>CM040242.1:46219773-46819773 GCA_022545495.1 Chrysanthemum lavandulifolium | reverse complement strand
TCCCATCGTTTCTATCCGGTTGTCACAAGCTTGATCTTTTGAAAAGATCTCACATGTCATCCACCAAGAGCTTGTTTGATGTTGGCTCTAGAAGGATTTCCATCTTCATCGTGAATACTTTTACATATCACTCGGATGTTATGGCAATACCATAAGGATAATCGTGGGACTCTTAATATATTCTTACTTTCCACATTGTGTGAAACATCAAGTCTTCATTAATTTTGTGTCCTAATGAGATATTGTGAATGATCTCTTGGCTCTAGACTCAATTGTGCACTTTGGTTCCTATGTCGGAGACTAGGTAGAGGTCTCCTTCTTCACTATCAACAATCTCTAAGAGAAAGTCGATAGATTATGTAGGTTCCCGTGAGAATGAAACAAGTCCTTTTAAGAGGAACTTGAGTAGCTTGAGAAGTTTAGGTGCGGTCGTCCTTTGGGTTCATGACGTCTTGTCTTCAATACCAGTGTTACCTTAGTAAACACAAGTAGCATATGTATTGAACCCGGTTTACGCCCTAAGGTTGAATTATTGGAGGCTATTTCTTTTCACCCTTTTCACATTCATTTCTTTTCATTCTTCAACCCCTTCAATGCTTACCGAGACTTCATTACTAGAACCTTGTTGGGTTTATTCCAGTTCTAGCTCTGTCTCAATCCGCACTCTTCCCGTATTCTCATTTTTCTCCTTTTTCATCATACCTAAGGACTTCTACACTATCTAGTGGATTGTCCCTGGGTAGATCCCTCCGGCTCTGGATGGATCGTGGGAACGAATACCTAACCTAACCATCCTTATATCACCATGCATAAAGTAAATTGGTCGGTCTTTTGGTATTGTTCTTTTTTTCTTGAAACCAATTGAAAAAAACATTTGGAAAATCAATCAAGGTACTTGTGATATAAAATCAAAGCATTTTGTACCTTAATTGTTTTGATCATTTAGAAATGCTCCCCCTCAACACGTGCATATGATTTTGAAATTGTTTAGCACATGGAGGCAAGAGTTCTTTGAAAGATATTCTTGATCACAATTTCTGTGGAAAAAGCCATTTGATTTTCTTGGTAAATTCTCCCCCTCAATATGTGCATAGGATATTTGAAATCATTTTGTCAAATAGAGGAAAAAGTCCTTTTGAAGCACATCCACGAACACAAAAGCCATTAAGAAACCATTAGAAAATCAATCAATGTACTTTATGTTGAAACATAGAAATCTTTGAACCTTGATAGTTTATTTTCTTATGAAATTCTTCCCTCAATATATGCTTGAGATTCGAAAGTGTTTAGCACATATGGGAGAGCAGCTTACACAATTGAATCAAATGATCACCTTTTATCAGATTTCATAATTAAATTACAAATTCTCCCCCGATCAAAAATATCAAACCCTTTGAGATTTTGGATCCCAAGTGATTTAATAAGGTTTAAAAAACATGAGAGAATATATGCCTGGTTTAAATACTCATCTGGTTTTTGGTTAAGTGCTCCCCCTCAACATGTGTATCATGTATTTGAAATCGTTTGGCACATGGAGGCAGGAGTGCCTTTAAAGGGCTAAAACAAATTTGAGATTTAAATCACTATCTCTCCCCCGATCATAAATTTCAAACCTCTTGAGATTTGTGATCCCAATTGATTTAAATTATTTAGAAAATTTTAGAGGAAAGACGTGGCATGATTTACTTTTGAAAAATGACTGAAGAGGATCAATTTAAGACGTTAAAGATTGTTAGTGTCAGGTATGACAGTTTTTAAAAGATCTTTAAGTAAAATAAGACAATTTCACAATCAAACAAGAACAGAAAAAATTTCATTTTGAAAGATCCTAGAGTTTTAAAGAAAATCATACCATGACATAACATTAAATCTTTAGATCACCACTTATTATTGTACAAACGGACCTTTTATGAAGAAATATCGTTTGAAAATATTTTGTTTTAAATCACTCTCCCCCTCAATCGATGACCGTAGTCGTTGATTGAGTGACTTAGGTTAGAAATGAGGTCCGGTTGATTTCCAAAATATGAGTTCAGTTTATTTTCAAAACAATATTTTCCATTTTCAAAACAATATCAAAATTGTTTAAAAATGGTATCATTCACTACTTTTACTGCACAAGATACATTAGGTGTTGTAGAAGCTTCTGTTGTTGCTGTAAGGCTAGAAGAAAACCATCTGCTGAAGCAGTGAGACCTCTTACGTTGCATGTTTTTATGCCAACTCTCCATAGAGGTAAAATTAAGCTCCGTTTCTTCATTTGATATGAAGAAACCCATCTGCTGATGCAGTGAGACCTCTTAAGTTGCATTTTTTCATGCCAACTCTTCATAGAGGTCAAATTAAGCTCCGTTTCTTCATTTGTCAACCCAAGATATAGTTACCCTTTCCTTTCGGCATCCAATCATCTTCAATTGTGGGATCCGGATCGGGAACATTCTTATATACCAATATACATGCATACGTTAGTGAACACACATACATATATATGGTGGTCGACATCATCCAAACAACAATCGACTAATAAAAGTCAATTCAACATATCAATCAGTTCATATAAAGCATGGGAATAATGTGTTTATCAAACCCTAATCATCTAATCCTAACAATCATATCCTAGGCACCTAGTCCTTCAACGTAGGTTAACATGTTTTACATTTAAGTATATAGGATAATTAGATAAGCTCGTTAGATGATATAGATTTGAAAACATTCTCCCCCTCAATCAATGACTTATTTTTCTGAAAAGTTTAAAAGCGCTGAAGTCATTGATTGAGTTTTCAAATTTTATAAAAACTCGATACTGATTGATTTTTCAAGCAACTCATTTTCCACCATTTTGAAAACACAACAAATATTTTTCTGAAGCATTTTAGAAGGAAAACATTTGTGTAGGAACAATGATTTTTGACATACTTTCCTCAATTAGTTTTAGGATAAGTGCACAAAATTTTTGAAAATTGGTTTAGCGCAACACTTTCCTTCCTTGAAGAGCGGTTGCTATCTCGAAATAATAGCAAGCCATGGTTTTAAGCACGGGTTACTGATCTCAAGTAGCGCAAGCCATATTTTGAGACATGTTTTGAAAAAATATTTACACCTCCTACTCGAACTTCATCTATGGTCCCGTGCCATTATTAAATGACATTTCTAAGACCGTAGATGTTATCGATAGCGAAGACATGTCTTAGAAAACATATTTTTGGTATTTTCAAATTTTCGATTTTTATGGCTTTTTGTTGATTTTATATTTTTCTATTTTGTTTTGCTGGTTTTATATTTTTGTATTTTCTTTTTTTGATAAATATTTACAGATAGAATAGATGATATAGTTTAAGAGGATGATGATACAGTACCGAGATAAGGATATCGAACAAACGTCGTAGAAGATAGAAGTCGTCATCTCTTAAACTTCCACCACCAAAGCTTTCGAGGCTCGGAATAGAAGATAGAACATGAGCCTTTTAGAAAAGAGACTTTGGCGACTTCCCCCAAACCGAAAATCCTTTTGTTGAGAAGATTTGAAGCTCTATTTCAAGCCTTCTTTAGCCAGTGCACAAAGAGGCACACCATTATCATCAATCTTGCTCGCTTTTGAGAATAATCTTTGTGATTCTTCATTTGGGGTTATATCATCAACAAGAACATCAACGTATCATCCCACATTTGAATGACTCTTCTCAAATTCCTTTTCCATTGAAATCAAGCGATCCATTCCAAAGGTTGTTAAGAGACCAATTCCCCAAGTATATGAATTGATGCGGTCGGTCTCTTTAGAGCTCATACATATACTCAAGAACTTATACCATCAAGTAGCACAGTCCAATAGCCAAAGAATAACCCCGATGTATACTTTTCTCCCCGATGATAGTGTATGAAGCTCAAGAACCCGAATGCCCAAAGAGAATAACAGATAACATTGAAGAAGATCGAATCATGATTATCTCGGATGACTACTCTGCGGATGTCAACTCCGAATAAGTGATTATATCTACGAATCACGGATTAAGCACTCAAGTGAAACACAGGGCCCTCATGTTATAAATTTATCTCCCCGATGATTGCGATAACATCAAATCATACACACTTGTGTACCTCTTTATCTTGAAACTTTCTCTTACATTACTTCCCCACGTAGTTGGAATAATAACACTAAAAGCCTTGATGAGTAAAACCTTGAGTTTCTCTGCGGTCATGACATTAGTCTTCCGGGATATCTTCAATCACTTAGAAGTATTAAGTTCATCAAGTTTACTCGCGTTTAGATCGTGTCTCCTTCCCCTTGCGGGTTTTGATGCTTGAATCGAGAACACATAATAAGCCCAAATACTTGAAATATTTTAGAAGACCACATTTAATCTTTGTGAGAATCAACTTGTTTGAAGAATGTGAGCAAGTCTAATTGGGATTGAATCTAATTTCACTCTTCCCCAATTAGTGCTCTCCCTAAACCGACAATCTTTATGATGAATGCTTGAATTAAGAAGAAGTCTTTAGATCGTTAAATGCAACTCGTCTTTAGTCTTCTAACATGTAGCGAAAAATGTAGAACCGATTGTAGACTCGACCTTCTTCAAGATTGTCCAATTGGAGAATAGATTGTTAACATCTTCAACTCACCAAATGCATTCCTGTTAACTTATATATAGCAAATCCCTTTAATAAAATCCTCCCAATCAAACAAGAACAGAAAGATGTTCATCAAGGAAATCAACCCAAGAATGGAAGCACTTTGTCATTAATCAAATCACCCCGTGTAAAGATGTCAACCGACGGATCATATAAAAACACCATGTAAAGATGACCCGATAAGAAGAAGCTCGGTTCTTACATGAGTTAGAGCCGTTTGACCATTTATTCTCGAATATCAATCAACCATGCGGTGAATTCACACTTATTCTCCCCTCAAGAATTGCATACGAAGTTGCCATTCTTGATTGAATAAGTGAATATCTTCTAATGTATTCTATTCACACTTTTTCCCCGCAAAATTAGCACATGATGTCACCATCGTCATTATAGTTGAGCAAGTGGAATAAGAAAACAATCAACGATGTTCGGTTCACTTGATGGTGAAGTGCTTGGAAAAAGCATGAAGTGTGTTGATGAGAATGGTCATAAATAAGAAGATTTCTCTTCTTGAAAGATAAAGCGCCGAGGCGTATACTTTTCTTTTCTTTAGAGGAACGAGGCTTTAATCGTTGTGTTCAAACGTCATAATCTTGAAGAAGATTTCTCGATGTGAGCTTCATAAGAAGATTTCTCTTCTTTCGAAGATAAAGCGCGAAGCGTACACTTTTCTTTTCTTTAGAGTACGAGGTTTGAATCAAGTATTCAAAAGTCATTATCTCTCTTTTCATCATCTCTTGGCAAAACATGTAATCATCACCATTATCATTCAAGAGGCTCTTTGTCGTGACGGTGATGGAGAAACCCAATATGATGAATTTGACCTAAAGTAAAACAACCCGAACTCGTGACTTAAGCTTGCACATATGTAACGGTGCTTAGAGTTCATCCTCCATTGAATCTCTAAGTACTCTATACTCTTCATCCAACCAACCATCAAGTATAAGGCGTACATCACCTCTTGAAAATCCACAATTGAATGTGACATCGAGCACTACAATGTAACTCCTTAAAGTGATAGTTATTTTGTGGTGGTAAGAGCCCGATTCCCCAAGTGGTAAAAGAAAAGAAAAGACACCCAACAATAACTAGATTTCCAAGTCTTTGTTTTTGATAATAAGCTCGAACAAGGATCTTGAAGAATCTTCATCCAACCATCCCCGATACCTTCAGATACTAAGTACACTTGCCCGTGATATTTCACTTCAACCTCAAATAAATAATAGTGAATTAACCCCGTTGTCACATCTTCTGGTTAAAAGCTCAAATCTAGCCTCCTTTGACGTTTTACGTGAACTATGATAATGGTTTTCATCCCGACCATGGTTAAAAGCACATAACCCCAAAAAACTTTGAAATAACCAAAATGCCATGAAGAAAATCCAAACAATTCTCCAAATCATGAAGTACACCCTTTTATCCCTTCTTCGAAGCAGAAACTGTAGCACTAGCATCAGATAAGACCTCGAAATACACTTTTCTTTCTCCAGGATGGTTCCATCATCATGGGATTTTACAATTCTATGGTTTAAACCGAAATTAGTTTCTTTCGTGGGGTTTAACAAAACCAAGAATAAACCGTAAGATAGATCCGAAATGCACTTTACAATTACCGGATGTTTCCATTGTCAAGGGATTTTACAAGTCTATGATTTAAACCGAGAAATAGGTTCTTTCGCGGATTTTACAAGATCAAGACAAAACGTAAACAATGTCGGTTTGAATGTGTTATGACAACTTTGGTTTAGGTGAATATCTGCTTTTAAGGAAACATCACATGGTTCATCAATGGTTCATTATCCAACACAATTTTTAAGATCCAATGCACCCATGTAATGACATACGAGACCCAGTCCAAATTCTTATGATTCAGCCCACATACGAAATGTATCAACATCCCAAGTCCATATGTTAGTCTATAACGAATCACAAGGCCCAACTTAATATTTGATGAAACCCCGGTCCATGGTAAAACATACCCGACCCAACACACTTTTACACAACCGGTTATAAAACATTACCAACCCTAATAATTCTCCTCATTTTTATTAATCCCAACCCTAACACAGATATCATCCGCCTACCACTTCAAAAAATACTTTCACCAAAACCAAAAAAACAGATATGGTCTTCATTCATGCATCAAAAATTCGAAGCATTCATAAAACCAACAAAACCATTTCACAATCTTATAACCGTATATGATTTCAGCTCCATTCCGATTCAAGAGAAAGTAACTTCAAGAATCGTTTGGTTCTAAGGTAGGTTTATATTAATTGTTGTTTGTTTTGGCTATGAACGAACGAGAGAAAAAGAAAAAGGGAATAACATTCTTGTTATTTCTCTTATTTCTGTATTCGTAAATTCATTGAAGTAAGAGCTTCAAATAAAAACGGATCGATGATGATTGAGTTTTCGTGTTATAGACCCTCGTTGTCTATATATTTCATTAACAAACACGATTGAAATCTGATATCTATATTTTTTCTTTTTGAGTCTTGAAAGTGCTAGAGTAGATGGAGGATAAGTTAGGTTAGTTTAGATTGGATGTTGTTGGAGTTGGATTTGTAGATTTTCGTTTCATTTCTTTTAGTTTTTGAATAACATGGACAGAGGATGGTGTAACAACCTGAAGTCGTACATGGGATATGGTGTTTGTTATTTTGTTTTGAGTCAAGGTCATTCTTCTTCATCATTTCTGTCAAGTCGCTTCAGTCAAGTCGCTAGACTCAAGTCGCTATAGATTTGAGTTGACTCAATAGTCAACAAATCACAACTCGCTTTATAGAAACAGCTTTTGACAACTCGCTAACAAGAAAAAGGTTTTGACAGCTCGCTAACAAGAAAATTTGACCATTTGACTTTTTCCGGCGAGTATTCAGACCATGTTTTCCGTTCATCTTCAAAGTTACCCAGAAAAACTGCATAAAAATGCTTCTTTAATGCCACGTTTTTGGTCATATATACTTGCACTCAGAAACTGACAATATGACCATGACAATTTCACGGATAAAGTTTGGTGCAAAAAAATGGTCACAAAGGTATTGTTTTGGACATATGACACAAAACATATGTGAATACATGAATAAGCCACATGACTTTTTTGACCAAAACAAAAGATACATAACATTTGTTTTCAAAACTGTTTAGCACACTACAAGGAATAAAATTTTCCGACTTTAAAAAATGTTGCAAAAACAGCCTTAAACACGATTCGAACAAACATAAATCAACAACACAATAACCATGGTACGAAACCACACAAATCAACACAACACAATAACCATGGCTCTTGATACCATTTGTAGGATCATAAATATTGTGTTATAGATGATTCGGGTGGCATTGGATGGTGATGAATCAAGTATGTCATGGTTTAGAGAGAGAAAGAGATGAGATGGGTGTTTTCTAGATAGAGAGTTGTAATACAAAAATGAAAGGTTAGATTGAAAGAACCACTCCTTCCAAGGATGGAAGGGGTATTTATAGTTACAAATACTACGTCCTCCTATCGGACTGTGGATCAGGCATACAGTGGGTAAAGACCCGTCCTTCCTCCACGGTGTTACACTAAACTAAACTACGCTAATAAACAAATAATTAACTACCAAATAACGTAACTATCGATATGTCTACGAGCTAACTTATGCTAGACTATATTTGGGGTGACCGATACTTCACTATGGAATTTCCAATTCCTAACATTTCCACATGATGTTTTAGTTTGTATTATAGAAAGTAATAATATCCTTCCATAGTGAGGAACAAGTAGACTTCAACTAAAACACCATGATGGAATTCATTAGCTGGTCAGCACTTTGGACATATAAGAAGCTCAAGCTTATTATCTAATACCAATTTGGGACGGATTGTGACATAATATCTTGTAACAATTAATACATTTTTGATGCAAGATCGTAGCTTCCAAACTAATGATTAACATATGGAGGGAGTATAAACAAAGTTTAAATGAAGCAAACTTGAAAAGTGGTACCTAAACCTGTCGTTGTATTGGAAATAAAATCACATCCTTAAGTTAACATAGGTAAGCTGATACATTTGACCAAATACACTAAATTAAAATAAATCTTAATAAATGATTGTCATCTTTGTGATTGTGGTTCGGCTACAACATAACCATTTGAAAACCCCTAAACCTTGGACTACAAATAGCCAAAAATCATATTTAGAATATAAAGATGAAAGGAAAGATAATATTGACAAAAAAGGAAAGATAATATTGACAAGAAACATTTCGAATATACAAAAGGGTTTATGCTTAAGTATGCAACTTGTTTCTTTGAATACTTAACAATTTACTTTGTATCACTTCTTTTTTTCACCAGAAAAATGACTGGTATTTGGTGTTTTTTTAATTATCTTATTAAGTGCTTAAAAGAATTAGAGGATGTGATGTTTGTATTAACATGTGTTTGACACTCTTTGAAAGGGTACCTCGTTTGTTTACCTAAACATGGATGTTAAAACTTGTCCCTTTACTCTAACATGAAGGTAATAATGCCACTAAGGTGGTGTTTGCAACACCCATCCCAAAGCCAGCACCCATCCCAAAGCAGGGAGACTAGCTACCACTAAAAACCCGCAAATCGAAGGTAATAACTTGGGCTACGGGGCTCCGTTTTAGGCGAATTACCAGTCAAATTGAAGCTTGGAACGAGGAGCACGTAGTGTCAAAATGCGAATTACAACTCTATTTTATGAGTTATTTGCATTTTAGTGTTTTTTCGGGTCTTTTTTGGACTTTTTTTTGCAATAACTTTTAGCCCGTTTGTCTTTTAGGGCCCGTTTCTGTCTTGTAGTCTTATTTAAGAGTTCCTTTGTAATGTGGAATAAACAGTTCCAAGAAATATGAAAAGTCTATTTTTGGTAGCTTTTTGCTAAGAATTATCCTAGTAATTGGTATTCTGTGAATCAACGATTATTGGAAGAGTTGTTCCTGGCATTCGTGTAAATCAACCGGATCAATTTGTGTTATCTTTATTTAGTCTACATTAGTTGGTATTAGAGATAAAAGTTCCTGATCAATATGCATCCAACGAGGAATAGGAATACTAATGACGCCTATGAACAAGAATTTGAGCAGCGTCTTATGGCAAGAATGGAGGAGCGAATGGGTCAGTTCGTTGATCAAATAACTGATCAGATGACTGACTTAATGAATCAAAGAAGGCCTCGTAATCGTAACCGTCGGGAAAGTGAAGACGAACCGTCAGAAAATCCGTTCGGTGAGGGTGACGGTTCATCTTCTGATGAACAAGAAGAAAGGCGACCAAGGCAAAATGAAAGGGAGGATAATAGGCGTTGGGAATCTGGACTGGGCGTCAATATTCCTGAGTTTGATGGGGATACTTTGAATCCCGAGGGGTTCATTGATTGGCTTGTTGCGGTCGAAGAAGTGTTTGAATTCAAAGAGATTTATGAAAACAAGAAGGTATCACTGATCGCTACCGAGCTACGTGGTAGGGCATCTTCATGGTGGCGACAATTGAAGCCGACACGGAGAGATTTGGAAAGCCAAGAGTCACGACTTGGAGGAAGATGAAAAGTGCATGAGATCCAACTTTATTCCTTATAATTACCAACGGTTGATGTACCAATGGTTACAAAATCAAACAGGGCCAAATCATTGAAGATTACACAACCGAATTTTACCAATTAATTGCAAGGAATGATATTCAAGAGCGATGAACAACTAGTCTCTCGTTGCATTGGTGGTTTAAGAGTCCGGATCATGGATTACATTAACATGTTTGATCCGGTGACACTTTCGGATGCATATCAACGTGCATTATCTTTTGAAAAGCAGGCAAGCGTGTGGGAGGTTCCTCTTATTCTACTATAACAGGGAGGAAGTTCGGTTGGGTAACGCAACATCACGTTTTATTCCTAATCAGGCGAGGCAGGGTGGTACCAATACTAGACCAGTTTCTAAAGGGGTTGGAAGTAGTAGCTTGAAGTGCTTTAACTGTGGTGAACCCGGTCACCGACAGTCAGAATGTAAGATTGCAGGGAAAAGGCACCTATTTGCTGATCCCGATGGCAATATGCATACTTGGGAAGTTGAGGACGTGGCTAATGAGGGCTATGAAGAAGCCCCAATATTAGATGAAGATGTTGAGTATGAAGAGGAAGTTGTGAATGGAGATGTGGGGTAGCTTTGGTGGTAAGGCGCTCTTGCTTAACACCAAAAGTCATGGCGATGATTGGCTCGGGCACAATATTTTTCATCGACCAGACTATCTCGGGTAAGGTGTGCACCTTTGTGGTTGACCACAGTAGTTATGATAATTTGATATCCGAAGAGGCAGTTCAGAAGTTGGGACTAAAGACAGAGACCCGTTCCAAACCTTACAAGTTACAATGGCTTAAGAAAGGTGGTGAGGTTACTGTTTCCAAGCGTGTCCTTGTTCTATTTTCTGTTGGGACAAACTATAAAGATAATGTTTGGTGTGATGTGGTGCCCATGGATGCTTGTCACTTATTACTGGGTAGACCTTGGGAGTATGATCGCAACACAAATCATAATGGGCGAACTAATACTTATAGTTTCCTATTTGATGGTGTGAAGATAACATTGATGCCGAATAAGCCCAAAGAACTAGTTAACAAGCCCACTGGTACTTTACTAACCCTTTCGGTTTGAGGACGAGTTGGAGCAGGAGAGGAAGTTTTGTGCTAATAGGGAAGGAAGTAGTGAAGATAGCGAAATTCCGAAGCTATGATTCCTTTACTCAAGGAATTTTTTGATTTTTTTCCTGATGATTTGCCTGACGGGTTTCCCCCTTTGCGTGATATTTAACATCATATTGATTTAGAGCTTGGTTCATAATTGCCTAACAGGCCACACTACAGGATGAGTTCGGTAGAGCATGAGGAATTGCGTCGGCAGGTCGAGGAACTTGTTTCTAATGGTTACGTTCGAGAGAGTATGAGCCCTTGTGCTGTTCCTGCCCTATTGAATCCGAAGAAGGATGGAACATGGCGTATGCGTGTTGATAGTCGAGCCATCAACAAGATTACCGAGAGTCTGTGTTTCCTATCCCTCGACTTGATGATTTGCTTGACCGATTAGTGGTGCCACTATTTTCACAAAGTTGTATTTGAAGAGTGGTTATTACCAGATCCGTCTTAGACCTGGTGATGAATGGAAGACTGCCTTCAAGACTCGTGAAGGGTTGTATGAATGGTTGGTGATGCCATTTGGTTTGTCAAACGCGCCTAGTACGTTTATGCGTGTGATGAACCAATTGCTCAGGCATTTTATTGGGAAGTTTGTGGTTGTTTATTTTGATGATATTCTCATTTATAGTACTTCTTTCAGTGAGCATCTCATCCATGTGAAGCAGGTCTTGACATTACTTTGCAAGGATAGTTTTTATGCAGCCATAAAGAAATGTGTGTTCATGAGCCCTAAGGTTATGTTCTTGGGGTATGTTATTTCTGGTGATGGAATACAGGTGGATGAGTCTAAAGTAGCAATTTGTTCAGGGTGGCTAACTCCAACTACCATCATTGAAGTTCGTAGTTTTCATGGGCTTGCTTTTTTATAGGCGGTTCATCCCAAATTTTAGTTCCATTATGGCTCCATTGATGATTGCATGAAGGAAAATCATTTGTGTGGACGGAGGAGGCGCTTTCGCTGATTATCAAAGAAAAGCTTACTACAAAGACCAATTCGGTATTGCTCGACTTTTCTCAAGTTTTGAGTGCATCACGATGCCTCAAAGGTTGCAATTAGGCGGGGTTATCGGTCAAGGTGGTCGACACATTGCCTACTTTAGTGAGAAATTGATGAGCCAAAGTCTAGGTACATTACTTATGACTTGGAGTGTTATGCTATTGTTCAAGCTATAAAGCATTGGCGCCATTATCTGTTTCATAAGGAGTTTGTTTTGTTCACTGATCATGATTCTTTAAGGCATATTTGCACTCAAGATAAGGTGTCACATAAGCATGGGCGTTGGTTGGCATTTCTTGAGAAGTTTACTTTTGTGGTCAAACACAAGACTGGTGTTTCAAATCGGGTCGCTGATGCCTTAAGCAGGAGGAGTAATCTGCTTGTATCTATGAGAGTTGATGTACCAGGATTGGATGTCATTCGCGAACACTTAACCATTGACCCATATTTTTCATTGTTGGGGGTGTGCAATCGCCAAAAACCAGATTTCCTTCTACATGATGGTTTTCTTTTCAAAGGGAATCAACTATGTATTCCTAATTCTAGCCTTCGCTTGAAAATTATTAAGGAATTACATGGTAAGGGGCATATTGGTCGTGATCGCACTTTACAATTGGTGCAAGCTTCTTATTTCTGGCCTACTATGAGGAAAGAAGTGGAACATTATGTCAAGCGGTGTCGTATTTTCCAAGTTTCAAAGGGTACAACTACTAATGCGGGACTCTATATGCCTTTACCGGTTCCTTTGCAGCCATGGGTTGATATCAGCATGGATTTTGTGTTGGGGTTACCTCGTACTCAAAGGGGTAATGACTCACCGTTTCTCTAAGATGGTACACTTTATTGCTTGTAAGAAGACAACAGATGCAGTTAATGTGGCCCAACTTTTCTTTCGCGATGTATTTCGTTTACATGGTTTGCCTTCATCTATTGTTTCGATCGTGACACTCGGTTTCTAAGTCATTTTGGCGTAGTTTGTGGAAGATGGTGAATACTCAACTCAATTTTAGTAGTGCTTATCATCCCCAAACCGATGGGCGATCAAGTTGTTAACCGGTCTCTTGGTAATTTGTTGAGGTGTTTAGTAGGTGATCATGTGAAGGCATGGGATCGAAGTTATGTCAGTCGAGTTTGCTCATAATCATGCCGTTAATCGAGCACCTTTGGGTTTAGTCCATTCCGGTGGTTTATTACGCTCAACCACGTGGACCTCTTGATTTAATGTCTCTTCCTATTTCGGTTCTATTCCAAAGAAAGTGCAGGATTTTGTTGAAGGGTTACATGAAGTTCATAAAGCTGTTCATGACAACTTGGTTCGAGCTAACTCAAAGTAGAAGCAAGATGCTGATCAAAAGCGGAGGCATGTGGATTTTGAAGTAGGTGACTTTGTATGGGCTGTTTTAACTAAGGATTGTTTCTCGGTTGGTGAGTATAATAAATTGTCCGCTAAGAAAATTGGCCCATTGGAAATTGTTGTCAAAATTAACTCCAATGCTTACCGTTTGAAGTTACCGAGCCATATTCGATGTTCAGATGTGTTTAATGTGAAACACCTGTTGACTTACTATGGTGATTCTTCTGATGATGATCTTGCGGTGAATTCGAGGATGAATTTTGTCTACCCAGGGGGGAATGATGTGGGCCCAAGTGTTGATGAACAGGCTATTATGTTTCTGGAGGCCCAAGATCGCGTGACAAAAGGGGCCTCACTGAAATGGGCATAACTTGGGCTACGGGGCTCCGTTTTAGGCGAATTACCAGTCAAATCGAAGCTTGGAACGAGGAGCACGTGGTGTCAAAATGCGAATTACAACTCTATTTTATGAGTTATTTGCATTTTAGTGTTTTTTCGGGTCTTTTTTGGACTTTATTTTTGCAATAACTTTCAGCCCGTTTGTCTTTTAGGGCCCGTTTCTGTTTTGTAGTCTTATTTAAGAGTTCCTTTGTAATGTGGAATAAACAGTTCCAAGAAATACGAAAAGTCTATTTTTGGCAGTTTTTTGCTAAGAATTATCCTAGTAATCGGTATTCTGTGAATCAACGATTATTGGAAGAGTTGTTCCTGGCATTCGTGTGAATCAACAGGATCAATTTGTGTTATCTTTATTTAGTCTACATCAAAAACTTAACAAACATAGCTCAAAGTTATAGATCAGTAAAGTTAGTTATAAAACATTTACATAACTAACCCGAAGTTTTATAAGTTTGACAAGTGATGCTATACTTTTAACAAAAATGTCGGTCAGATTGCTAAGTTCAAGCGTCGTTATGGACAAGTGGAAGAGGAAAAAGAAGACAAAACTAAGTGAACTAGTAGGTTCCCTTTTCTTCTTAGGGTATAATCTCACCATAAACTGATCTTTTGTTACATTTGCTAGTATTTCTGCTCAATTGATACGAGATACTATTTTCAAATTGTCATAAGGATATTGTTATCTATGCGGATTTATTCTGCTCAAGTGCTTGGTACTTGAGCGAGAACATCAATTGCCTTTGATGATATTTTAGCATGATTTAGTCTATATTCCTCATAGTATGCGACTATGCGTCCATTAGTCATAAGATTGAGAGGATATTTGATATTGCATTTTCAAGTTGTTATAGTACATGATATAAAATAATCATAATCAGGCGCTAGTGTTTGGACGTGCTTATGCTATTTGAAGTTGTGATAATCAGTTACTAAGATGGTCGATTGTTTAAGAAATTCTGGTTTTGGATTGTTATGATTTCTGCATTAGAAGTTGTGAAACTGCCTCTCACGTTTAGTCTTATTTGAAAGGTGTTCTTAATGCTAGTTCTGCTCAAGATAATGTAGAACGAACCTGAAATAAGCCATAGTCAGAATCAATTTGTTGCAGGCTTGCAGCTACTCCTACCTGATTTTCCCAAACTGATTATTTCACCCTGAAGAATTAGATAACCAAAATAAGTTTCACACTTTCACTATACCCCAACACCACTAGGTATAGAGGTGGAAACGGGTCAAATGTGGTGTACTTAGTTCTTGTTAGAGGTGGAACATTCAGCTTAAGGGGTCAATTCGGATTATGTTTTAAATATCTATACAAAGGGTATTTTATGCAACTGACGTTACAAAAGGTTAGCCTTTTGACCCGAACGCATATTAACCTGTCACTAAACTTACTCACCCGCCCAGGTGGACACTTCTAGTTCATGTAATCATATCAAAAATATTAATCAAATGTTCAAAAGTTAATAAATCGGACAAAAAGTGGGTTGGGTAACCCGACCTTGTTTCATATTTTACCCATTTTACCATAGCGCTTGCATCAGAATAATCTAACACCATTTACATGTAAATTGAATATAAAAACAGTGTTAAGTTGAGAAGCAGGCTCATGGAAAAGTAAGTGCCGAGCTTCTAGATACTCTAGTGAATCCAGCTGTTTGGGAGATAAGTGGACACCTGGTGTTGAAACGTGAAGAAGATTTTGATGGTGCAACCGAGAAAAACGCTTGGGAGACTTCGTGCAGACCTTTCACTCTCTGAGGAAAGGTTTTAAGAAGTGATAGCCATCATCCTTGAAGCCATATCATGTGTGGTTATTGAAACGACAAGCTTGCCTGATGAAGATGAACGAGATGATTTTAAAGACGTTGATGCCCTTAACAATGGGTCCCACCAAGCAGCCATTGTGGCTGAGAAGCAAGACTACCTGGTTCAACACTAGGGGTAGTTTGGTAATTTGGGTTATTACGAGTGTGGAAAAGTTTATGTTACTCATTAAATAAAACAAATATGGGATTTTTTTATTTTTTTATTTTTTTTAAGATTTAAGTCAGGTTCATGTGTGGATTTGGAGGTACGTTTTGTATTGAAGATTTAAGGTTTGAAAGCTCTTATTTAGCCGATTATTTGATCAAATCAAAACATCGTTATACCCGGCTACTGATTTTTGATCCGGTAGTTAATTACTTGAGGGGTATGTTGTGTTTATATGACTTGTGAGCACTTCGTATTTCCAAAACAAATGACATTGGGGTATGTGGTGCTTTTAAGTTACCGCAAAATGCTTAAGAGGATAAACGAGCCATATGCTTCTTTAATGAATTGCCATTAAGATAAGAACATGGTGATGGACTATTTATCGATTTAGGTTGTCATTTTGTAAAATGTGTGTATTTTATATGTAGAGATCATTGTTGTATATTTTAAAAGGGTACGTCGTAACTTTACCCAAATAGGGACGTTTAAAACCTCTCATGCGGTGTTTTAGTTTGTATTAGTATGTACGCCCTTCCAAAAGCCGCGACTAGCCATGTACTTTTGGATTTCGACTAAGAACCATAGCCTTTTGTATCACAATGTAACGGCCTTCCAACTAAAAACCCATCCATGATGCCATAAAGAAATGAAATAATAGCTTCTTCACATACAATCCCCGAACTCCAAAACAGAGTGCATCAAACAAATAACACATCAGGCTTCTTGAACATACCAACTGTTACATGTACTTATTTCTACAACATACTAAATTACTGTCAGCATAACTCTTAAATTTAAAACAGTTCAATCAAAAACATAACCTTTGCTTAGATTGGACTTGGTGTTGGCAACATCATAGATCATACGATAAACTAGCCTCTTATAAGTTAGAGGTTATTAACTGAACTCAAACATAATCCTACTCAGACAAATATAATGTCATTGCAATGCGAGACTCACCGGCAAAAAATTTCCGGTTGCTGTAATACAAAAATTAAACTAATTCACGTCTTTTGTTCCTAGTAGTGAAGTAAAACAATCAAATGAACCATATGTTGTCAATATCCTATCGTGAATATCACAGAAGCTGCCACAATATAGGAATCCCTATTTATGAAGACCATAACAGCAAACGGTACAGCTTTCAATTCATATCAATTACAACATAATCTCAACACGAGTGTGAAGTAATGCATAAAGGGTTAAAAAATACAACCTGCGCCTTTGCAGATTCCAGGAAACATCTCCGGTTACATTACTAGAAACAACTTTCATAAAGAATAGAAATCATCACATAAGCACATAACATCCCCAAACTCAATAAGAGAGTGCATCAAAGAAAATCAATAGAATTTTAAGTGTCCACTAACAAAGAAAATCAAACCACAACGTATATCTTCATATTCTAACAAAACAATAATACGATCCATAAATTGTCAAAATCCTAATCCCTATCACAAGGATCAGAGAGGTTGCCATGAAGAAGGTTAACAAACTGTCCACAATAAGAACATCAAAACTAAAACCATAACGTGTAGTTTGAAAAACCCACTCGCTGACTAAAATGACCCACTCGCTGACTAAAATGATAGTGTAAGCTACATGAAACAAGTTACTAAGAAGTTGTAAACAGTGATATCATAAAGAATCGCATTCATCACATATTCACAATCCATTCATTAACACATCAGAATGCATTATATCAATCGATAAACCAAACGTAACAGTAATTTATTTCTACAAACCAATAAACAATTAAAACCCGAACAACCCCTTAGTCAATTATTGTTAATTATCCAATTAACCCGTTCAAATCCTGAAAACATAAATACTTCACTTAAACTCAAACGTTGGCGGCATTGGCGAATCAAAACTCTCCAACACCTCGGTTTTTGCCTTGATCACTTCCTCTTTCTTCTCACCAAACAACCCACCAAACCAGCCCGACGAACCCGCACCCTCACTAGCCATCTCAGATGCACTATTCTGGAAACCCGCCTGAGCATCATCTTCAAACATAAGCGCAGTCTGTTGAGCAGTCGCAAACTTACTTAACATAATACCAGCACCTTCAATCAAGCCCAACAAAACTCCGCCAAAAACCGCGGACCTAACAGCAGGCCGTGCGCCCTGTCTCAAAGACAAGAACCCCCCAGCAGACGCACCCGCGATAATCGAGTTCCATGGATCTTCTTTCTGGCGAAGATAAACCATAGAACAATCAAAAGTGGAAAACAATCCACCCCAGACAGCGAAACTGCCACCGAGACGAGGCGCGTTCATTCGGACGGCTTGTGTGCCGCCTAGGAAGCGTTCGGATTTAGGAGAGTTGTAGACACCTTTTAAGAAATGAAAAGCACCGCCGCCGACAACTCCCATGCCAAATGCGCCGCCTATGTCGTCTAGGATGCGGTCTGGGCATGGCTCTCGTGATGTTTCTGGTGTTCCCATGTTTGCGATCTGGTATTAGGGTTTTGTGAGGGTTTTAGTAAAGTTTGGTACTTATCAAGGAAGAGACTTGTTTATAAGGGATGGTACCTTGATGTTTTGTTTAATGACGATGAGGTCCTTCTAAAATGTGTTACTCAAAGTTACTTGTTATGTATTTAAGGTTGTGTTTGGTAGATGCTTTCATTCCTATTAAAGTTGTTTGTTTAATGACTAATGGAATTGGAAGTAAATTTGATTCCTATATATTAGCCAAGGCCGTTCCATGGATTTTAGGTGCCCTGTTCGGTACAAAATATTAGGCCCCTCAAACACAAATACTTTAAATACTACTCCGTAGTAAACTATAAGCAAAAAAGAATAAAAAAACTCATAGAAAAAGAATATAAAAGATGATGGTACCTCTCTAGCTCTCTGGGATGCAGTCACAATTTGATTTAGGGAAACGAACTTTTACGTTTGTCAGTTTGCGTAATCCAAAAAGAATGGATATTTAATATTTTATAGGCAATTAAATTAGGGTACAAGAAAGATACAGACTTGGACTAGGATACACATTGGGGATTGGGCCTATATAATAGTATTGTATACCAAATTTGGTGCCCCTACAAAAAAAGGGCCCTGTGCAAATGCTTATAATGCACTCCCTAAGATCCAGGCCTGATATTAGCCTTACTCCAAAGTCTAGTATAGTAACTAGTAAGGTTGATTTCTAAATCTATCATGAGTCTTACACATTTTGCATTGATTTTTAATAACTTTGAGTAATTAAGGCTCGTTTGGTTTGTAGTTGGGTTTGAATTGTAATTAGATTTGGATTTGAATTTGGTATGAAAGAAAGTGATGAGAAAGAAAAATAATAATTATTTAAAATATGTATTTATTTATAGAGTTAATTGCATTTTGGTCCATGTGGTATGGTAAATGCAGATTTAGTCTTTAAAACTTTGAAAGTGCACTGAGGTCCCCATTTTCAAGTTTTCGTTGCATGTTTAGTCCTCGATCAACATCAAATGTCTAAAATACCTTGTCTTCTTTCCAATTTTCTTTTCGGTTCATCTTTTAGTTTCTTACATAAATGGTCCTTGTGTGTTGCCATGTTTCTGATTTAGTCTAATTTTTTATTATTTATTTAACTATTAATATCGTTATTATATTTTATAAGTTTTAGCTTATTTTATACGTCCGTCTTTCTTACATTTTGTCCGTTTCGTCCTTATTTATACGTTTTCGTCAATTTTATACGTTTCGCTTTTATACCTTTTCGATCGTTTTATCGTTTTCTTCGTTTTATCGTTTTCTTACGTTTTCATACGTGTTTATCCGTTTTTATACATTTTCATTCGTTTTTATCCGTTTTCATCCGTTTTTATACATTTTTGTCTTTTTATATACGTTTTCGTCAATTTTTATACGTTTTTCTTACGTTTTTTATAACGCTACACGCGTCGTTCGGGGTCAAAGGAACTTAATCGTTGTAGTGTAGTATTAGGGTAAGTGAACCTAATCGTTGTAGTGTAGTATTAGGGTAAGTGAACCTAATCGTTGTAGTGTAGTATTAGGGTAAGCCACGGGTATTGATATCGTTCTCTAGGGGAATAGGAATGCTAGTGAGAAGTTACTACGCTAAGGTTGGGATTGAGGAAGATTATTTTTTATCTTTTATATTTTTAAGAAAAGGAAAGGTCACGAATCTCGGATTTAGATTTGGGGGTTGGTATTGCTACCGATTACTCTACTTATCTAATTATCTAATCTAAGGTGTATGTAGTTTATGTCTAATTATTGTGTGCTCGTATGATAGTTTAAAGATGTGTTTACTTAGGTTTTACTACTCCTTAATTATCTCCTATTGGTGGTTGAACTTTCACGTCCTTATTCTTAGTTGCGTTGTGTGTCTAAGGTTGTAGGGTATGCGTTTCTCCTTAACTCTTTGAATTTACCAAAGGGTCTCGTCTACAAAACCCACTAGGGATAATAAACTCTTACTCTAAGGCACTCTTTGGATGGTTTAGCTTACAACTACTCAAGGAGTCATATTCTAAGGTTCACAAAGATTTAATCAAGCATTAAGTACACAACGAATGACCTATCGCATTACTAGATCATTAATCAACTAAGATAAGAGACAACCAATCAATATTCAATAATTAAGTTTCATATTCCTAGCAAACACACAAGTAAATTAGCGGGACATGGAGAACATGCAAGCATACACACAAATAATCAAAGACATAATTGTATTAATGAAGTAAAACACTTATCTTGGTGTAAGATAGGGTTTAGAACCCTAAAATACTATACAAGACGACTTGGTTCGGTTTTAGGTTTTACTCCAAAAGACTACACACTAAAAGCGAAAAATTGGATTCTATATATAGGATTACACATGCGACGCGCCACCTTATGTTTTGTGGCGCCGGGTCGCCGTCATTAGGGTTTCGTCTTGGCCACGTTAGACTTGCGGCGGCGCCACCTTATGCTTGTGACGCCTCTCTTGACTTTCGGCGTCGTCGGATTGCATCTGGCCGTCGAGTTGCGACGGCTACTCTTTTATAACTTGCGTCGTCGCGAAAATAGGAGTTTTGGCTTCGTCCGTCACAAAATCCTCCGACGCGTCGCGATTAAGCGATGACGCCACCTTATGTTTTCGCGACTTTGAGTGTCTCGATTCGACTTTGGCCATTTTCTTCGTATATTCGCGCTTTTCGTCAAATAAGTGCCATTTCGGCATTTTGCCTTCAAGAGACCTAAAAAGTGAAAAGGAACGATATTAAGCAATAACGGATACAAAAGTAATCAAATAAGGGCTTAAACGACCCTCAAAATGTACCTTTCAAAACCTTATCGGTTTTATTAGTTTTCTTCCATTATCATACATTTTATTCGTTTTAATACGTTTTAGTTCATTGTCATCCGTTTTATCGTTTTCAACTGTTTATATCGTTTAAATCCGTTTTACGTTTTCGTAAGTATTTATCGTTTTGTCCATTTTACGTTTTCATCCTTTTTACGTTTTCATCCGTTTTAAATCGCTTTTTACGTTTTCGTCCGTATTTTTACGTTTTGTCCGTTTTATATGTTTTTATCGCATTTTTACGTTTCATCCGTTTCGTCCGATTTTATCGTTTTCGTCGTTTTATCTTTTTTTCATTTTCATCCGTTTTTAACATTTTCATCCGTTTTTTACGTTTTCATCCATTTTTATACGTTTTCGTCCGTTTTTATACATTTTCGTCCATTTTTTTAAGTTTTCATTTTTTTTACGTTTTCGTGCATTTGTATACGTTTTCGTCCTTTTTTACGTTTTCATCCGTTTTCGTCCTTTTTACGTTTTCATCCGTTTTCGTCTATTTTTTTTATGTTTTATGCGTTTTCCTCCGTTTTATACCCTTATACGGACGAATATGTATAAAAACGGACGAATATGTATAAAAACGGACTAAAGTGTAAAAAAACGGACAAAATGTATAAAATCAGACGAAAATGTAAAAAAATCAAACGAAAACGTATAGAAAAGGATGAAAACTAAAAAACGGACGAAAATGTATAAAAACAGACGAAAACATAAAAAAAACGGACGAAAACGCATAAAACATAAAAAAAAATAGATGAAAACGTAAAAAAGGACAAAAACGTATAAAATGCACGAAAACGTAAAAAAATGGACGAAAACATAAAAAAATGAAAACCTAAAAAAATGGATGAAAACGTATAAAAATGGACGAAAACGTATAAAAACGGATGAAAACGAATGAAAAGTAAAAAGCGGATGAAAATGTAAAAAAGCAGACGAAAATGAAAAAGCAGACAAAAGCGGACGGCGTATAAAATCGGACGAAACGGATGAAACGTAAAATGCATAAAAACATATAAAACGGACAAAACGTAAAAAATGTGCAAACGTAAAAAGCGAGGCGAAACGGATGAAAGCGTAAAAATTGATGAAAACATATAAAAAGGACGAAAACATAAAAAGCAGACGAAAACGGATGAAAACGTAAAAATGATGAAAAAGCGTGTAAAATGGACAAAAGCGTTATAAATACTTACGAAAACGTGTAAAACGGACGAAAAGTATATAAGCAGTTGAAAACGTAAAAAGGGATGAAAGCGGATAAGAACGAACTAAAATGTACTAAAGCGAATAAAAATGTATGATAAGGTAAGAAAAACTAATAAAAGCGTATAAAATTGATGAAACGTATATAAGCAGACGAAATGTATAAAAGCGGATTAAAGCGAATAAAATGTATAAAACGGATAAACACGTATGAAAACGCAAAAAAGCGCAAAAAGCGGAAAAAAGGACAAAAGCATATATAAGCGGCCGAAAAAGTATAAAAGCGGACGAAACGATAAAAATTAATGACGTATAAATAAGGACGAAACGGACAAAATGTAAGAAAGACGGACGTATAAAAATAAGCGAAAACTTATAAAAATATAATACTAATATTAATAGTTAAATAAATAATAAAAAATATACTAAATCAGAAAACATGGCAACACACAAGGACCATTTATGTAAGAAACAAAAAGATGGTGAAAAGAAAATTGGAAAGAAGAAGACAATGGTATTTTAGACGTTTGATGTTGATCGAGGATTAAACGTCTGCAAAACTTGAAAATGGGGACCTCAGTGCACTTTCAAAGTTTTAGGACCAAATCTGCAATTTGGCCATACCACAGGGACCAAAAATGCAATTAACTCTTATTTATATATAAATTGAGCTATTATATATTAGTTTGAAAAATAAAAAATAAGACTGACAATAAACAAATATGTGGTAGAAAATTTTAAAGCAGTAAAAGATAAAATTTGATTGGTTGATATCACCAAAAGAGATTAGTAGAGGCATGATTGATTCTATCATTCAAAATGGTGAGGTCCGGGAATCAAAATGATACCAAACAATTTATTTCATATTTTTTTCGATCCATATCCACTAATATATCCATAAACTAAACATGCCTTTAGATTATATTTTTGAAAGTTTGGTACCTAGCTTGATAATTGAACCAAATGTTAGTATTGGAATTGAGGTATCAATTAATACCAATTCCATTTAGATCCTATTATCAAATCCGTACCGATAGTCACTCCGCCGATGAAACTAAACACATCCTAAGTCATGTAAATTAACCGAACGTTCAGTGAACATTTCATTTCCTAAATCGTGCAATACAATAGTTGTTTATGTGCGTTTATTTATTAAACGAACAAACATGAAAAAGATTTTATGTCTGCTTTGTTAAATGGATGAACATGAATAAAAGTCTACTTATTTATGTTTCTGAACGTTCAATTATGCATTCATTAATGTTCGTTTATATGTTTGTTTATGTGTTTATGGCTGTATATCGTATATTTTTATTATATACTTTAAAAACTGTATACTTTAACAAATAAAAACAATATTATATATATATTTGTTTGTCTTCATACATTCATTTTTATTTGTTTGTTTACTGTTTGTTTAATCTTAGTGAGCGAAAATAAACAAACACGAACAACCTTATTTCGTAATAAACGAACATGAACAAGAAATTTCATCTGTGTAAGCTCTAATGTCCATTCATTTGTCCAAGTTAAAATCAAATGCAAGAATATATAAATCATGTTATGCAATGTTCTTCCTGGTCATTGACAGTCTTATTTTAAGTTGTGAGTGTTGTCTTTTTGAATTTGTTATGTAAAAAAAGGAATTTTAAAGCTTTTTGCATTATGGTTCAGGTTGGGTTCAAGTTAGGTTCATTAATACAAGTAATGAGGTTCAAGTTAGGTGGGATCTTTTAACACTCGTGATCGAATCGTAACTGAAATTATATAAAATATTCATAAACAACATTGAACTTGTAAAAACACGACATTTTTGTTAGTTAACATACATATAGAGTGAGATTAAACCAAGTTTATTGAAGCAAACTTGAAAAGTGATATCTAAGGCTCAAGAGATTAACATCATAAGCTTGTTTTGGGATTTTCATTGTAAAACAAGAATTGAACATGGTGATGGACTATTTGAGCCATTAAGGTTGTAATTTTGTAAAATGCTTTATATTAAGATGTGTATTTTACATGTAAGGAAATCAAAACATTATTTCTTGAAGTACTTATTAAGAAATATGAGTAGCTCATAAGGACTTATTTTTAAAGTAGAAAAAAGCAATCCCAAACACCCCGTTGATAGTAAATATAGTTGTAGAAACACAATACCAAACACCCCCTTAAACCACAAGGTATCGGGTTGAAAATGTTTGGCTAACTCGGGTTCGGGTCGACCCAATTGACCCGAATGAAGGTTTACTTTTTTATTTTTTTTAATATAATTTTTATAAATTATCTATTTAAACGACTACAAATAAGTATTTTTTTAACAACTTATTTATATTCGGGTCGATTGAACCCGATTGAACCGACCCGACTACCCAAGACTACCCGACTCAAATTGACCTGAACTCGATTAGCCCGAATTCAAATAAGGTTGGGTTTTTATTATTAACCCTGACCTGACCCGAATTAACCGAACCCGACAAACACCAACCAAATTAATACCCTGGTGGTAAGTACTCCATTCGTCTCAATATAAGTCCATTTTGACTTTCTTAAAGTTTTTTTATTTCAACTTTGACTTTAATTTACTTGACACAAAATATATTCATGAACTTGTGTTGTAAATGCATTTTCATTGATATACTTTTCAGCAAAGTATTATATAACACGAAATAAAAATAATTAAAGTGATAGAAAAGACGAAAAACAAAAAATGAACTTATATTTTGGGTTATATTTTGGGATGGGTAGTAATTTGAAACATTTCCAAATGGATTGAGATTTTATCATATTTATTTAAACATGATATGTAATGTTTTGTTTGTTATGATTGTAAGCTTATCGTTATTAAGCATTTATTTTATTTTAATTAAAATAGACAATTACAACAAGCACAGCATCTCAATCCTTTCCAAATATATTCAAAACACAACACATACACAAAACCCATCATCCTCCTGATTCTCGCCGGACCGGCCGCCGGTACACCGTCATTGACCACCACCACCCACCGTCATACAAAGGTAAATCAAACTCAATGTCATTTAATTTAATCTCTCGATTAATAACATCTAAACTCATATCCAAACACCCCAAATTCCTATATTCAACACTAACCCAAACACCCCCAGTTGTTGAAAAATACTGGACCCACTTACAAAAAAGCAACCCAAAAAACATAGAACAAATCTTAACAAATGTTGGGTCAAGCTTAGATTCATCATCCGTACAAGAAATTATAAAAAGATGTCATTTTTCAGATTCTGTTTTTATGGGTTTAAGGTTCTTTATATGGGCTGGGATTCAAAAAGATTATAGGCATAGTACTTACATGTATAATGTTGCTTGCAAGATGTTTAAGATTAATAAAAATCCTAACTTGATTAAGGATGTTATCGAGGCGTATAAGGTTGAGAAATGTGTTGTTGGCGTTAAGAGTTTTAAGGTTGTTTTGGGGTTATGTAGAGAGGGTAAGCTTGTTGATGAGGGTTTATGGGTGTTGAGGAAGATGGGTGGTGAGTTTGGTTGTAGGCCGGATACGATTGTTTTTAATAGTGTTATTAGGATGTTTTGCGAAAAGGGTCGGGTGGATGAGGGGTTAAGGTTGATGGAGGAGATGGGGTTGGAAGGTGTTTATCCGGATATGGTGACGTTTGTTACCTTGTTTAAAGGTTTTTGTGATTTGGGTAGGATTGAAGATGCGAGTAAGCTGTTTAAGGTTATGAATGGAAAAGGGTGTTCGCTAAATGCTGTTGCGTATACGGCTCTTCTTGATGGTATTTGTAGGGCTGGGAAGTTGGAAAAAGGTTTGGAATTATTAGAGGAAATGGAAAACGAAGGTGGAGTTTGTGCTCCAACTGTTGTTACGTATACATCTCTAATTCATAGTTTTTGTGAAAGTGGTAGGTCGATGGAGGCGTTGACCATTTTGGATCGGATGGAAGCGTGTGGTTGTGCGCCAAATAGGGTTACGGTTAGTTCCTTTGTGAATGGCCTTTGTAGGGAAGATAAAGTGGATGAAGCTTATAAGTTGATTGATAGATGCGTTGGTACATGGAGTGTTTCTAAAAGTGAGTGTTATAGCTCTCTTGTGGTGACTTTACTGAGAGTTGGAAAATTTGAAGAGGCTGAAAAAGTGTTTAGGAGGATGTTGGTTGGGGGTTTGAAGCCAGACGGGGTGGCGTGTAGCGAGCTGTTAAAAAGGTTGTGCTTGAAGGAAAAACGAGTACTAGATGCTTTTCTGCTGTATAATGAAATTGATAAGTTGGAGTTTGCAACTACTATTGATTCAGATATTTTTTCTATCATGTTGGATGGTCTTTGTACCAAAAGCCATTTGTTGGAAGCTTCAAAGCTTGCTAAGTTAATGGCTCAGAAAAGTATCCGACTAAAAGCTCCATATGTAAAGAGTGTAGTCGAGTATTTAAGGAATGCTGGTGAAATGGAAACAGTCTCTTATATTTATAAGATGGATGGTTGTTGAATAAGGTTGTACGGCAATGTGCTGCTAAAAAATATATAGAAGTTACGTTTTTCAGAATCACTAAGCTCTTGTGGAGTCAGCTTTTTTAGCCTATCATTCAAGGAATGAAGCTATTGCGGTATTGCCGGTAAGAGCATGTGCTAGGTTGACTATGGTTAATACTGAGGAGATTGTTTTTGAAAGGCCTAGAGCTCCAGGTATTATTATTAAGATTATTGGTTTTGTAATTTTGTTTAAATTTGGTGATTTTTGGTGTTTTTATGATGTGGGTATATTTTAATTTATGCATTTTTGGCATTTTTTTTTTAATGATTTTTGTAGTTGATTTTTGTTTTTATGATGCGGGTATTGTAAAGATTTGTGCTTTTTGTGATTTTGGTGTGAAATTTGGTGTTTATTTGTGTTTTTATGACATGGGTAGTGTAAAGATCTGTGTTTTTCGTGCTTTCGGTGCGAAAATTGATGTTGGTTTGACTGATTATGTGTATTTAGGGGGTGTTTTGTTAGCTTGTTTATCCACCTTATGAGCTTATTTGATTTTGTAAAAGCTGATAAGCTCATTCTTTGGAGCTTATGACCTCATCAACATCACCTTATTGGCTTACGCCAATATGCTCAAGTACATATAATCTCTAAAAAACGAGCTTATCGGCTTTTCCAAAATCAAATAAGCCTATAAGCCTGATAAATAAGCTAATCCAAACGGCAAACACAACCTTAGATGTGGGATTTTAAAGATTTGTGCCATTTTTGGATTAGCTTAGTATTTAGTTAGGTAAATAGTCAAGTAATTAGATAGGTAATAAGTTCAGTAAATAGTTATGTGGGTAGCTTAGACGAAGAAGAAGACGCACATTAGAAGTATTTACTCCCGCCAAAACAAGCAATCTGACTAGACAACAGTTAGAACTTTTTATTTGATATGAAATTTGTTGTTGGTATGATTGGTTATGTGTCTTTATGATGTTAGTAGTGTCAAGATTATGGTTTTTTTTAGACTATTATGTGGTTTTTATGATATGGGTAGTGTAAAGACATGTGTTTTTAGTTAATTGATATGATAAAGATTCTTCATTTTGTATGTTTTCACGATGTTGGTAGTGTATATATCTGATCTGTTATTTGTTTTTCTGATGCGAGTTTTGTAAGGATTTGTGCTTTTTAGTGATCAGCTATGTGGGTACTGTTTAAGATATGTGTTTTTTTTTGAATTCAGTGTGATTAAATGATGTCGTTTTGGTAAAATTTTGTGGTTTTTCCAATGTGGGTATTGTAAAGATCTGTAATTTTGTGTGAATTTGTTGCTTTTATGATTGATTTGTGACGTGGGTATAGTAAAGATTCTTCGTTTTGAAGTTTTTTTTATTATGGGTTGAAAGATTATGTGTTTTTTTATGTTGGTTTGTAAATGGTTTGTGCTTATTTTTAAATTTAGTGTGATAATTATTGCTATTTTTGGTTTATTTTGAGGTCTGTATGATGTGGGTAGTGTAAAAAGGTGGTTTTTGCGACTATGAGGGTGTTTAGGAGGCAATCGTGGAGTATATGATTGTTGTTTGACTTTTTGTAGTCGGTTTGTGCTTTTGTGATGTGGGTAGTGTAAAGGTTTGTGTTAATTGTGATTTTGTGTGAAATTTGTTGCTGTTTGGATTGATTTTTGTGATGTGGGTAGTGTAAACATTTGATTAAAAAATTTTCACTAGGTGGTAGGTATGATTACTTTTTGTAGTAACTTCTCTGGTAGTCTATAAGCAGCGTTTTTACTGTGTTTATTTTACAAAACGTTGTTTTGTAGCAACCACCACCAAATGGCCTAGTGGTGAAGTCCTTGGCTTTCAAACAAGAGATCAGGGTCCAAACCTCGCCCGGTGTGTGCATTTGGGGGTGGCCAAGGAAGGGTCGGAAACGGTCCCGGGATTAACCCGGTGAGGCCGCGTACAACTGAGTAAAAAAGACCGGCTCTCCCGGGGTAACCTAAACAGGGAAACCCACATTCGTTTTAGGTGTATTAGTTGCTCCTCTTTCTAGTTTGCAAAGAGGAAAACAAATAACAAATGAGATATATACACTGCCGACATCGTAAAAACATACAAAATCTTATGATTTGGGAAGGCTTGTTTAGGAGCAGACTTTGTATGCTGGTTTTATGTCCATGCTACATGTTTTAGTTGTATACAGATGCATCTTTGTGTTTATGATTTGGTAAGGCTTGTTTAGGAGCAGACTTTGTATATCACTAATAGTCTAATACAATGAATATACTCTCTTTTGGCTCTAAGACTTGAGATTATAGAGATATAACCTGTGATGGTTTAAGTTGTCTGCAAGTTGGTAATTGAGGTGCACACGTTAACCCAGTTGTCTACTTGCTATAGAAGTAGTTTTCATGAATAGAGTTGAAGAATGAATGCAACACTTTGGAATATAGTTTGTTGATCATTTTGAATCAACATTAGAACTTTTATTTTTAAAACTTTAGTGTTTATAGGACATTCATTTTTTCTTGAATGGTTCTTAAAATTATTTTCACTCGCCATAGAAACAAGTTACCATCCTTTGTTTGCACTTTGCTGTGTGGGTCTCCTATACCAGTTTAGATTGGCGTATGCATTTTTTATGATTTCTTGATAGCCCAGAACCACAAATCTTTATATGTCCAGTATGATATTGAAATGTTTGGCTTTTTTAGCCGCTTTAACTAATTTCTGTGTGGCTGTTAGAAAAACTACTATGAAAGTTGGTGGAGAACAGTATTTGTGTGAATGATACATTCGTGATCCATCGATTATGTGTCGTGGTTTTGCTAACTTTGAGTCACTTAATAGGTACCAAAGCTGAAGACTGAAGCTCGTCCGACCCATTGGCAGCAAAATCAGGAGCTGTTCTCATGGTATGCAGAACTTGTGGAAAGAAAGGTGACCAGTGGACCTCAAGGTGCCCCTGCAAGGATCTTGTACAACCAAGTGAAACATTTGTCGAGAATCCAACTGCTGATCCATCTGCCCCTAGTGCACCTGGAGGTAACAAAGGAGCATATGTTCCACCCACCAGGCGTGAGACGTAGGAATGATGAGAACTCTGTGCGGGTCAATAACCTTTCAGAGGACACTCGTGAGCCTGATTTGATGGAGCTGTTCCGACCATTTGGTAGTGTGTCCCCGTGTTTATGTTGCTATGGATCAGAAGACTGAAATGAGCAGAGGGTTTGGGTTTGTTGATTTTGTTAGGAGGGAAGATGGTGAGAGAGCTATTGCAAAACTCAATGGCTATGGTTATGATAACCTTATCTTGAGCGTCGAATGGGCTGCTCCAAGGGCAAATTAGTCTTTATTTTGTGCTGAGGTTTGCAGTTTTGTGTTTTTGAGAGTTGGATTGTAAGCAAGAATATGAGATTTCCTATTTGATGTATAGACATACAAATAGAACTGCACCTTTTCATTATAACTTTTTAACTCTTTTTAAGGTCTTGGTGTCTTATCTTGCTATTTGTAGAAATTTTGTTACCTATTAAAGTAGTTTGAAATTACAATAACGGTTTTATATGTCTTGTTTATTCTAATAACAATAACGGTTTTATGCCAAATAGACTATCAGTGCTTGTTTATATATTTTTGTGTGACGATGCTAATAGACATCGACACAGTTAACTTAAGGTTGGATTGTAACTCTCACTTAAACTCCTGACATCCTCGCCAGACCTACACATAGCCATGATCCACACCCCAAGATATACATACATGAGCTATCACGCCCATCACACCCGAAAGGTGGCACCTGAAAGGCTATGACTCTGGTTCGTATATTATGAACAAGGTTTTGCAAGTATGTCAAATAAAGAGAATCTATACACACATGTAAAAAGTTAACAAAAACAAATGCTATATGTTTGCATCCATTATAGTATATGATAAACAACCAATAATGTCTAAGATTGTAAACATTTTTTATATCAAGTTGTTTAACCTCATGTTTTGTATCGAACAATGTAACCAAGTTTTTGGACATAGTAATGAACAATGTGGCTTAGCAAAGAATAATGGCGAAAGGATAAGTGATAATAAGGATGATAGTGGGTATGAAACTGTGAAAGGTAAAAGGAATAGTACAAAAGGAGATGGGAATCACAACAAAGAAAATGGGCAGAACAATTTGGGTATGAATGCAAATAGAAGGGAAGTGAAGAATAAGTATGCCTACATACCAAAAGCAGTTAACAAAGAGGGTGTTATTCCCGTTAACTTGGTTAGAATTAACCACAAAGTTAATTTATTCACGCTCCATGACTTAGCAATGTAATAAAAAGTACTTTGTTAAAAGATAAACGTAAAGTAGACACAATTTTTCAACGTTTAATTCTATTTGCAATTAACAAAGAATTATACCCAAGTGTTTGCGGAACAACACTTGGGATTGAATGACAAGTATGGTAATTCTCACTAAACTTAAGCTAGGCTTAAGTACAACTATGATAAACCAACTGAGCTATTTTCAGAGACTTAGTTATATTTGGAGGAGAGAAAGGTGTTTGTGAATGTCAACGCATTAAGTGCACAAACTTGTCAACGTTTCTACTCCTACTTATGGTCCTATTTATACACAATGATTTACAACCGTTATTCAAAAAAGACAAAGATGACCTAAGCTAGTTTGGACAAAATACGTGGGTATAGGACAATGGTGCTTTTTGAATAGCAGTGATGACACTGCTCTTGGTCTTTAGCCTTTCAGGAAAAGTTTGACCTTTGCTTAATAAGGACTCTCCCTTATTCATTTCAAACTTATTCCGCCTTTACTTCAGTCTTTAGCCTTCAATCTCTAGGTCTTCAGTCATAATAGTTGTTGAGGAGACTTGGGGTTCAGTGAGTTATTGTCATCACTCACTGAACCCATCATCTTCTTTGGCTCGGGTATTATTCACTGAGTCCCGCCTTACTGAATGGAAAGTCTTTCTCTTAGGATTGTCCTGAGCTTCCTGAAAATGACTCACTGAGCGACTATTCACTCAGTGACTTAGTAGATGTTACGGATATTTAACACTTAGATTATTTTCTATTCAAATCCTAGTTTAAGCATACTTGGGTACCGAGTGAACCCAACAGTCTCCCCTTATTTGGATATAAATATAGCCTAAGTGTTTGTGATCAGTCTAAGTGAGCAAAGGTCTTCTTCTTACACTGATAATACTAGAAAGCAAGTAAAGAACACTGATTCAACATAAAACATTCTTTATTCATAGATTACATCAGTCCTAAACATTGATAAAAAGGATAGTGTGCACAACGTCCTCAGTCCAAATACTATCCCAAGGCTTCAAGCTTCACTCTCTTTGACTTAAGCTTTTCTTGATGAGGATGATCAGTGATCTTTTTCCTCAGGCCCAAGTAGAACTTTGCATTCTCAGTGGTCTTGACATTTGATACCATTACTAGATATCCAACCAAGGCATCAATCCCTGAAAGGTCAATGTCACTCCATCTTTGGAAGGTTGGATTCCCATAAGCATAGATGAAGAACAGTCCATAGTCAGGCTATTCTATAACCATATTGTTGACAAAGGGAATTTTTCAGGAGGGACACGATTGCAATCAAGTCTAGGTAACTTGATTTCAGGTTTAGGCTCAATCTGTTTCCTTTTTCTCACTGAAGGTTGAGCTTGTTGAGACGTAGGAGCAGGAAGGGCAGACTGAATTCCAAGATCTTCATGCATTTTCTTCAGTCTTGAGTACATGTTGCTCAGTGATGTCATCAGGTCCTTGACAATGATGTTCATTTTCTTCTCAATATTTGGACCCAGTTCATCTAGCTCAGTTATCCCAAAGTCAGAGAACTTGAATGGATCATGTACTTCAAATTCCCTTTTGTCACTGCCCCTGTAGACCCAGAGAACTGCAGGCTTGGTTGAATCTTTACATCTGTGACGGGTTCAAGCCTTAGTCTATGTGTCATAGTCCAGTTGTACTGCTCAATCCTTTTCGTCCTCAGCTCAGCCATTCTTTTGACCTTCTCTGAATGTTGTTTCTTGAGAGCGTCTAATTCTTCACCCTGAGCCTTTAAGAACTTGACTCCAACATTCTCAGTAGTGACTTTCTTTGGGTCAATGCCAAGTGTCTCAACATCTTCCTAAACAATCTTAGTCACTTCAGTCTTTGTTAGTGCCAATATCCTTTCTTCTTCAACAGCCTTTTTTAGTTCCTCATCTTTCTCCAGATGAGCATTGATTTCATCGTTTGTTAGAAGAAAAATCTTTCCATTGATTTCATAAGGCACCCTGATAGGTGCATTAGGGTCCTGGCGAACAATCTATGAAGTTTTTACAAGTTTGGGATGCTTAGGCTCTGAAATGGTTGCAATCCCTTTGCCTTTCCTCTTGGAGACTATTGGTTGTTCAGGGATCTCTTGATCAGGCTCTGGCTTGAAGGATGAGATGAGCACAACTGCCTTTGGCTCTTCAGTCTCCCCCTCAGTATAAGAAGGAGTTGGTTTTGCAGTGCATTTCTCCCCCCAACTGTTGTAGGAACTTCAGTGAGAGCAAGATTTGGCTCAGGCATTGAAGCGGAGGGGGGTGGATTGACCCTTAAATGCTTTGTTAATACAAATAAGCCGTAAAACATTTTTTATATTTTACGATCTTCAATGTTTTGTCGATAACAAACGTAAAATCATATTAACGAAACAAATAAAATACGTAAATGGTTTGAACTAATAGTTTCTAACATATTCACATTTCACATAAACACTAAAACAAGTATAAGTGATTTTATGATTTAAGTAATACATATGTACAACAACTAGTGTTTACATATTTGGATAAAATATACACATAACTAGTATGTAGTATATTGGGTAATATAAATGGGTAGAAACTTAAGTATCACAACCCATTGGGCAAATACATTGAATGTAGTTGGGTACAACCCAAAGCCCATAACCCATGGATCTTGACCCATAACCCATTGCATGACATCATGCTTATATCATACATGGATAATATCCATAACCCATGGATCAACCCATACCCAGTGACTAAGTGCATTGCACTTAAAGATACATGTATCTAGCCAAAGATCCATGGTTCGACCCATGACCCATGACCCATGACCAAAATACCCATGGGTAAAGAGGCGTTCCACGGATCCCTAGCTTTTTGCTAGCCGGATCCCTTGTGGAAGGATCCGTGGGATCCGGGAAACAATAGAATTTTCTATAAATAGTGAGCCATTTCTTCATTATTTCTTAACCCTTTCAACCCTTTCTAACACACTTTCTCCCAGTTAAATCTCACTAACCTTAGATCCAAGAGATCTATGTTTGTAGTTTTGTTTTGTGTGATCTTTAGGTTCCTCTTAAAGGCAAGATCATCACCTTTGAAGTCGAGCAAGCTCAAGTCCATGAGTTGCCAAGTTTCCTCATCATCAAGGCTCTGAAGTCTTCTTTGATGATTCCTTTCTTCTTCAAAGAAGTGTAGTGTTGAAGACATTAGTGAAAGATGTCTCAAGTGTCAAGACGAAGATATTAGTAAAGGGTATCTATCGTCTATAGCATAAGAACTTGTGGTAGGTACTTAGAAGTCAAGACGAGAAGCATTAGTGAAAGGTGCTTAGAAGTCAAGACTTGAAGCATTAGTGAAAGGTGCTTAGAAGTGAAGACACAAGACATTAGTGAAAGGTGTCTTGTAGATCTAGTCAAAGGCATTAGTAAAAGGTGCCTTAGATGTACATTCGATATGGTGTGTTTCGATGTACTAGATAGACTAGCATTAGATCCAAGGATATTGATGTCCTTGATGATGTTGTAAAGGAGTAGATCTCCTTTGGGATTAGTCGTTGGTGTAGTGTGGTAGTAGTTCCTCCATTGCAATGGAACTAGGTGCTTAGCCTAGTACCTAATGTGACAACTCGTACTTTCAGGTCATTTCTCAAAACAATTCACGTTTCACAATTTCATCATTTATCGTAAACTAGGTTTGCGTGTTCCAAATTCGCGTAACCTTAATGGTTTAGCGGCGAATTCATGATCATATCATCACGGACATTTCATATAGACTAAGTTTAGTCTACATTTCATTAACATCATTTTCATCATGTTAGTTCATTCATGATTTTGCATTTCACCTTAAACGCGTAAATTTCATATTAAATAAGCGTTATCGCGTAAGTTATTATTTTGAACATTTAATCCGATACTTCCAAAACTATCCCGACATATTTTATACTTACATGTAGTTTATAAAATCATATTTTGAGTTTACCTAGTGTTTTAAATTTATTTTGTATATAAATCGTTAAATTTATATTATTACGACGTTTTCTTAAAAAAACTACACGATAATTACTATATCACTCAAATTTTCAAGAAACATATTTTTACAATTTTATAACTACAATATATTTTACTTTGGCCTATTAAAAATTACTTTTAGTTAAAACTACCTTAAATACTCAAATGTGTATACAATTTTACAAGTTACTCTTACCTATACATTTTATTTACACATTTTACATTACATACATTATAAATAAAAAAAAAAAAAAATGTATTTGTGAAATACTTCCCCCCTTGGCCTACCAAGGGGGTGATGTATTAATTGGGTGGGTAGATTTTTCTTACATGTTTAGATTTATACACAAACTACTTCTACACTTCATTCATTTTCAATAATTCAAGTTAGTAAAGTTTCTTCTCTTGTTTCCTTCCTCTCCAAACCGGTCACACCTAGGGTGAAGAAGAAATCATCCAAGTTTTTCCATTATCAACTTTTTACAATCTAGTTACACTCTTAATCAAGGTTTTGAAATAAAAACCTAGAGTGTTTAGGTTTAATCCCTTGTTCTTATCACCTCATCAAGTAACTAGTAAGCATATCATTTTCATTTCACATCTTTCATTATCATTTCATGTTTATTTCATCATTTTTGAGCAAAGCATGCAAGACTTATGGATATTTATACCATTTTTACATTGTTTTTAGAGTGTTACATATTTAAGTCATCCTATAAATTATCCCTTGTTATATATTAGTCTTGATGATGTCTAGGAACCCATGACACCCTAAGAAGGTGTATGGTAGGATTAGAATAACCGGAGTTGTTTTGAAGGGATTGGAATAGGTTTAGTACGAGAAAAACTCTTTTCGACAAGTATTATAAAGGGTCTGATCTTATTTTGTAATTCTGGAAAAGCGACAGTAGACATAAAATTTTTGGCCTAGATATTTAGAAAATATACTTTAAAAGCGAATCCGTGGCGCTTGAGCGGATTAAAGCGAGCTATAACGAAGAAGTTATGAATTTTTCAAGTTTGACGACGAAATATATATTTCTGAAAATTTCAGCACACTATTTTTGTTTTATGCGAGTCAAAAGCAGGTCTTAAGCTTTATAAATTATTTCGACTTATCAAAAATATATTAGTATACTTTGATACGAGCTAAGGACGTATAATACGTAGAAAGCGGTTTGTAACGATTAAAATATACACGTTTTCACAACATTGCCGTAACTTTATTAGTTAAGAAAAACTATATTATCTTTATTTGACAAGTGTTACGGTAAACAAAACGACCATATTGAAGGCTATTTTTAACGTTGGCGTAGAACTTTTTGTAACGAGATGTCTTCTAATAAAATCGAGATCACCAAGCATATTTTTCAAAATGACCAACCGTTTGAATAGCGGAGTTGTAATGAATTAACTACGGTTGCTTAAACTTTGCCGAAATTCAATTTTAAACTACATTTGGACAAAATCACCCTACTTAACCTATATTTTTCTTTATGAACGAGACCTCTAGGATAAAAACTTAAATGCCAAAACTTTGAGATTATGATACAAGCTTTCCAAAACCGTTGAGTTCGTTTCCTAACGTTCGACGTACACATTTTACGACTAGCTTTTCGAGGCCCTTTTAGTCACTTTCACGAAATTTCCAACGACATTATTTTACGACGAAAAGTTATAATTTCGCAATAAATCATTAAGAAACTATTGTAGGATGACATTTTGACGTAAATACTTGCAAAGTAATTTAAAAATGGTCAAGACGTCAAAATAGTATTTTTCGACGAAGAATATTATTTTCAAAACTCACAAGTGGTATAAATAACATACGAATTGCATGCATAACATTACATCATGACTTATTACATATCATATCATTCATAATAGGTCGGTTTAGAGATTCACGTTACATTTCGATGTATCCACTTTTGTCATCATAATCATTGCAATGGTGAGTTTTCATAGCCCGATTTATTCAAGTTTTACTTTATTTCAAACCTACGGGGAGAATACATTGCACACCATTTTTATTACGCTACAGTATGTCAAATTCATTGTATTGCTTAAGTTACCGCATTGCCGCTTAAATGTCCCCATTTCATAAGCATGAGCCGTTAATTTCCTAGAAGCGTGGGTGAGTGGATAGATCTATCGAGTGGCGCCTCCATCCGGGTTGGTGGATCCCAACTAGTCATCTGGATGCATTTCATTTCATAAACATTATTTGAGTTGTTTGGCAAGACACTCTGTTGGGCGAACATCATGAGCGATCGAGCTTGATTGTCATGTGCTTAAGCAATTGTAACAACATTTTGTGTGACATTGTCATACATAATTTATACTTGTGGTAGTCGTATTAACATTTACATAAACCTATGAACTCACCAACCTTGTGTTGACACTTTTAGCAATGTATTTTCGGTAACTAAGACATTCACTTCATGGCATGCATTTGGACACATCATGAAGTCGCGATGACGACTCGTCTCACTTGGGTTTCACGACTTTAAAACATCGTTTGAATTGTAACAAACTTATTTCCGCACAAGTTGATTTTCATTTGGGACCTATACTTTGTAAACTCGATTGTTTTATTAAATCAAGCGATGTTCTTTTCAAACGACACTTTAGGTCGTTCAATATAAGCTGTGATTGTGATGTTATGACGATCAATCCCGAAATTCCATTCAACGCAAAGCAGTAATTTGGGGTGTGACACCTAATAAAGGGTAGCGGACGTTGTGAAGGTGTAGTTCACCTTGGTGTGAAAGAACTAGGTACTTAGCCTAGTACCTTATAAAGGGTAGGTGACATTGTGATAGGATTAGTTCTCCTTGGTGTGAAAGAACTCGGTGGTTAGCCTAGCAATCAGTATAAAGGGTAAGCGACGTTGTGTTAGGTGTGGTTCGCCTTGGTGTGAAAGAACTCGGTATTTAGATTTGTCTGGGAAAAAGTTAAGCGACATTGTGATAGGATTAGTTCTCCTTGGTGTGAAAGAACTCGGTGGTTAGCCTAGCACCGTATAAAGGGTAAGCGACGTTGTGTTAGGTGTGGTTCGCCTTGGTGTGAAAGAACTCGGTATTTAGCTTTGTCTGGGAAAAAGTTAAGCGGCGTTGTGAAGGCTTCTCCGCCATAAGGAGATTGGTGTAGTGTTCTGAACTCTCGAGTAGGTGACTCGGGGAGTGGAGTAGGGCAAGGAAGGTGTCCTTGTGGCGAACCACTATAAATAATCGCGTTGTGGTTTTGTGCTTCTTACTCTTATCTTTTCATTACATATCTTTATATGCTTGTTTATCAACATCCAACACACACAACCAAATAGATTGACATAAGTCGATCTAAATAGTTTAAAAGGAAGTTTTAATTGGTAAAACTATTCAGCCCCCCCTTCTAGTTTTCCACAATTGGTATCGAGCTTCGTTACCAAGTTTCTTGAAGTATATTGTACTTTAAAAACTTGATACGATCCATAGTTAATTGAAAATTACAAAGAAGGTTTTCATAAAACAAACACCATGTTTTCAAAACTATATGTTTGGATGTTGATTTGATAACAACATTTTTTTATTTACTTTTTCATTTAATTGCATTAATCTTCTCGTCGTGTTGATTAGTCAAAACTCATATCTACCAAGCTTTAGGGTCGCTTGGTAACAAGAATACCTTCCTTAAGAAGGTATCTTAATCACAAAGGAGCAGGAATCGTCTAAGTGACATTTGTTGTGTCATTTGTAAAGACATTCCTAAGTGTGCTAGAGGTATGATTTTCTTTTTATTTTACTTGATAATTAAGTATGCCAATTTAGGTATTTATATGATTATCTTTTGTGCTTATACATGTTTTGCAGCGGAATGGAATTCCTGGGGATTGACTGTCATAGCATCACAATCACAGTTATATTGAGCGACCTAAAGTGTCGTTTGAAAAGAACATCGTTTGATTTAATAAAACAATCGAGTTTACAAAGTGTAGGTCCCAAATGAAAATCAACTTGTGCGGAAATAAGTTTAGTACAAGTCAAGCGATGTTTTAAAGTGTATCAATCCCATGTGAGACGCGTCGTCACAGCGACTCTATGATGTGTCCAAATGCATGCCATGAATTGAATGCCTTAGATACGAGATAAAACATGCTTAAAAGGTCAACACAAAGGTTGAGTGAAATCCATAGGTTTAATTAATTCGTTTGAACACAATAATCGTAGTGTGAGTTAAATTGTTTCACACTCATCGTTGAAAACAAAATCGTATTTATTTCACTAAGTTCATGACACCAAAGCGTAAACATCGCACCAATAAAAATTGGTAATCATCGTTTCATCGCCGCTCTAATAGGTAAACTTGCCAATTTACCTTCTTGGTTCAAATATAGTCGCTTCGATTTCCCTAGCGGGTCGATAAGGCGGGAGTGTTAATTCAATAGGCTATTCACAATATTCGCGCTCGCTCATGACTAATGGTTCATGATGTAGGGACTTGAACATGGCAAATACTTAGTGACAATAAAACATTCGGATATAGCATACGTTCAAAGCATATGTGTTCGATTAAAAATGTAGCATGTATCTCCCCGAGTTTGTAAAGCAGTTAAAAGAGTAAAAGTGGGGCTATGAACTCACTGTTGCAATGATTAAGATGACAAAAGTGGATACCTTGGAAATGCACGTGATACTTTAACCTTGACCTATTGTGAATGATATGATACGTAATGAGTTATGATGTAATGTTATGCATGCATTTCGTATGTTATTTATACCATTTGTGAGTTTTGAAAATAATACTTATCGTCGAAAAATACTCTTTTGACGTCTTGACCACTCTTAAATTACTTTACAAGTATTTACGTCAAAATGTCATCCTACAATAGTTTCGTAATGATTTATTGTGAAATTTGAACTTTTCGTCGTAAAATATTGTCGTCGGAAATTTCATGAAAGCGACAAAAATGGCTTCGAAAAGTTAGTCGTAAAATGGTGTACGTCGAGCGTTAGGAAGCGAACTCGACGGTTTGGAAAGCATGTATCAAAATCTAGAAGTTTTATTACATGAGTTTTCAATCATAGAGGTCTCGAGCGTAAAGATAATGGAGGTTAAATATGGTGATTTTGTCCAAATTTGGTGTAAAAAGTGAGTTTCGGCAAAGTTTAAGCAACCGTAATTAATTTATTACAACTCCGCTATACAAGCGGTTGGTCGTTTTGAAAAATATGCTTGGTGATCTCGATTCTATTAGAAGACATTTCGTTACAAAAAGTTCTACATCATAGTTAAAACGACCTTCAACATGGTCGTTTTAGTTACCGTAACACTTGTCTCGTAAAATAATATAGTTTTCTAAAAATAATAGTTACGGCAATTTTATAAAAGCGTGTATATCTTAGTCGTTTCAAATCCGTTTTCTCGTATTATCGTCCTTAACCGTATCAAAGTATACTAATATATTTTGATAAGTCGAAATAATTTGTGAAGCTTAAGACTAGTTTTGACTCGTACAAAACAATAATAGGTTCTTGAAATTTGGAAAATATATATTTAAATCGTCAAACTTGAAAATTCATAACTTCTTCGTTATAACTCCGTTTTAATCCGTTCAAGTGGCCACGGATTTGTTTTAAAGTATATTTTCTAAATATCTAGGCCAAAACTCATGTCTCTGTCGGATTTTCCAGAAAAACAAAATAAGATCAGACCACTTTTATAACTTGTCGAAAATAGTTTTCTCGTACTAACCTATTCAATCCCTTAAAACAACTCCAAAGCTATACTAATCCTACCATACACCTTCTTAGGGTGTCATGGGTTCCTAAACATCATCAAGACCAAAATATAACAAGGGAATAATTATAGGATGACCTTTATATATTAAACTCTAAAAACAATGGTAAAAATGGTATAAACAACAATAAGTCTTGCATGTTTGCTAAGAAAATGAAGAAATAAATATGAAATGATAAGGAAAAATGAAAAATGTAAATGATATGCTTACAAGTAAACTATGATGAGGTGATTAGAACAAGGATTAACCTAAACACCCTAGGTTTTTATTTCAAAACCTTAATAAGAGTGTGATCTAGATTGTGTATACTTGAGCTTGCAAAATTTTTGTGATCCCTTCTTACTCCTTGTGAGAACCGGTTATGGAGAGAAGAACAAGAGGAAAACACTTTGCTATCTTGATTAAAATGAGATGAATGATTGAGTGAAAGAGTTTGAGTATAGACATATACATTTGAAAATTTTACCAAACCATTAAATGTCTACCCCTCCCCTAGGCCGGTTTTTAGGGGATATTTGTCAACAAAATATCTCTTTTTTTTTTTTTTTCTTTGTATGTATTTGTTACAATGTGTAAGTAAAATGTGGAGTTAATAATAACTTGTAAGGTTTGTATATACATTAGTGTATTTAAGGAAATTTTAGGTAAAAGTAATTTTTAATAGGTCCAAGTAAAGTATAATGAGATCATAAAAATTGTAAAAATACATTTCTTGCAAAATTTGAGTGATATAATAATTATCGTGTAGTTTTTAAGAAAAGCGTCGTAATAATATAAATTTAACGATTTATATACAAAATAAATTTAGAACACTAGGTAAACTCAAAATATTGTTTTTATAAACTAAATGTAAGTATAAAAATATATCGGGATCATTTTTGAGAAACATCGGATTAAATGTTCAAAATAATAACTTACGCGATAACGTTTATTTAATATAAAATTTACGCGTTTAAGGTGAAATGAAAAATCATGAGTGAACTAACATGATGAAAATGATGCTAATGAAATGTAGACTAAACTTAGTCCATATGAAATGTTCGTGATAATATGATCATGAATTCGCCGCTAAACCATTAAGGTTCTGCGAATTTGGAACACGCAAACCTAGTTTACGATAAATGTTGAAATTGTGAAACTTGAGAAATGACATGAAATTGCGAGTTGTCACATTCGCCCATCAAAAAATTCGGTCCACGAATTCGGTTAAATGGTCTATCGAATTTTTGAGTTTATGATGAATATCGAGGAGAAAACATGGAGAAGTGTCGTTACGGTTATCGATGATTGAGGCGTATAAAACATCGTAGTAAAGAAAATATCGGATGAATCTCTCAAAGTAACACTTTGACTTTGAAATATGTGAAGATTTTGCTTGCACTAAGATTTATAATTAAGCGCTCCCAACATAACATGATCCTCGAATTAGACATAGTTAGCTAGGCTATGTATAATTAAGGAACGATGATGTGACGTTCGGTTTATTTGTTATAACTCTCGATGCTTACAAGGGTTTAAACCGTGTCGTTAAAATGGTCAATAAAGTAAAAAGAAGTAAAATTCTCGTAAATAATAACAAATCGGAAAGAAAATAAAGTACGATAGATGAGAATATTTTACAACGAGTGGTTTAGCAAAAGTAGTACATCTTAAGTCAGAAGATCCGAATATGACGGAAGACATAAACTTAGTACAACATAGTACATAAAGAAAAATAAGACTGTTAGTTTCCGAACTTCTTCAGTCTTCCGCGTTGTTGTGACCATGACGAGCTTCTCCTCCTCTAACATGTATGCATTCCATGAGCACCTTCAATGGTTGACCTTGGTTTTGAGGACATTGATTCGATAGTGTCCTTGTTCCCCACATCCGAAGCATGTGACTACGGCTTTACCTTTACAATCCACGGCTAGATGTTCCGGTGTTTGGCATTTGTGGCACTTGGCGAGGCAAGGACCCGAGTGATGAAAATTACATCGATTACATAGTGGGTGTGTTCCAAGCATAACCTCTACCTTCTGCAGGTGCGACAACATAAACCATAGCGACTTCTTGCCTTCATTACATTGTTGATGATGGTTAGTGTTACGGTTTTGGTTGTTGTTGTTATAACCTCCTTGGTCATTCTCCCATTTTCTTTTGTTGTTGTTGATTTGGTTATCGTCATTGTCGTTATTGTGGTTTCGGTTGGTGTTGGTGATGTTGCCTCTCTTTACTACTTGTGCCATGAGCTTTTGAGACACTCGAATAGATTCCTCGATCGTTTGCGGGTCAAAGAAGTCACATCACCTTGGATAATCTCGGGAAGTCCTTCATGAAAGCCTCCAAGAGCTTCTCATTATCTCGAAACCATAGATGGGCATAACACGGCCAATTCTTGAAACCTTGAATGTAGTATCAATGTCATACCCAATAGTTACCAACTCATAGAATTCGGTCTCCAACTTCTTCACCTCCGCACGCGGACAAAACTTCTTTGTTACGAACCTTTGAATTGCTCCCAGTGAGCTTGAAAGCATTTTCCATTCCCATCGGTGAGCATAAGAGTTCCACCACGACAATGCTCCATCAAGTAGTGTACTCGTAGCAAACTTGACCTTACTATCATCCGGACAATTACATAGCAATCTGGACTCCAATTTCTCAAACCATCGAACCATGGCGGTGGCTCCTTGGTACCTCTAAACTTCGTGGGATCTCCACTTTTGAAATTCTTATCTGACGACTTTTAACTCGGAACCTCCTGCATTTCCTGCAGAAGAAGAAGTCTAGCGGCTTGACTTCCTCGCAATTCTAGCGGCTTGGCGATGGTCATGGCCTCAAGAAGGCGGCAGACCACCGTTCCTTTCAATCCTTAATGCCTCTAATATACTATCCTTACCAACTTTTGAATAGCCGCTTGAGTCATTTCGGTGTAGCTTTCTTGATGCCATATCTTCTTCAAAACAAGAGGAAATGTGAGGCGTATCAAAGTCCTATGTTAATAATAAGCGCCTAAAGAGATGTGATAAGAAATGATAAGTTTAAGGTTATTTTTCAAAATGATCGACGGTTTCCTAAGGAATAGGTTATAAGATGTCGTAAGTGCTTCAAATGTATGATGGTTTAGTGACTTAATGTGTGAATAAAGTGTAACTCGACATGTTAGTGGTGAAACAAAGGAGTGAGAGTGACTTCGCCCTATTTAAAGGTTTATCTCGGCATTCGACGTTATCGGTGATGAGTCAATTGATGTAAAAATTATGATAGGGAATGACAAGGAATTCTCCACGTTAGAGTATGAGGAAATGATAATGGGATGGGTATTTGAAGGCATCTATGTGAGAATCGATGTGAAATGAAAGTAAATAACTCATAAAATGTACTTATAAACCACATGTAAAGTGAATATGCACTTATGATGAAATGATGAGATGCTATGATGATGTAGTTATATTCTAGGGTCAATGATGCAACCTAGTTCTCTATAACCAAGCTCGATGCCAATCTTTCACACCCCAATTACACATTTGCGTGGAATAGAATTCACGGGATTGTTGTCATAGCATCACAATCACAGTTATATTGAGCGACCTAAAGTGTCGTTTGAAAAGAACATCGTTTGATTTAATAAAACAATCGAGTTTACAAAGTGTAGGTCCCAAATGAAAATCAACTTGTGCGGAAATAAGTTTAGTACAAGTCAAACGATGTTTTAAAGTGTATCAATCCCATGTGAGACGCGTCGTCACGCGACTCTATGATGTGTCCAAATGCATGCCATGAATTGAATGCCTTAGATACGAGATAAAACATGCTTAAAAGGTCAACACAAAGGTTGAGTGAAATCCATAGGTTTAATTAATTCGTTTGAACACAATAATCGTAGTGTGAGTTAAATTGTTTCACACTCATCGTTGAAAACAAAATCGTATTTATTTCACTAAGTTCATGACACCAAAGCGTAAACATCGCACCAATAAAAATTGGTAATCATCGTTTCATCGCCGCCTAATAGGTAAACTTGCCAATTTACCTTCTTGGTTCAAATATAGTGCGCTCGATTTCCCTAGCGGGTCGATAAGGCGGGAGTGTTAATTCAATAGGCCTATTCACAATATTCGCTCACTCGCAAGTGACTAATGGTTCATGATGTAGGGACTTGAACATGGCAAATACTTAGTGACAATAAAACATTCGGATATAGCATACTGATTCAAAGCATATGTGTTCGATTAAAAATGTAGCATGTATCTCCCCGAGTTTGTAAAGCAGTTAAAAGAGTAAAGTGGGGCTATGAACTCACTTTGTTGCAATGATTAAGATGACAAAAGTGGATACCTTTGAAATGCGTGATACTTTAACCTTGACCTATTGTGAATGATATGATACGTAATGAGTTATGATGTAATGTTATGCATGCATTTAGTATGTTATTTATACCATTTGTGAGTTTTGAAAATAATACTTATCGTCGAAAAATACTCTTTTGACGTCATGACCACTCTTAAATTACTTTACAAGTATTTACGTCAAAATGTCATCCTACAATAGTTTCGTAATGATTTATTGTGAAATTTGAACTTTTAAATCGTAAAATATTGTCGTCGGAAATTTCATGAAAGCGACAAAATGGCTTCAAAAGTTAGTCGTAAAATGGTGTCGTCGAGCGTTAGGAAGCGAACTCGACGGTTTTGGAAAGCTTGTATCAAAATCTAGAAGTTTTATTACATGAGTTTTCGTCATAGAGGTCTCGAGCGTAAAGATAATGGAGGTTAAATATGGTGATTTTGTCCAAATTTGGTGTAAAAAGTGAGTTTCGGCAAAGTTTAAGCAACCGTAATTAATTTATTACAACTCCGCTATACAAGCGGTTGGTCGTTTTGAAAAATATGCTTGGTGATCTAGATTCTATTAGAAGACATTTCGTTACAAAAAGTTCTACATCATAGTTAAAAGCGCCTTCAACATGGTGCGTTTTAGTTCTGTAACACTTGTCTCGTAAAAATAATATAGTTTTTCTAAAATAATAGTTACGGCAATTTTATAAAAGCGTGTATATCTTAGTCGTTTCAAATCCGTTTTCTCACGTATTATCGTCCTTAGCTTCGTATCAAAGTATACTAATATATTTTTGATAAGTCGAAATAATTTGTGAAGCTTAAGACTCGTTTTGACTCGTACAAAACAATAATAGGTTCTTGAAATTTCGAAAAATATATATTTAAATCGTCAAACTTGAAAAATTCATAACTTCTTCGTTATAACTCCGTTTAATCCGTTCAAGCGACCACGGATTCGTTTTAAAGTATATTTTCTAAATATCTAGGCCAAAACTCATGTATACCGTCGGATTTTCCAGAAAAACAAAATAAGATCAGACCACTTTTATAACTTGTCGAAAATAGTTTTTCTCGTACTAAACCTATTCCAATCCCTTCAAAACAACTCCAAAGCTATACTAATCCTACCATACACCTTCTTAGGGTGTCATGGGTTCCTAAACATCATCAAGACCAAAATATAACAAGGGAATAATTATAGGATGACCTTTATATATTAAACTCTAAAAACAATGGTAAAAATGGTATAAACAACAATAAGTCTTGCATGTTTGCTAAGAAAATGAAGAAATAAATATGAAATGATAAGGAAAAATGAAAAATGTAAATGATATGCTTACAAGTAAACTATGATGAGGTGATTAGAACAAGGATTAACCTAAACACCCTAGGTTTTAGTTCAAAACCTTAATAAGAGTGTGATCTAGATTGTGTATACTTGAGCTTGCAAAATTTTGTGATCCTTCTACTCCTTGTGAGAACCGGTTATGGAGAGAAGAACAAGAGGAAAACACTTTGCTATCTTGATTAAAATGAGATGAATGATTGAGTGAAAGAGTTTGAGTATAGACATATACATTTGAAAATTTTACCAAACCATTAAATGTCTACCCTCCCTAGGCGGTTTTAGGGATATTTGTCAACAAAATATCTCTTTTTTTCTTTTCTTTGTATGTATTTGTTACAATGTGTAAGTAAAATGTGGAGTTAATAATAACTTGTAAGGTTTGTATATACATTAGTGTATTTAAGAAAATTTTAGGTAAAAGTAATTTTTAATAGGTCCAAGTAAAGTATAATGAGATCATAAAAATTGTAAAAATACATTTCTTGCAAAATTTGAGTGATATAATAATTATCGTGTAGTTTTTAAGAAAAGCGTCGTAATAATATAAATTTAACGATTTATATACAAAATAAATTTAGAACACTAGGTAAACTCAAAATATTGTTTTATAAACTAAATGTAAGTATAAAATATATCGGGATCATTTTGAGAAACATCGGATTAAATGTTCAAAATAATAACTTACGCGATAACGTTTATTTAATATAAAATTTACGCGTTTAAGGTGAAATGAAAAATCATGAGTGAACTAACATGATGAAAATGATGCTAATGAAATGTAGACTAAACTTAGTCCATATGAAATGTTCGTGATAATATGATCATGAATTCGCCGCTAAACCATTAAGGTTACGCGAATTTGGAACACGCAAACCTAGTTTACGATAAATGTTGAAATTGTGAAACTTGAGAAATGACATGAAATTGCGAGTTGTCACAACACTACACCATCTCATAGGTTTGAGGACTGTGAGAGTTCTAGGACTATTGTTGCTAGACCGCCTATTGCTCCTGCAGTTGAAACACGATTAGACCATCGACAGGAATAAATAATAAGTACCTTTCTAACTAATGCAATCTTTATCACTTATTATCTCCACGATAATCACAACCTTTGTCCATTTCATTCCTTATTCCAATTGCCCAATTTTCAATCATTTCGCGATGATACCTCACTATCTTACTAGGGTTTAGGCCAACTTTAATTCTTGACCAATTAGAAGACTATTACTACTCGATGAGGTTCTCCCATGTATCCTACAAACCATTCAACAAACTTTATTTCAAGTTATTTTGCTACCATTTAACGAAATTATTTCACTTAATTTTATTTCAAGCTATTTTATCACCATTTTAGAAGCGTTGTTTTATAAAGTTTTAAAACAAGTTGTTTCATTACCACCCTATCAATTGGCTTTCGGTCATTTTATCAATTATTTAATACCATCCTGCTAAACGATTTTCATGTTACTTTGAAAAAAAATTCGAGCCATTATCTTACAAAGCGAAACGTGGAATACCATCTAAAACTTCGGAGGAACATAATACCATTTCAACAAAACCAAGCATCACATCATTTGTCCTCGATTATACATGGCCTGATCACCTATGTATAATTCAGGAAGAATTATGTCATGAAAAAAACAAGTATCATTTCAAATTTCTTAAGACAACCTTCATTCAAAAGCAAAGTTTTGTAATCATATAAATTGTTCATAAACATATCTTTTTAATAACACTCTATCGATGCTCACGCCATTCATCCCTCACTCAACCGATAAGTTAGAATTTGACGAGTGATCTTTTTAGGAAAGACTTCCTATACCATCTGTGAGGAGGATTCCTTGATACAAGAAAACAATGAAAGGACTTTGGAATTATCAACAAGGACTAGAAGTAAGTAGCGAGATCTTTCAAAACCTAACAAAAATTTTAAGCCATCAGGGGACAATCCGAACCATTATCTTTGGATTAGAAGCAAAATTCTATTATTTCAAGAGTACTAGCTAGACCGAGTTACAAGATTTAGTATGAAGCGAATACACACTAAGCAATACTATAAGGACAAACCAAGTCTTTTAATCAAGACTACAGAACATTTCACTAAACATGGCTTCAACAATATGTGAATACAATAAGTTTTCCTTAAAGGAAAAATTGGTTAAATTTAGGCTATCCATATAAACTTTCCCTAAGGCATTGTGTTCTCTAGAAATTACGGATAATTTCATCTTCGCCTCAAGAGATGCAACGAGGTTTGAACATATCGGACAATCAATAAACCTCCATCTATAAGTGAAATTAGAACAAACATTCTTGACATAGTATGGTGATATTTATTGTCTTGCTAGCATGATAACAATATAAGTAATGAAATATTTTAGAAGCACTCATATCGGGACAAATCTTGAAAATCAATCACTACACCACATCACTTAAACATTTAAGGTTTTGAGACTTTACAACATGGAGCATGGAAACACTTGATAATCAAACAATAAACATTTTAGTCATAGAGACTAAGCACCTTAGGCAAGTAAGACTCGGTCATGACATTCGCTAAGACTAGAAACGCGAGGAATCACAAGCTGTACCTATAATCTATTCTTTTCAATAAGGTCCTTTCGACGCAGTTTAACATTTTGAAATCTAACACGAGACACGTGGTATCAATTCCAGTTTACCTATTATAAGCTATTCGATTCACCTTAGGCTCAGCGACAATCATTTCGAGATTTCCATGGAACCTACTAGGACATGATTACGCCTACTATCCTCATTTCAATGGTTAGAGCGAGAGCAAATTCCCACATTAGATAATATGCTTAAGCCATGTGACTTTCTAGAAATGGTTAGGCAAATCAATCTCCATCGACAAGCTTCTTTACAACTATAGTTATTACATGAACATATTGACTACACCAATTGAGGCACTCTATGGTTGAGGTGTCAATCACTTATTACGGGCCGAAATCAGGAAAGTCCAACTCACTAGTCAATGAGTTATTTATGAAACAACAAAGAAATCATACAAATCAAAAATCAGTTACAAATAACAACATATAGTTAGATAAGCTACATCGTTATACGATGCAAATTTTGGAAATATGTCCCATAAGCCGCAAACCATTAGAATTTCAAATTTGCAACAGAATTTATGTTTGAAGTCTTGCCTTGGAAAGGCGTGGTACGATTCAGAAAAACACTGGACGAACCAATACGACCCAGATATCCTCACCTTTCACCGATAACACCGTAGGACCTAACGACGACTGAATTAAGGGACTGAATTCCTTTTTGGATGGGCGAATGTGACAACTCGTACTTTCAGGTCATTTCTCAAAACAATTCACGTTTCACAATTTCATCATTTATCGTAAACTAGGTTTGCGTGTTCCAAATTCGCGTAACCTTAATGGTTTAGCGGCGAATTCATGATCATATCATCACGGACATTTCATATAGACTAAGTTTAGTCTACATTTCATTAACATCATTTTCATCATGTTAGTTCATTCATGATTTTGCATTTCACCTTAAACGCGTAAATTTCATATTAAATAAACGTTATCGCGTAAGTTATTATTTTGAACATTTAATCCGATACTTCCAAAACTATCCGACATATTTTATACTTACATGTAGTTTATAAAAATCATATTTTGAGTTTACCTAGTGTTTTAAATTTATTTTGTATATAAATCGTTAAATTTATATTATTACGACGTTTTCTTAAAAAACTACACGATAATTACTATATCACTCAAATTTTCAAGAAACATATTTTTACAATTTTATAACTACAATATATTTTACTTTGGCCTATTAAAAATTACTTTTAGTTAAAACTACCTTAAATACTCAAATGTGTATACAATTTTACAAGTTACTCTTACCTATACATTTTATTTACACATTTTACATTACATACATTATAAATAAAAAAAAAAAATGTATTTGTGAAATACTTCCCCCCTTGGCCGACCAAGGGGGTGATGTATTAATTGGGTGGGTAGATTTTTCTTACATGTTTAGATTTATACACAAACTACTTCTACACTTCATTCATTTTCAATAATTCAAGTTAGTAAAGTTTCTTCTCTCTTGTTTCCTTCCTCTCCAAACCGGTCACACCTAGGGTGAAGAAGAAATCATCCAAGTTTTTCCATTATCAAGTTTTTACAATCTAGTTACACTCTTAATCAAGGTTTTGAAATAAAAACCTAGAGTGTTTAGGTTTAATCCCTTGTTCTTATCACCTCATCAAGTAACTAGTAAGCATATCATTTTCATTTCACATCTTTCATTATCATTTCATGTTTATTTCATCATTTTTGAGCAAAGCATGCAAGACTTATGGATATTTATACCATTTTTACATTGTTTTTAGAGTTTTACATATTTAAGTCATCCTATAAATTATCCCTTGTTATATATTAGTCTTGATGATGTCTAGGAACCCATGACACCCTAAGAAGGTGTATGGTAGGATTAGAATAGCTTCGGAGTTGTTTTGAAGGGATTGGAATAGGTTTAGTACGAGAAAAACTCTTTTCGACAAGTATTATAAAGGGTCTGATCTTATTTTGTAATTCGGAAAAACGACAGTAGACATAAAATTTTGGCCTAGATATTTAGAAAATATACTTTAAAAGCGAATCCATGGCGGCTTGAGCGGATTAAAGCGGAGCTATAACGAAGAAGTTATGAATTTTTCAAGTTTGACGACGAAATATATATTTCACGAAAATTTCAGACACTATTTTTGTTTTGTACGAGTCAAAACGAGTCTTAAGCTTTATAAATTATTTCGACTTATCAAAAATATATTAGTATACTTTGATACGAAGCTAAGGACGTATAATACGTAGAAAACGGATTTGTAACGGTTAAAATATACACGTTTTCACAACATTGCCGTAACTTTATTAGTTAAGAAAAACTATATTATCTTTATTTGACAAGTGTTACGGTAAACAAAACGACCATATTGAAGGCTATTTTTAACGTTGGCGTAGAACTTTTTGTAACGAGATGTCTTCTAATAAAATCGAGATCACCAAGCATATTTTTCAAAATGACCAACCGTTTGAATAGCGGAGTTGTAATGAATTAACTACGGTTGCTTAAACTTTGCCGAAATTCACTTTTAAACTACATTTGGACAAAATCACCCTACTTAACCTATATTTTTCTTTATGAACGAGACCTCTAGGATAAAAACTTAAATGCCAAAACTTTGAGATTATGATACAAGCTTTCCAAAACCGTTGAGTTCGTTTCCTAACGTTCGACGTACACATTTCGACTAGCTTTTCGAGGCCCTTTTAGTCACTTTCACGAAATTTCCAACGACATTATTTCTGACGAAAAGTTATAATTTCGCAATAAATCATTAAGAAACTATTGTAGGATGACATTTTGACGTAAATACTTGCAAAGTAATTTAAAATGGTCAAGACGTCAAAATAGTATTTTTCATGAAGAATATTATTTTCAAAACTCACAAGTGGTATAAATAACATCTGAATTGCATGCATAACATTACATCATGACTTATTACATATCATATCATTCATAATAGGTCGGTTTCGAGATTCACGTTACATTTCGTGTATCCACTTTTGTCATCATAATCATTGCAACAGTGAGTTTTCATAGCCCGATTTATTCAAGTTTTACTTTATTTCAAACCTACGGGGAGAATACATTGCACACCATTTTATTACGCTACCAAGTATGTCAAATTCATTGTATTGCTTAAGTTACCGCATTGCCGCTTAAATGTCCCCATTTCATAAGCATGAACCGTTAATTTCCTAGAAGCGTGGGTGAGTGGATAGATCTATCGAGGTGACGCCTCCATCCGGGTTGGTGGATCCCAACTAGTCATACGGATGCATTTCATTTCATAAACATTATTTGAGTTGTTTTGGCAAGACACTCTGTTGGGCGAACATCATGAGCAGTCGAGCTTGGTGTCATGTGCTTAAGCAATTGTAACAACATTTTGTGACAAAGATTGTCATACATAATTTATACTTGTGGTAGTCGTATTAACATTTACATAAACCTATGAACTCACCAACCTTGTGTTGACACTTTTAGCAATGTATTTTCAGGTAACTAAGACATTCACTTCATGGCATGCATTTGGACACATCATGAAGTCGCGATGACGACTCGTCTCACTTGGGTTTTACGCACTTTAAAACATCGTTTGAATTGTAACAAACTTATTTCCGCACAAGTTGATTTTCATTTGGGACCTATACTTTGTAAACTCTGATTGTTTTATTAAATCAAACGATGTTCTTTTCAAACGACACTTTAGGTCGTTCAATATAACTGTGATTGTGATGCTATGACATCAATCCCGAATTCCATTCCACGCAAAGCAGTAATTTGGGGGTGTGACACCTAATAAAGGGTAGGCGACGTTGTGAAGGTGTAGTTCACCTTGGTGTGAAAGAACTAGGTACTTAGCCTAGTACCTTATAAAGGGTAGGTGACATTGTGATAGGATTAGTTCTCCTTGGTGTGAAAGAACTCGGTGGTTAGCCTAGCACCGTATAAAGGGTAGGCGACGTTGTGTTAGGTGTGGTTCGCCTTGGTGTGAAAGAACTCGGTATTTAGATTTGTACCGGAAAAAAGTTAAGCGACATTGTGATAGGATTAGTTCTCCTTGGTGTGAAAGAACTCGGTGGTTAGCCTAGCACCGTATAAAGGGTAGGCGACGTTGTGTTAGGTGTGGTTCGCCTTGGTGTGAAAGAACTCGGTATTTAGCTTTGTACCGGAAAAAAGTTAAGCGACGTTGTGAAGGCTTCTCCGCCATAAGGAGATTGGTGTAGTGTTTACGAACTCTCGAGTAGGTGACTCAGGGAGTGGAGTAGGGCAAGGAAGGTGTCCTTGTAGCCGAACCACTATAAATAATCGCGTTGTGGTTTTGTGCTTCTTACTCTTATCTTTTCATTACATATCTTTATATGCTTGTTTATCAACATCCAACACACACAACCAAATAGATTGACATAAGTCGATCTAAATAGTTTAAAAGGAAGTTTTAATTGGTAAAACTATTCAGCCCCCCCTTCTAGTTTTCCACAATTGGTATCAGAGCTTCGTTACCAAGTTTCTTGAAGTATATTGTAGTTTAAAAACTTGATACGATCCATAGTTAATTGAAAATTACAAAGAAGGTTTTTCATAAAAACAAACACCATGTTTTTCAAAACTATATGTTTGGATGTTGATTTGATAACAACATTTTTTTTATTTACTTTTTCATTTAATTGCATTAATCTTCTCTGTCGTGTTGATTAGTCAAAACTCATATCTACCAAGCTTTAGGAGTCGCTTGGTAACAAGAATACCTTCCTTAAGAAGGTATCTTAATCACAAAGGAGCATGAATCGTCTAAGTGACATTTGTTGTGTCATTTGTAAAGACATTCCTAAGTGCGCTAGAGGTATGATTTTCTTTTTATTTTACTTGATAATTAAGTATGCCTATTTAGGTATTTATATGATTATCTTTTGTGCTTATACATGTTTTACATGAAGCTTCATTAGGAAGCCTTTTTGTCACATACGTGTTTTATTTCTCATCTAAAGTCGTGGTATATAAACTTATGTTTTGTCTTCTTTTAATCCAATAATAAAACAAAACACGAATTTCAAAAATTCCTACTTCCTTATAAAAACTCCCACCGTCGACCTATCTATCAAATCCTCACTTTTTTCAAATCTTCCAATTTCAAAAATTTCCTCTCACTCAAAAACTTCATCTTCCTCCTCATTCCATCTCAACCGAAACCAAGAAGATCCGTCATCAACATGGTTTACATCGCACTCGTGCTCATTGCCCTAACACTCATCGCACTTGTGTTCCCTATGATGAAGTTCACATATGGAGACATCTACTTTGTGTTGTTAATCTATATTGGGGTTATATACCCAATCCTTTGTATCATCCTTAGTATTGAAATGCAATGTTATTAATGATCTAGTTTATCTAGGTTATTATGTGTTTGTCACTTTTTTTGATTTATATGTTTTATATTCTTCGTGATACATTAGAAGTCATGTATGCATGCTAAAAGAAAATGTAGGATAAAACATATTTGATGGTATAAAAGCGTAAAACCTTTGTTTTATCAAATCATTTACTACTACGGATCCACGGATCTCGGAAGATATACTAGCGGATCCCTTTTGTAAAGGAACCGTGGGATCCGTACTCTTGGAAATCAGATTTTCATGCAAGACTAAAAATCCACTAGAAAGTCAAAACATTGAGTGAGTTAAAGTGTCAAATACCATTGTTAATAAAATCTAGTAAAAACATTAGATTATCATAGGTTGATCACAAACATGTTCTTTCAATAACTTATCATTTCTATAGGATCAATTATGACGCATGAATATGAGTTTGATTTTTCACTCACTAGCGTCTACACCCCGAACATCTCCCTTGAGCTCAACACACCTCGCAATCATGTCCGTGGGTTCAATAATCTCAAAAACCGTCACTTCCATGAAGGACGTATTGTAGACACCTCTATACAATTCGAAGAAGGTATCAATACCTCCTTCCGAGCCATAGGACTAGAATGTCTTCTTGAAATCAACGAGAAGATATGTCCAAGGTTCATAATGGAATTCTTCCGTCAAGTTGAACTCGTTCGTAACGAGGATCGCTCTCTATCTCTTTGGTTTTATATCAAAACCAAAAGTTCACTCTAACCCTTGAGCATTTTGCTCATATCCTCCGATTCAAACCATGGACAATGTGCCTTCACCAAGATTGGTCTCTTGATTCTCTTTCAACTTTCGTGAAGAAAATAGTCCATATTGTTCACATACCTCTCAGGAAGATTTAAATCGCATAATATGCAAACCTCGACCATATTACTCCGATCCAAACATTATCTTCACACGGGACATCCGAGAAGAGTACAAGCCTCTTGCACTCATCCTAGGTGAAAATGTTTGGAGTCTTAGGAAATCGAGAAATTCTTCCGCTTGTTGTGCTCACATGTTGTCTTGTTTGCTAAAACAACAACCATACAATCTCGCCTACTTCTTCGCAAGGCAAATTGCAAATCTTCAAGGCTCCAAGAATAAACTCATCCCTTATGGAATGTTCTTGACACGCCTATCATAATGTTATGCACTTCCATCCTCAATTTCAAAGTCCGTTGTATGCGTGCTTGTGAACAAGATGATGGAACCGCTAAACATATCTCTCATGAAGACTTTCTTCATTCTTGATTCCACCAACACCCATCAATCACATAATGATCCTCCTAGCGAAAACACTCAAGGAACCTAGTAGTATTCAAATAGGATCAATTCTACTCTACTCGTGCTTTATCAATGTAATCCTATTTCCTTCATGAAATAAAATATCTTACATTTGATATCTTAGTTTTAGAACTCCTTTAACTAATCTTGGAATATAATGCATTGTCAAGATCATTGCATACCTTTAGTAAAGGTTCTGCCTAGCAGATGGACGGATCCCAAATGTTGTACTAGACGGATCCCTATCTTTAGGGAACCGTGGGATCCGACAAATAGAAAATGCAATTGCAAGCATTATATTTCAAATATATCCTTAGAACACCTCACACTAAGTCAAACATAGTGTCTTAAGGCAAAATTAAGTCCTTATCAAGATAGGTTGATCCTTCCTACTCACACACCTAGATCACACTCTAAAATGCTTGTAGATCTACCGTTTCATTTTAATCCATTACTCTTCCGCTCTCAAAACTCACATTTCATTTTTTCTACTTGATCCCTCACATCTAGTCTTAGAAATCCTTCGATTATGGCTAAATTGATCATAAATCATCCTCACCACAAAATTGATCAAAGTTGATCAAATCCTAGTTTTTCCATCTCAAGACCTTTAGGATATTTTCCAAAACACAATCCTAAGTCACAACCTGATCTCTAGGATCATTTAGCTTCAATTGACACTCTCATTTTTAGTGTCATCCTTGCTCATTCAGTGGTGCTCTTTGAAAGTTCCAAATCCTTCCATAAAAGACAATCATTAGCTACATCATTCATTACCCTCAAGTAACTAAGCACCTCTTCATTTAAGACACTTAGGAAGACTGAAACACTCAAGATGATATAGGTCTTAGATCTTAGAAACATCATTTCCACTCTTTCATAGTCTTTGAGCCGGATCCCTAGGATTAGCCTAGGCGGATCCTCGAGGAGGGAACCGTGGGATCCGGATGACAGTTTAGGTCAAATCTTGCTAAAACAATCATTTCAACTCATCTTCCTAACTCAAACACTCCATCTCATCTTAAATGAGTTCCTAGATCAGTACAACCTCTGAAGTTGACTCTTGTGCATGTTAATCATCACATTCCAATGAATCCTAGTGGCTTAAGACATAAATGCACTTGCCAAATCTCTTGGTTTATAAACCACTTTGTTAGAACCTACATAGTCATCACTCTCATCCTAACTTTCAGCTCTTGCAACCTCTTGAAATCATCTCATCATGAGGAAAACCCCAAGTAGTAACTTACCCACCAAAGAACCACCCATGAAAAAGGCGCATGTTATACACGAAATCTATTCAACCGAATCATCTCCGGTCAAGCCAAAAAATGATTGGATCCCTCATCATCCAATCAAACCAATTCCTAAAAGGATAGTACCCACAAAACTACCAATGCCAAACACCACCATACCTCCTAGGCCAAACAATATCATCTCCACTAAACCATCACCATTGATTCCTAGAGCTATCTCATTTACATCCCCTCTATCATCACCACACCTCTACAACTTAGAGGACTTGCCTCCTAGGCCGTCTCATCCGCTTCCGCCGACAACATTCTCCTCATTAGGAGGAATAATGATTCAAAATCAAGGTGTTGAGTCAACACTTGTTCCGGCTTTCTTTTCACCGTCTCCATCATATAATCCCATTTGGATTATAAGAAATCATCAAAGTCAACCACCCGATCATATGGAAGTTGACACTTCTCTACCACCACCATCATTCTTGGTTGAGTCATTCTCAAATGTACCTCCACCAATCCCTCCATCGTTTGAAGCTCCACAAGCCGCTTCACTTGATCCTTCGCATCAAGCCATTTCATTTCTTCCACCACCACTACCTAGCCATGACAAAGATTGCTATCATTGTCAACATGTTGAAAGTTTGATACGTGAAGTACGAGAAGACCAACGTTTCATGTTCTATCATTTCCTCGAACATTTCGACGAGATTAAACCTAAACAAAACTTGAGCTAGAAGATTTTAGTGGTGTCCTAGCATCAAGCGTTAGCTAGTCTAAAAATTCCTAGTCATGTATTGTCTATTTTCTTATTTTTAGAGTCATGTATATCATAACTCTTGTTTTATTAAATGGAATTACATGCTACTTGTTATTTTTCCGAGCATATGATTACCTTGTATTCATATCTCATTTTGTGATAACATTACTTGTTATATCACCATTCTTTGAAATTAATCACCGCTACGGATCCTTGATGATTGCCTAGACGGATCCCTACTAGGAGGAACCGTGGGATCCGTGAAGATGAAAGTTTTCTTTCTACTAACTTAAACCACATTTGCGAAATTGTGAATTATACTTGCTTTCTAATCTTTGTTTTGTAGTTATTCAATTTACACATGAAGACTTTGACATCCTAAAGCTAGGGGAGCTTTATGTCAAAGCAATACATTGCAAATTACTTGCAATCTTAGATTTATATTTCATGACTTCCCGTTGCATAATTGCAATCATCTAGGGGGAGCACACCAGTCACATAGATATAGTCTTTTGCAAAGTTAATTGCAAATGAACTAGATTAGAATTAGTTTTCTTGGCGCCTTACTTAGGGATGGACTCGTCGAGGGGAGTAACGACGAGATCCTTTTCCGTTACTTGCTCTCTATTTCTTTTACTTTTATTTCTTTCACATGTTTTTTCTTAAAACGATGTGTTGCTTTTCTTCAAACACTTTTGTTTCGACAAAAGGGGAGAAGAAAGTAAAACTACAAATTCAAACTTTTACAATTTTAGCTTTTCCTTAAAATAATTTTATGTTTTGTCATCAACAAAATGGGAGATTGTTAATACAAATAAGCCGTAAAACGTTTATTTATATTTTACGATCTTCTAATGTTTTGTCGATAACAAACGTAAAATCATATTAACGAAACAAATAAAATACGTAAATGGTTTGAACTAATAGTTTCTAACATATTCACATTTTCACATAAAACACTAAAACAAGTATAAGTGATTTTATGATTTAAGTAATACATATGTACAACAACTAGTGTTTACATATTTGGATAAAATATACACATAACTAGTATGTAGTATATTGGGTAATATAAATGGTAGAAACTTAAGTATCACAACCCATTGGGCAAATACATTGAATGTAGTTGGGTACAACCCAAAGCCCATAACCCATGGATCTTGACCCATAACCCATTGCATGACATCATGCTTATATCATACATGGATAATATCCATAACCCATGGATCAACCCATACCCAGTGACTAAGTGCATTGCACTTAAAGATACATTGTATCTAGCCAAAGATCCATGGTTGACCCATGACCCATGACCAAAATACCCATGGGTAAGAGGGAGGTTCCACGGATCCCTAGCTTTGTGCTAGCCGGATCCCTTGTGGAAGGGATCCGTGGGATCCGGGGAAACAATAGAATTTTCTCTATAAATAGTGAGCCATTTCTTCATTATTTCTCAACCCTTTCAACCCTTTCTAACACACTTTCTCCCCTGAGTTAAATCTCACTAACCTTAGATCCAAGAGATCTATGTTTGTAGTTTTGTTTTTGTGTGATCTTTTAGGTTCCTCTTAAAGGCAAGATCATCACCTTTGAAGTCGAGCAAGCTCAAGTCCATGAGTTTCCAAGCTTCCTCATCATCAAGGCTACTGAAGTCTTCTTGTTGATGATTCCTTTCTTTCTTCAAAGAAGTGTAGTGTTGAAGACATTAGAGAAAGATGTCTCAAGTGTCAAGATGAAGATATTAGTGAAGGGTATCTATCGTCTATAGCATAAGCACTTGTGGTAGGTGCTTAGAAGTCAAGACGAAAGCATTAGTGAAAGGTGCTTAGAAGTCAAGACTTGAAGCATTAGTGAAAGGTGCTTAGAAGTGAAGACACAAGACATTAGTGAAAGGTGTCTTGTAGATCTAGTCAAGGCATTAGTGAAGGTGCCTTAGATGTACATTCGATATGGTGTGTTTCGATGTACTAAATAGACTAGCATTAGATCCAAGGATATTGATGTCCTTAATGATGTTGTAAAGGAGTAGATCTCCTTTGGGATTAGTCGTTGGTGTAGTGTGGTAGTAGTTTCTCCATTGCAATGGAACTAGGTGCTTAGCCTAGTACCTAATAAAGGGTAGGCGACGTTGTGAAGGTGTAGTTCACCTTGATGTGAAAGAACTAGGTACTTAGCCTAGTACCTTATAAAGGGTAGGCGACGTTGTGATAGGATTAGTTCTTCTTGGTGTGAAAGAACTCGGTGGTTAGCCTAGCACCGTATAAAGGGTAGGCGACGTTGTGTTAGGTGTGGTTCGCCTTGGTGTGAAAGAACTCGATGTTAGCTTTGTACAGGAAAAAGGTTAAGCGGCGTTGTGAAGGCTTCTCCGCCATAAGGAGATTGGTGTAGTGTTTACGAACTCTCGAGTAGGTGACTCGGGGAGTGGAGTAGGGCAAGGAAGGTGTCCTTGTAGCCGAACCACTATAAATACTCGCGTTGTGGTTTTGTGCTTCTTACTCTTATCTTTTCATTACATATCTTTATATGCTTGTTTATCAATATCCAACACACACAACCAAATAGATTGGCATAAGTCGATCTAAATAGTTTAAAAGGAAGTTTTAATTGGTAAAACTATTCAACCCCCCATTCTAGTTTTCCACATGCTTGATAAATTTCAGAGATCATGGACTTGAAATCTGAGGTGTCCTTCCTGAGAACGGAGAAGTTTGAATGGATAGAAGCTTGGGAATTCTCCAAAGCAGTCATCCTTAACCCAGGATTCCGGCCAAGGAGTTTGTAGATTTAGCCCAGACTGCATATTCTTTCCCTGAGTAGTAAGTCTGGACTAGATGTCAGTAACAGAGGTGTGAAGACCCTGAATATCAAGGCATTTGGTCATCTTGATAAGCTCAGTGAGGCTGGTGGAGTTCTGGATGTAAGCCTCATAATCCTCAAGAACTTTCCTGTTCAGTGCATGATCACCTTTCACAACTTCTTGAATTATTGCAATGCTCTGATGAAGCCTTTTGAGGGAGTCAATAAAACCACCTAAGTGTTGATCCAAAGTATTCAGAGAGTATTCAACAACTGTGCGGTGATCAACATGGGCATCATGATATTCTTCAACAGAGGTCCTGAGGTCAACATAGTTAACGGCTGCCTCAGTGTGCTGATCTCATTGTTTCTTGGTAAGCTCATTAAAGAGGACAAATTTGGCTTTGCGAAGAAACTTGACCAGCTGTCTTTCAGTGGGAGGACATTGTCATACTTCTTCAAAAATTCTGGACAAGAAGAAGTTGCTGAGTCAGAAGAATCACCCTCATGAAAAGGAGAGTCTCATGCCTTGAAGGTTGGGGTGGTGAAGACTGATGCTCTTGTTCAGTGGTATGAGTATAAGTGTCCAGATCTTCACCAGCATCATAGACTTCTTCATCACTTTCAACAAGTTCATCTTCAGACAAAAGGAAAGACTGAACATCTGCAAAAGTGTTGAGCTGCAAAAGAGGGCTATCCAACTCCCCTTAATAAGAAGGCTTGCCTTCGTTTCCGGTCAGGGTCCGGTACCTCAAGTCATACCACGCCTCTAGATGGAAATACAAAAGGGGGAAAGAAGCCGTTAAAGAAAACCATTCCTTGGACAAAATACTCATTCGCACAAGCGATTTTGTATCCTTCTGAAGATACGACAACATGTGGTGAACAATAAAATCAGGAAGCATTGAAATCCAGCCCGTTGTATCTTTTGTGTTCTTCATCTTCTTGCTTAACTCTATAAATAGTAAATCACAAGAAGAAGTAATTAAAAAAACAAGCTACATAAAATAAACATACACATTCATAAACGAAAGAATCAAGTTTTAATTACACGTTCTACTTCGTTACGTAACTTAGGCGATGTTTGTGGTGATTGCTTATTTGTCAATTGTCATGCAAACTGCTTTTGCATATTACAAAGTGCTTATTCGAGATATAATTAAAAGTATTGTTTTACCAACATGTTTAACCCAAAATCTTTTTTAATGGATTTTCACAAAAAATTAGATACAAACACCATCTCCTGAAGTGCTATATTAATAAGATTGAGAGAAATAAGCAAATCCCAAACATGAGTTGTTGATTGAGGAATTTTTTCTTCCAACAGTCCGCTCGGGTGTGCATAAACAGAAAGCTAGCCAAATATCTTAACCTCGTCACATATTACCATGCAGTAAGCCAATAACATTATAGAATGCACATACTGAAATAAGCCAAATATATAATTTAGTACTGTACAATATTAAAAAATATTATCTCACTAAGACATGTTATCAAACACAATTTTTTTATTTTATTTTTTATTTTTTTATTTTTTATAACGATTATCGAACGCAATTTAATAGAAAACTTACCTTGTTGATATATTGCTTAGAAGAATAATCAAAGTGAAGTAAACGAGAGTATTCGAGTTCCAAGTGACTTGTTTAACCTTGTTAGGCTGGCTAATGGACTTATTTAACTTTTGGGCCGGCTAATCAACTTATACCATGCCGAACATTAAAACCTCATGAGTTTATATGAACATTCGAATCAGTAGCGGAGCTAGAAAAATTTCTGTGGGAGGGCCGAAACAATTTTTTTTCGAGAAATACATTAAATGGGAGGCCGGAATAATTTTTTTCCGAAAATCACACGTGAAATCGCAAAAATACACTAACTGCTTAGACCAGAAGTGGGACCTCCCGGTCCTCACATAGCTCCGCCCTGTTCGAATGAAATACATGTCACATGAAATCATAAAATATATAATCATATATATGTGTGTCGTATGAAGTATATTGGTGTGTGTTTATGATGAATTAAATCAGTATAAAACATATATAATTGATCGTGTGTGAATCGGTTTTAAAGATAAAAGGAATTAGGGTTTAAGTGTTATTGTTTGAACGAGACAGATTTGTAAGCTGAACTTGTGTGTGTTATAAAATGAGTTTCATAAATTTTTGATAATGGAATTTTGCATGTAAACCTATTTTAATGTCTTATTTAAGTTTTTCAATTGGTTTATAGTGAACTGGAGTTGTAATGTTCATGTTTATGAATTTTAAGGGATCATGTGTCAAATCTGAATTTTAGGAACTTAAAATCAGTCGATGTTTTTGATTTTTCATTTTCAAACCACAAGGAGTTAAGCGCTCTCCTTTTACAAAGGTGATATATAAGTTATGTGTGACTTCTTGGAAGTTTCATAGATTTTTCTAAAGGGTTTAAATAGGGTAAATAAATATAAACTTTCGGGGTATACCTGCAGTTAACTTTCTGGACATGTTTGGATAAATGATTTTTGGAATGGTGTTTGCACATGATAATAAAATTTGTAAAAATTCATGTAAGCTCATAAGACATATAGGTACCTAGGTAAAATATTGTGGCTTCTGAATAAGATTCTAAGTATAGTTTAAAATTTTGTAAAGTGAAGGATTCTAAGTATAGTTTAAAATTTTGTAAAGTGAAGGCTGAAACATACTAAAATCATATGAAGCTAAGGGTTTTGTGATTTAATATCATTTAATGTGTTTGGACTTTAAAATGTACTTAAATGATAATTATGATATATTTGGTCATATGTTAACCTAATTTTAATAGCGACACCCTAAGTTGATTAATTATGAATTGTAACTCAAAGTTACTAAATATATAAAGTTACTAAATATGAAAAGTTACTAAATATGAAAAGTTACTAAAAATACAAAGAAACCCTCATTATGTAATCCGGATAACTAAAAGCACTAAACTTATAAATGAGCCTATAAGTAATACGTGATCATTAATTCGTGTAGATTCTCTAAGGAGGGAGTAGCTTCTGTTTCCGTGTGCTATCCTGGTTATTTGCATTTGCTTTGTTGAGGTAAATATATTCTACCCTTTCTCATTAAGGGTTTATTCTCATGACTTCCATATCCTTGACTTTGATTCATTTGCTTTGATATGATTCTGTTTGATTTGATCCGTTTGATATGATTTAGTTTGCTATCCACTTTGTTATGATATTCAGTTTGCTATCCCAATTGATATGAGATTTTGTTCAGTTTGATATGCTTCGTTGATTATGCTATGAAAGCTCTGTTATGATTATAGATAGCTTTGCTTTGCTTTATTCTGTTGCCCGAGCTAACTAGTCATGGAGGTACCATGATCATGTCATTGAGGCACCAATGGCATGACACTTTTTGTGGATGTGTGATAGATCCACAATGTTCCCTTTTGTTATGTTATATGATTACTTGCGCACATGGCCATTTTGTCATATATATGCATAGTGTCGTACTTGCGTATGTATTCTGTTTTTGCAAGGAGCGTATGATTGCATCCTAGGTATTGTTTTATTTGGATATGATATGAGTTAGTGATTGATTTGTGCGTGTCATGCACCCCATTTCACTTCTGGTTCCTGAGAGGTCTCCCCGCATTGTACAATTATGCTATGACAGGATTATGTGACTAAGCATGTGGCATGCTTTCTGAGCTCGTAGGCATTTTTGTTTGATATTATGATTATGATTCTCTGTTTGACTTCTTGACTTCATTATGATCTCCTTATGGTTCACTATGCTTTGCTCTTTTTGATTATATGATATTTTGTTCAGCATATCCCTTTGAATTCGTTTGGTATATTCATTTGATTCAGTTATTTGTTTTTTTATATATGTTCAATGGTCTTTTTAAGCTCAGTCGCGTTTTCTTTCTCTACGACAGGTAATAAGCGGGGCTCTAGGCATGAGTGATGAGAGTAGCAGCTTAAAAGACCTACCATGATTTAGTTCCCCATTGTTTTCTGGATTATGTTTAGACTTATGTTTCTGGATGTTTCAGTTCATTTCATTTCAGTTCAGTTCATTTTAGACTTGGTTTAGATTGTGTTATCTTTTGGAAGGCATGATGTGTCTTGACTTTGCTTTACTTATTATGAGTTTTTCGCTTGCGTATTATGCTTTGTATGACACCATAATGTGACATTTTGACCCTTATCGGGTTGGGGTGTTACAACTTATATATATATATATATATATATATATATATATATATATATATATATATACGATTTCTAAGTCGGGTTGAATACCAATGTTATTGCTTATGTAATTTCATATACTGATATCAAACTATATCTATTAACAATGTTTATTGTTATTACTGCTCACACAGTTCATTTGTCTCACTGAAAGAAGGCATCTTCAACAACGCAAATGTACTTTTTCGGTTATTGCTTATGTAATTTCATATTACGGCTACCTCATCGCCACCTTAACATCTACACTTTTAACACTTACTTCAAAACACTGCTTCACTAGTGGCATGCAACTTTCCTCCATTTGAGCCCCACCCACCCACAATTTTATTTTCATTTTAAAATTTTCAAACAAACTAAATTTTATTCATTCACATAATAATACAAAATGCGATTAAAAAAAGCATATGAAATTTAAAAAATATACATAAATTTATTAATAAACTAATTTTCTTGTTGATGTTGTTCATGTCGTTTCCAAACATGTTCAATAAGATTTTGTTGAAGCCTTGCGTGTGTTGGTTTATCACAAAGTTCTTTGGCTTTTTTCCGTTGCACTTCGCATCTCTCGATTCAGATACGTAGCGGATTTTGTTGCAGACTAATACTCCCTCCGTCTCAAAATTATTGTCAGAAGACAAAAACCACACAGTTTAATAAAAGTATGACCACTATAATTTTTAACCAATCAAATAGAAGATTCCTCAACTAAATTCTCTTTTTATTATTTAAAATGGAAAGTGGACAAATTTTTTGAGACATCCCAAAAAAGAAGTATGAACTATAATTTTGAAACGGATGGAGTATAAGTTCGTTCATTTCGGATATCGCATACTTTTGATTTTTTAAAATCATGTTATGCAATACGATGCACGTGTACATGTTTCTCCATAGCTTGTTCACTGTTCAAGCACGCCTCAGTTGGTTTATGATATGCCAACGTCTTTGGAGGACACCAAAAGCTCTTTCAACATTATTCCGAGCACTTTCTTGTCGCCGTTTAAATAGGGCATCTTTTTCGCGTCGTGCAACTGAAAATGATTTGACAAAAGTTGTCCACGTTGGGTAAATCTCGTCAGCTAGGTAATACCTTTTTTCAAATGTAAATTCGTTTACTTCAAACAGAGCCACATGGGCAATGTTATCAAGAGGGTCGACGAATAACGAAGAATTATCTAAATCGGTAAGATCGTTATACACACCCGCTACCCCAAAAAATGCATGGCAAATTCAAAAATCGTATGACACAACGGCTTCAAAGCATTATAGTTGGGTATTTTTTTTATCACCTCTCCCATATTGTTCGTGCCATGATTTCGGACAATTAGTCCATTCCCAGGGCATACAATTAATACTTCCAAGCATTCCCAAAAAATATGAATCGTGTTATGTGTGTTATATAAATTTTGAATGTCATTAAAGTCATGTTTTCTTAAAAACTCAGGCATGTACAGTTGAATAATGTACTTAGTAAAATGATCTAGACAATCGCGTGCGCATGCTCCCCCATCTGTCAATATTCATCAAACGGATAAGATGTTGCGCCTTATACCAGTTGGCGTATGGTGGATATGTATTTCATAATAACACTAAAACTCATTAGACCCGTACAATCGGGTCAAACCACAAAGACTTTAAAATGATAGGGAAGAGGATTGACAGTTTGAATATAAGTTTCAATACCTTGGACTATTTTTAAAAATAGTTTTTGACGCATACAATATCGACGTCTAAAATACTAATCCGGGTATTTTGGGTTATCACCAAATGTCCAAAATAGTCGGTCATCAAACGTGCTTCAGCAACATCACGTTCATGGTAGATCAAAGTACAGTACGTACGTGAATTTTCGATTTGTTGTTGTTGCAACGATTGATCATACTGAATAATGCGCACAATTATGCAATGATCCGCGCAATTTTAAACTAAGCTTATACCACCTGGCTTAAGAAACATTTTCACTAATTTACCAAGGATGCGAAAGAATATTTGTTTTAGCGCAGACCTATATGGAAATTTGAGTTAATTTCTCCAAGTATAGTTTGCTAAATAAGAGTTCGACCAAAAAATGTCATTGGTTAACCGAACGTCAAAATCATATTTTTAGTATTAACTTTTTAGTTGATCGTGTTGGTAATTTGGTATTAGTTAGTTCGAGAAATACTATGTCTGCCCTGCCGTGACGACCATATAATCATGTATGTGGGCTCATAAGTTGAAGTAGCTTTTATGCTTTTGAATTTGATCACTTTTGTGCTTGATTTAAGAAAGAGTTGCATGTAATTCCTTATATCATGGAAGAGATTAAAAACCACAAGGAAACTTTATTGTATGTTTATATATCCAACATAAATCTATTTGGGGTCCAGATGATATAACAATTCCAAATACTCTAATCTTTTATATAATAAAACATAATTTTTAGCGGAAAATTTTCACTTCAAAAAAATCAATTCATATTTTATTTGTAAATATTTTATTTGTTTATTATATTTACTAAAAAAACTCAAATATTCTGGATTTGGAAATAGTTAAAAAAAAGTTCTTATATTTAGTCAAGAAAAAAATAAACACAAAAATTTAATTGTCAAAAGTATAAAGAAAAAAACTTTAAAAAGCGTGAGTTATTTTAAAAATATTTGTTTAATGTAAAGAAATAAATTAATAACATAGTAGGAATTTTTCATTTTAAAAAAATCAATTCATACCTTATTTACTAATATTTTATTTATTTATTACTATTATTATTTTTAAAAATTTAATAAAAAAACTCAAATATTTTGGATTTAGCAATAGTTAAAAAAAACATTTTTATATTTAGTCAAGAAAAAAAAATAAACATATTAGTTTAAGTGTCAATAGGTATAAAGAAAAAATCTTACTAAAAAGTGAGAGTTATTTTAAAAAATATTTGTGTCTGACGTAAAGAAATAAATTAGTAATCGATTCTTAAAAAACACAATATATAAAAACCCGCGCGTGCGCGGGTATTATAACTAGTTATTAAAGTAGGGAAAAGTTCAATTTCTTACCATTATTTTAGTGTTTACCAAGAGACAAATCCTTACTATCCATATATTTTGATCTAATTGTGGAGATTAACCAAAAATTTAATATTTAAACATAACTCCATGTATTTTCCCCTTTTTTTTTTTTTTTTTTTTTTTTTTTTTTTCATTCATTTTTTTCAATTCACGTTTTTTTCAATTCATTTTTAATTAACATTTTTTCTTCGATTTAATACGTTTTTGTCTGTTTTCATATGTTTTTGTCCGTTTTCTTACGTTTTCGCCCATTTATGTCCGTTTTCATACGTTTTCGTCTATTTTCTTAGGTTTTCGTTCGTTTTCATACGTTTTAGTCAATTTTCGTTCGTTTTTATATGTTTTCGTCCGTTTTCGTCCATTTTTCATACGTTTTCGTCCGTTTTCAGACGTTTTTTACGCTTTCATACGTTTTCTTACGTTTTCGCCCGTTTTATGCCACTTTCATACATTTTCATCGGTTTTCTTACGTTTTTGTTCGTTTTCAACGTTTTCGTCCGTTTTCTTTCACTTTCGTCCATTTTTCATACGTTTTCAGACGTGTTTTTACGCTTTCATTCCTTTTCATCCGTTTTCATACGTATCCGTCCGTTTTCTTATGTTTTCATCCATTTTCTTATGTTTTCGTCCATTTCATACGTTTCTGAATATCACAAGTGATATTCAAAATAGCACTTGTAGTTTTCTGAATATCACTTGTGATTTTCTTACGTTTTTGTCCGTTTTCATACGTATTCGTCATTTTTCTTACGTTTTCGTATGTTTTCTTAAGTTTTTGTTCATTTTCATACGTTTATTAATATCACAAGTGATATTCAGTGATATTTAGAATATCACTTGTGATTTTTTGAATATCACTTGTGATTTTCTGAATATCTACCACTTGTGATTTTCTAAATATCACTTGTGATATTCTGAATGTCACTTGTGATTTTCATCTTACAAAACATCACTTGTGATTTTCTGAATATCTATCACTTGTTATTTTCTAAATATTAAAATCACTTTTGATATTTAGAATATCACTTGTGATATTCTAAATATCAAATAATATCACTTATGATATTCCAAAATGTATGAAAACGAACGAAAATGTAAATACACGTATGAAAACAGTATGAAAATGGACGAAAATGTATGAAAACGAACGAAAACGTAAGAAAACGGACGAATACGTATGAAAACGGGCGAAAACAGATGAAAACGCATGAAAACAGACGAAAACGTATGAAAACGAAGAAAAAACGTGAATTAAAAAAAAAAAAAAAAAAAACTTGAATCAAAATAAGAAAACATGAATTATGAAAAAGAAAAAAAAGTGAAGAAATAAAAAGACAAAAGACAAAGAAAAAGAAAAAAAAAGACATAAACTTGGTTCAAATATTAAATCTCAAGTGAATCTTTATCATTAAATAAAATTAAATGAATGGTAAAGATTTGACATCGATAAATACCAAAATAATGGTATTCAAAATAAAGCAACTCCTCAAACTATTGTTTGGTTTTTGACTTTTTCGAATTACGTCTTTAGACAATGAAAAAAGATTTAGTAATGTATTATTACAAATTTACTTAATACGTCCGTACGTACAGTACAAGTTTTGAATAGCTCTTAAGAAAAGCTTAGCAACAATCAGATGCACTTAGGGGGAGGGAGTGGATATTTCTTACCCTAATACCCTGAGGGTGCCACGTCACCTCTATCCAATAAAAACCTTCCAACTCAAAACTACCCCAATACTACCCTAACACTACCCTAAGTGGACGGAGTGGTACCCGATCCTACCCTAACCCAAAATTTCATAAAAAGACAAAAAAAAAAGAAGAACAAAGCTTGCAAAGGTTCGGGTTCCGAACTCGAAATCTTCAAAATTTTCAAGTACCCGAATAGGACGGGGCGGTGTAGCCGCTAGGGTACTTGAACCCGATGCCCCAAGTTTCATCCATCTGCTCACCCTGGGGGAGGGTGGATATTCATACCCTGTCACCGGGGTCCACGCGTCGCTCTGTCCAATAAAAACCTTCCACCAAAACTACCCCAATACTACCCTAACACTACCCTAAGTGGACGGAGTGGTGCGATACTACCCTAACATAAAAGACAAAAAAAGAGAAGAAAGCTTGAAACATTCGGGTTGTGAACTCGATTTCATCCAAATTTTGAGGTACCAGTGGTAGGATCGGTGTAGCCGATCGGTTTACATGTACTTCGAGTAGGGCCCGAGCTCCATTCCGTCTACCCTTAGCTCCCATTTTATAAATATTCTTTTATTAATATATTGATAGGACACTTACAATACAAACAGATAAAACATAATGTGATTTTTGTACAACTAACTGAAACACTGAAAAAAAATGTTTCAATAACTAACGAAGATATGCAAATCAATTCCCATTTTTTAAAGTGCCAAAAGAAAAGTAAAGAAAAGTTAATGATCACTAGTCACTACTTTTATCATTTCATCAAAGTCAAAAACAATGTCTCCTTGAAACAGCCTTAATTTAGGGGAACCAGTAAGTCAAAAGGTGGTATCAACTTGGATTGTATCCTCGAAATTTAAATACAAAAATTTATAAATACAAATTAAAAGATGTACAAATAAAAAGGAATATTTGAATGAAGAAACATACTTGAATTCCCGCAAAGAATCTTTAATCCATAGCCGCAAAGTCTACAAATGAGAAGCAAAAAGAAAAAGGAAAAATCCAAAAGATGACTCACTTCTTGATATTTACATTTTTAATATTCGTTTTTTAAGCTATCAATGATTTTCGACCGAAATATGTCTCTCTCATTCACAATAACGAGATATTTTTCAATTGGGTTAGGATTTCCGTACCCCTTTACAATAATATCAACACCTTGATATATAGTTGTTAAAATCTCAATTTTAATCTTAAAATTTTACGATTTTAAGATATTATGAAACAAAAATATCCGAATCTTACGTAGAATTTTAGCAAGCTTAAGATCCCAATCTTGACCATAAAATTTAATTCGATCCAATTTTACTTTTACTCGAACCATAAACTAAAAAACAACAAAATTATAGATTATGTTTCATATAATTTAAAAAACATGCTAATCTTCTTAAATACTCCATATTAATAATTTATGACAATATTTTCATGAAACATTCATTTAATTTTTGTTTATGATATAAAATAATGTGTAGTTTTGAATAATATTACAAAAATTATTAGGAAAATGACATTATAGTAGGATTTTAAGATCACAATCCGATCTTACGATTTCGATCTTACAAAAACAAAAACGATACTAAGTAAGATCCTGATCTTAAAAACCTTCGATTTTTTTTTCTATTTTTATAAATTTAGTTTTATTATACAATACAAAAAAGAAAATACCGAACATGAAACATAAGTTTTACAATACGTAACAATTGCTGATAAAAAAATACAAAAGAAACGATAAAAAGCTATCCGACATCATTAATAAAGAGAGTATAAGGTAGGCTAGGAGAGTTAAAAGGAGGGTTAGAACGCTATGCATAATTAGGGGTGTCAGTAGGGTCGGGTTGACCCGACTCGAACCCGAACCCGATAAGGTTTATCGGGTCGGGTCAAATCGGGTCAAAAAAGCTTATCGGGTCTTTTTGACCCGAACCCGATAACCCGATAGTGTTATCGGGTCGGGTTAGGGTTAAATAAATAATGCTATCGGGTTATCGGGTCAACCCGATAAGACCGGACAATCACTTTTTGAATTTTTAGTTATTACTTTTTAGAAGCTCGATGTCTCATTTCGTAGTCTGAAAAGTATCAATTTTCTATGCATGAAACTTTATAATATATTAATACATTTAGATGCTAAAGTAAGGTGCTGATTGAAACTTTATATGAATGGTTAAAGTTATTATACTTCTATAACATTAACTGAAATATGACACAGAACGCAAACTTTACGTACACCATCTTGATTCTTGAACTTCTATGTTGAGGTCACGTTTGGTGTGAGATGATGTTGTGTTCGATATGACATGAACTTACGAGGCGAATGACATGATGTTATGACATTTGTAGAAACATATTAAAACAATGTTATCTTAAGACCATTACGAATAAAAGAAAATTTCATTTAAGAAGAGCACCATACGTATGTGAAAGTAAGAAAAATTGTTGTTCAAAAGAGACCATTTACATTGACATGGAACTAATCATTTTTGAATACAGTACTTTTTTAATCTTGTAATTATATTGTTAAAGATAATATAAATATTTATATTGGTGATATATGCTTTTGAGTGAACTGGTAACCATTTTCCCACAAATTGGTGTTTTAACCCGACAACCCGATTCACTCGACCCGACTCAACCCGACCCGATAACACCCCAACCCGATAACCCGATTTCTTATCGGGTCGGGTTGCGGGTGACTTTTTAAAAACTCAAAACCCGACTCAACCCGACCCGACAAACCCGACAACCCCGATAACCCGACCCGATAACACCCCTATGCATAACAACACCCTTTTGAATTATAGACAAGCTTATTAACGAGATCGAAATAAATACTATCAAAGCCGAGCTCGAGCCAAACTTTAATTATTCATTCACATCGTAAAACAAGCAGAGCCCAATCATGTATTCTACCATTAGCCAAGCTCGAGCTCGTGCTTTATAAAACTTAAACGAGCCGAACTCGAGCCCTGATAGGTTCGTGTGCTCGGCTAAGCTTATTTTCACCTATAATACAAATGTAAAACATGTTATCTATGTTTAATATGTAAAGTATTTCAGTGTCGGTTAGGCTGGCAGTCCCAATCTAGCTTTGTATATAAAGCTCAGGCTCGAGCTAGATTAAGAAATGAGTCACAACTTAGGCTCGAGCTCGTTTAGGCTTGGCTCGTTCGAGTTTTTTACCGATCCGATCACAAGATTTTCACGAACCGCTCGGCTTATTTTCATCCTTAATCTTGATAAAGCTAGAGAATATTATAGATTTAAAAAAAAAAAAAAAAAAAAAAAAAAAAAAAAGCTTTTTATACTCTTATACCATCTATATCACACATAATACCTTGTAATGTTTTCGACAATTTCAAGTTTGAATCATGACATTTTAACACATAAATACCCCACAATGTCTCCGACGATTTCAAGTTTGAATCATGACATTTTTTGAATCTTGGTTAATCGTTCTACATAAAACTCCAAGATGGGAATGGTAGTAAACTGGCGGATCAAGTTAACAAAGTTGGCTTTAGAGATATATCTTGATTCATTCAATAGCTCCACATGTTTATCGATACAAATAGAGAAAAGGGTCACAAATTCACAACAGATCTTAGGATGACCATCTAAACCATGAGTGGATGAGTAGATTTCAAATGCATACAAATATAACATGAACTTATAAATCTAAAAAATATGTATCATTATTATACTACTAGAAACACTTGTATATGCATATGAATATTATACTTCAAAGATAAGCTAATATTGGGAGTTGTGTCAACCTCTGCTGCCCATTCCACTGACCAGTATGAATATGAATGTCTATGCCTTTGCAGATATAATTTGAAACGAAAAAACCAAGAAACAAAATATTTAAAATTATAGTGCATATGTGGATTTTTACTTTTTATAAGAATATAAACTCTGATAAGAAATTGTTCCACTAGATGAAAATGACACATATAAACATAATCATAAAATGAATGAAAAACAAAAAGATTCTCACAATGTATCAATCCTGATATGACTCCCATTCACATTTGTAATTTTCCCTCCAAAAAAGAATATTTAATTAACAAGATAAGAATGTTAAATATTTATGAAGGAAAATCAGGCATGGGAAAGAGATTTTTATCTCTTAATTAACTTTTATCATGCTACAAAATCTTTATTACTTTACTTGTAATTCAATTAATCAAAACCTCTTGGATAAACCCTACATTTATGTCTCTCAATAAACTTAAATTTTTTAACTTTGCTTTTTTGTTATCTTTGTTATATAAATAAGCATTCTTACCATATGAAGCTTTAATCCATAAATGAAATGGCTTTCATCTACATGTTTTTAACTTGTTTATCTTTCATTATTATTAGTACATGTGCTTCTCTGCCTCATCAACACCCTGACCCTGAAGCCATTGTTCTGCAACTACAAAGGTATACACATTCTTATACATTTTGATTCACTATCGTAGTAATGTAGGATTCAACAAAAATCCCATCTGGGTTATGCTCATTGGTACATTTACCATGTGGGATCCATTTCTTTTTTCAAGAAACTAAAAAAAGTGTAGCTTTATCCATGCCACACTCGACCTGACCTGGTTGTATGACAACTGAAATGTGCATTTTAAGGAAGTTCCCATATTTTTTTTGAACGGCAATTGTGGCTACATGGCCCCTAGCACAGAAGGCGTAGCGAGCCCACACAACCAGGTTGGGTCCAGCCCAAAAGGCAATGGCACCCTTCCCTTTACGCACGCGGGAGGAAACCCCTATCGCCCTAGACAAGACTTGAACTTGAGACCTTGCCTAGGGGGGTAAAACCTCCATACCGTTGGACCATAAGGAAGTTCCCATATGGGTTGTGCTTATTGGGAGATTATGTTTTTTTGTTCTGTTTTTAGTTGCTCAGTTTTCATGTGTTCTGCATTTTACAGGAAAGTGAATGATTCGATAACCTCGAGAAGACGATTACTTGAAACAGATCCGATATTTGCTCAATCAAAAGATCAGGCTCCTTGTCAGACAGGAAATCCGGTTGATGATTGTTGGAGGTGTGACCCAAATTGGGCCAATGACCGTCAACGTCTAGCAGATTGCGCTATTGGATTTGGCCAGGGTGCAATGGGTGGCAAAGGAGGTCAAATATATGTTGTTAGTGATTCATCTGATGGAGACCCTGAAAACCCGCAACCAGGAACACTAAGGCATGCTGTCATACAGACTGAGCCTCTTTGGATCATATTCGCCAAAGACATGCACATAAATCTTAAAAATCAGCTCATTGTCAGTAGCTCAAAAACTATTGATGGCCGTGGAGCGATTGTTCACGTGACAGGGAAAGGGTGCATTGTAATTGAAAATGTCGGGAATATAATAATTCATGGTCTCTACATTCACGATTGTGAGCCCTCTGGGAAGGCTAACCTTCGGGTGAGTCCTACAGACATTGTGGGCAAAGGAAAATCAGACGGTGATGGACTGACTATCAGGGGGGTAAGGAATTTGTGGATTGACCATTGTTCTTTTGCCAGGTGTACAGACGGATTGGTGGATATCACGGAGGGGTCCACAGCCGTGACAGTAAGCAATTCCTATTTCACAGAACATGATAAGGTCATGTTGTTGGGCCATTCTGATGACTTCTTAGCTGACGCTGGTATGCAGGTAAGCCCCTAACATGCATTACCTTAATAAATTAAAGAGTAAATTACATGGTTCGTCCTTGTGGTTTACGTTGACCGACAAGTTTCGTCCTTCGACCAAAAACGCGTTCTGCGTCCGTCCTTAAATGCAAAACGTTATGTACCGTTGGTCCCTCCTTCTAACGGACCTTGTTAACGACCGTTAAGTCTTATCATGTAAGGGTATTTTCGTCCTTTTACATTTGCCACTTGTATCTATAAATAAAATATCTAAGAAATAACAATCATGTTTGGATTGGCTGTGTTCAGTTATATGCCCTTCATTATCATCATCAGGTTACAAACAAAACCCAGAAGTAATCTATTAACCCAAATCATAATCATCATCAAGAACAAAAAAAATCTAACACATAAAATCAAATTAAATCAAACACTTGTATCCTCAAAGAACCCTAAACAACAAAATTATAAAACCTTCGTCTACATAAAAACCTTCATCATCACCATAAACCCACGAATGACCGACCACCACCTCCGTCGGCCACCACCGCTGAAATGGTTTTTTCACCACACGAAGATCACATCTTTAACACCATAATGATTTTTATCCGTTTTATATCCCATGAAATTATTGTTTGGGTAAAGGGGAGTAATCCCATGAAATTGTTATTAATTGGTTTTTTTTAAACATCAAGAATTCAAGATCAATAAAAATGAGTTCTCAGCTTACCAATCAAGATAGATAAAAATAAAGAAACCAGAGAGGAAGGCGCGGCTGAGACGAACACGAACCCAAAACCACGAATAAAACACGATCCATAGTACCCACATCGTAATCAAAACTCCAAAACAACTCTAAGTGTGGCCCGATCCTGTCTTCAATCTATACTGGTGGCTGGACGGCGGTGCATAGCGGCGGAGTGGTGGCTGGAACTTGGCCGGATAGTGGGGCGGCTGTGAGTGGCGGCGGATCTGGGTTGTGGTTCTGGCGACGGATCTGGATGGCGACGGATCTGGGAGGTGTGGTGGAATTGTGGGTTTTGTAACTGTTTTGTTGTTGATTGTTTGACTTAGGCGATTTACGGGAACTAAGCCACATGAGTTGTTCTAGTTTGTGATGAGTTATCTTTTTTTTTCTTTTTTTTTTAACAAGTGATGAGTTATCTTGGTCGTAGTTTTGATAACTTAGTTATTGTATTTTTTAACAAGTTGTTTGCATTTTATGAGAATAAGATCATACCACGATAATTACCTAAAATTTATGATGAATCGATTGTTGTTGTAGTTTTTATGGGGTATTTTGACATTGTGGTGAAAAAACAATTTAGAAGAAGATGGTGATATATTAAAGAAGAAGAAGAAAGTGGAAAAGACCAAAATACCTCACGTGGGTAGCACATGTGGCAAGATAACGAAGGTTAGTGCTGCCTGTTAAAGTAAAGGACTAACGATGTATAACGTTTCGCATTTAAGGATGAACGGTAAACCTTTTTTGGTCAAAGGACGAAACTTGTCAGTCAACGTATACCACAAGGACGAACGGTGTAATTTACTCTAAATTAAATCTCGCTCTATGAAATATGAATACATAATGGCATATTTGCATAGGTGACTGTAGCATTCAATCACTTTGGGAAAGGGCTTGTAGAGAGAATGCCGAGGTGCCGCCATGGGTATTTCCATGTTGTAAACAACGACTATACTGAATGGCAGTTGTATGCCATTGGTGGGAGCGCTGCTCCCACTATCAATAGTCAGGGCAATCGCTTTGTTGCCAATTCTCAGAAAGAGGTACATAATGGCTTAACGGCTAACGCACAATATAGTAACGTATACATTTGCTTACAGTGGTGTATGTATAGGTGACGAAGAGAATGGAAGCGAATGATGATGAATGGAAGGGATGGAATTGGAGAACTGAAGGGGATTTGATGGTTAATGGTGCATTTTTTGTGCCCTCGGGTGCAGAAATTAGTGTTCAGTATGACAAGGCTTCTAGTGTTCCTCCAATGTCGGCTTACCAGATAAACCAACTAACTATGCATGCCGGTGTCCTCTTAGGTGTTCCAAGGTGAGTCAATTGTCAGACTTTTCCATGTTTTACAGTGTCCTCAAGAGTCCAAGTGATTTGATATGTTACTGTTATTACACAGCTATGTAGGTAACAATATCCCCCCTGGGACTACACCGCCTGATGGCGGTCCTGCGGTGATTACACCCCCGATAGATGGTCAACCAGGTGGTGCCAACTTCCCTCCGGGAATCATACCACCACCTGATGGTGGGGGCTACGGCTACCCTCCAGGTACTATACCACAAGGTGGCAACCCTTACGGAACCACACCACCAGGTTGCTTTCTGCAGCGAAACACGCAAAGTGGCTGTATTCCTGGAATCACACAAGATGGTGGTGATCCGGGGATGGTCCTGGGAGGTGGGTTTGGGTCAGGATCACCACCACCAGCGGTGCTACAAGGTTGTGGGCCCGGGATAATACCTTACTGTGGTGGTCCTGGCAGCAGAATAATTTCAGGTGGATCTGGCAGTATTCATACAATGGGACGCTCATCAATACCAACTACCATCATTCTTTCTTCACTACTAGTATTATCACTGCACATGACCCTGAGTCCCTGACTCCAATGTACTAGTTTCATTACAGTTACTATTTAGAAAGGAATTGACAGATTCTATGTAAATATGAAGGATATTAAATGAAAAAGAAAAGAAATTTCATGATTTGATAACTTGCCTACATCTGCCAATAATAATTTGTATTCACAGGAAAACGACATATGGTTTATTTGACTACAATAAGGCTACTCGGCAAGGAGTAGTTTTGAGTCACCTTACACGCTTCCACCGCGACCCCTTGCCATGGATCACGCCTCACGCGTGAGTCTCGCAAACCAAGAGCAAGTAAGGAGGGACATGCGTTTGGGCGGGTGTGTTGTTAATCCATGTTGAGGTAACAGATTAGTTTGGGCCTGGAGTAATGTTAGCAATTGTTGTTGAGCTGCCAAAGTAAGTCCATTGTTCCCAAGCCCACGTTGCATGTTTGGGCCGGCTGTGTTGCTAATCCATATTATTTCATATGCAATCATGAATAAATTCGACTACTAAACAAACGTGCCCTTCAATGGGCCTATAAGCATCAATAGGCTATACAATAAGAATGGGCTATACAGTCAAACAATATCTGCTAACAGATTTGTGTGCAAAATTTTCTCAACATTTGGTTTGTGTGAAAAAAAAAAAAAAAAAAAAAGCCCATCCACTACCCCTATTTTCCTATATAAATACCCACCAAATTCATTTTTTAAAACACAAAACTCACTTTAAACTCTCTATATACACATCTCCTCATATCTCATTCTTTTAATTTTTCAAATGAACTCCGACACGTTTATGTTCACCGACTCTGAAGAAGAACAAGAAATTGAAAGTCGGAACTTGACTTTTATTGCAAAAGCGGTTTCGTTTATTAAAAATAGCCGAAAACCAAATCGGCCGGCAATAAAACGGATTAATCGTGATCATTATGGTGCTCATGACCGTTTATGCGTACTGGCGACCCTTTCTACGATGAACGTACATTCCGAAAGAGGTTCTGAATAAATCAAACTCTTTTCAACTGGATAAGTCGGGAGGTAACTCTTCATTGTTCATTTTTTTAGTGATAATATTGATTTCACAGTAAAAGAAGGCATTTCAGCTTTGATGATGTGCACCTCCGCAATTCGCCAATTGGCATACGGCGCGAACCCGGATGCTTTAGATGAATATCTACAGATAAGTGCAAAAACATCTCGACGATCTGTTGATTTCTTTTGTAAGTCTGTTATGGAAAATTTTGGCCCAGAATATTTGAGGAAACCCACTATGACTGACTTCCTAAAGTTTTATCGACATCACAAATAAATACACGGGTTTCCAGGGATGTTAAGCCTTGACTGTACAGATTGAGAGTGCTTTGGTTGTCTGAATGCACACAAAGGATAATATGTTAGGCGTGATCATGATCCGAATCTATTCATTTTGCTGGAAGCTGTGGCATCTCAAGACGTATGGATATGGCATGCTTTCTTTGGTATTTATGGGTCGAACAACGACATCAACATTCTTGATCAATCCCTTTATTTAACGATCTTAAACAGGGGATAGCACCGGAGATTCTGTTTGTTGCTAACGGGATAACTTACCCATTTGGTTACTATCTTGTTGACGGGATATATCCGGAATTGACAACACTCGTTAAGACGATTCCAGAACCAGCAGATGATGGCCAGAAGAGAATAAGGTATAAGCAAATGCATGAATTGGCAAGGAAAGATGTAGAAAGGGCGTTTGGTGTTTTGAAGAAGAAATGAGCGGTACTTGCCAATCCCACAAAGATAATGACAAAAGAAAGAATCCATAATATGATGTATACATGTATCATATTACATAATATGATTCGAAAAGACAAAAAAAAGTAATATCTCCCGAATAGTACCCGGCGGAAGCACATCAGCCGAATGACTACATACGATCTGATGAAGAAATGCGAAAAGTTATGAGGTACATCAGATCACATTAAATGCATCAAAACCTTCATGCCGATTTAGTCGAACATTTGTCTCGTAATATTTAATTTCATGTTTTATTATATTTTTAATTTCTGAAATCTGTGTAATGGTTTTAGTTTATGAATAAAAGTTTTTCTATTTCGAACGGTTACGTTTTCGTGTTTATATGTTTACGTTTTTAAATTTGTGATTATTAAGAAAAAAGGGAGTTAAGGTGATTGAAAGAGAGAAAACATACATCACTATGATGATCATGTCTTTGATGAGTATTTATATACAAACTACATGAAAAACTAATAATCATCTCTACTATATTATAAATCATTTGAGACCTTCTTAAAATAAAAAATTTAAATATTAAGCTCTCAACACACTTGTTATGGAATTGTGTTGATTTTACTATGAATCTATAGCTTGCAACATACACATTAATAAATGCAAGTTTTAATAAGTATAGCTATAATAACATTAATTACAACACTTTAAAACACTTTTTGTATACATGTTAAAAAGATCAATTAAAAAATACAATTTAATTATAAAAAATCATCTATAACCATAACTATCTATCGACTTTTTGACTATTATAATAAATGTTATTTTTAAAACACCACTAGAATGAAAAATATATATTATTATACATATTGTACATACTAATAAAACACACAAAGCTTCATACAATTTATATGCAAACAAGTTGATGGTACATATGGTTTTAAAAACTTGATCGAACCAACGGGTTCAACCAGGAACCGGAGTCGCCACCGTTTCGGCTAGCCAATAAAAACCATCCGAAAACAAACTTGAGAGGATCGTCCTAATCGGTAAAAACTGGTGGCCGGACCGGGGTCATTTTATACTTGTGTAATAACCCGTAATTTTTCAATTCATTAGTTAATTTTAAACACGAAGTATTCTACTATAAAGGTTATGTAACCATTTTCACGTGTAAAGTTTTATTGTTTATCCATTTCCTAAACAATACAACTACGGATTTTATTCTTCAACTAATATGTAACATAACTCACATTCTTACTAACGAGCTCTCATGCGTACCAACACCAAAATGACTAAGTGTATGTCAATAATGTGTCAAGTAAAACTTTTCCATACGGTTTTTGCCATCGCACGTTATTCTCTTTTAAATGAACTACTAAACAATTATAAGTAATTAACTTATACTCATAATCAAACTTTATCTGATTTTTTTTTTCAAATCTATAAACTGCCATGCCTCACTTTTTCTTATTCTTTTCTCCTTTATGTGTAGACCAAAACCAAATCACCAAAATCAAGCTACAAACTACTTAACCACTCATGCTTGCTACTATTCTTGTGCATGCTTGTACAAAATAGATTATAAAATCTAACCTACAATCCCAAAACCAAAAATCCAAAACCAACGCCTAGCCCTTTCTTTTGAAACCTTAAGCTAGGTTGTTAAAATAAACATAACACCTTACCTAGCATATTAACCATAAGTCCTTGTTCTCCCTACTAATATTTTCCTTGATGAGACTTCTCTTCCTTGCCCACTTTTGTGTCGAGCAGATGTTATATTATATTGATAGGTCATATTATATTGCTTATAAAACTTTCGTCGTATTGCAAGCAACTAGGTTATATTATATTGATAGGTCATGCATGGTTTTGACCATATAAGCAAACCAACACCAACACAATTTCTCACTTTCAAACTCACAACACATGCATTGTTTCTCTCTCGTGACTGCCAAGGATGGAAAAGAAGAAGTCTTGTGATATTGATCGTGTTCTTAAGTCCTAGAAGGTTTCTTGGTTAAGCTAATTGCGGGTATTAAACGTTGGAAGTTAGAGATTGAGGTACGGTTAAGCTTTGACAAGTAAAAGGGTTCACGAGATTGGGTTGTGTAATATACTTGAAATCGTAACACATGTAGATTATGTGGCTTAGTCGAATTTTAGATAGAGAAAGAGAGAGAAATAGGAGTTATAGTAAGAGAAAGTGAAAGAGAAATATGTCATATGATTAGAAGCTCCAACCCTTTCACTTGGAGTGAAAGGGTATCTATTGTACTTACATAAACGCCCCTACTTGGGCTATGGAGTGGGCTGACAGTGGGTAAAGACCCGACCCGACTCCACGGTGATACAATAAACGCCCTCCTGCGGGCTATGGAACTGGTGTACAGTGGGTAAAGACCCGTCCCTCCTCCATGGTGTTACTTAAACTAACTATTCTAGGATTAAGACTACGAACTAACTTGTGCTAAATGATAGTCGGGGTGACCGAGTCTTTCATATGGATTTTCTAAATCCTAACAATCTCCTCCTAAGGGAGGTCACCCCGAAAATTACAATTTGAATTCTAGCACTCTATTACATGAGTTTAATCTTCTAGCTCGTAGTCTTTGATTCTTCAAAGTCCGCCTTCTTTGTACTTCAGTAGTGATCTTTTGGATGAATGTTCCTTTTGCTTGAGTGATTGTTGAGCTTTCTTCGAGAACATTAGCCACCATGAATCTCTAAATCATCCTTTGTTGTATCGGCTCCATGTGATGTTGTGACTTTCGGACTGACATGCTCACACCTTTCTTGATCATGATACTTTACATCAGAGTTGCGGAAGCAATGTTGTACGTCTTTCATTATCATGATTTCTTTAATTGTGAGTATGAAGTGTGAGCATGTTGTTATGAATTGACATCTCATTGGACCATCAGCTGCAACCATCAGGAGTTCCTGCAAGCAACAGTTAGCAATAAACATATGAAAGTGTCTTTGTTCACTTTCGTTGAATAGGGTTGAAAGAACCACGGTTCCCGCTGATCAATATAAATCTTGTCGTGATCGGTAGAATTCCTAAGAATCTCCTTGACATGGTTTTGCAATGTTCTAGCCATTCTCAAACCGAGCATCTCAAAGTAGACAACACAGAGTGAGTGAACCAAATAATTGGATTCACCGATTGATGAGAAATTGATTTGAAAAATGTCTCGTATTCTTTGGATAAAGAGTTTTTGCAATACGCCGAAAGTTTTATGAGCAATATCAAGTTTCAATCACAAATACTTTTGTTTGAGAATTTATGCGCAATCGATGTTCTCGAAAACAATTGTTTGAGCACATCAAAGGGTTTTCCAAAAGCATCCGTCATTATTTACTGGAACAAGGTTGATTCAAAAGCAAATCACCCCATCGTTGTTTTCCAGTTATCACAAGTTTGATCCATGAATGATCTCACATGTCACAACCAAGAGCTTGTTTGATGTTGGCTCTAGAAGGATTTTCATCTTCCTTGTGAATACTTTACGAATCACTCGGATGTTCTGGCAATACCACGAGGATAATGCGCATGACTCTTAATATATATTTTCTTGCTTTTCACGGTGTATGAAACAACAAGCACATTGGAAGTGTGTCCTAATAAGATTTATTGTTGATCTCTTGGCTCTAGACTCAATGGTGCATATTAGTTTTTAGTAGTCGGAAACTGGAGCGGTGTCTCCTGTTTCAATATCAACATGACTCGTAATGAATGGTCGATAGATTATGCTGGGTTCCCCGTGAGAATTAAACAAGCCCTTTTAAGAAAACTTGAGTGGTTAGAAGGTTTAGTGCAGTGCATCACTGAGTCCATGACGTCTTGTCTTCAATACTTGCGTTACCTTTGTAACAATCAATAGCATATGAATTAAACCCGGTTTCTGCCCTAAGGTTGAATATTTGGAGGGCTATTTCTTTTCATCCTTTATCTTTACATTTCCTTTTCATTCGTCAACCCCTTCAGCGCTTACCGAGACTTCATTACTAGAACCTTGTTGGGTTTGTTCCAGTACTAGCTCCATATCAGTCGACACTCTTCCTTTATTCTCACTTTAATCCTTTTTTAATAATACCTAAGGACTTCTACACTACCTAGTGGATTTTCCCTGGGTAGATCATTCCGGTTTTGGCAAGATCGTGAGAACGAATACCTAACCTTACCATCCTTATAACTCCAATAAAGTAAATGCAAGGACATTCATGTGGTATTGTTTTTTAGCCTTAAAACCAATTGAAAAATCAATCAAGGTACTTGTGATAAAATATCAAAGCATTTGTACCTCAAATGTTATTGATCTTTCAGAAATGTTCCCCCTCAACATGTGCATCAGTAATTGAAATCGTTTAGCACATGGAGGGAGGAGTGCTTGATTGAGTCTTAAACAATCACATTTTTATCAGATTTAATATTTAAATCTCATTCTCTCCTTCGATAAAAATTTCAAACCTGTAGGATATTAGTTTTCACATACACATCAAACCATAACACAAAGTGGCATATAAATGGAATTCTAGAGAGAGAAAGTTAGAGGTTTAGGAAACTTAGTGAGAGAAAGTGAAAGATATTATTATGAGCTCCAACTCTACCTTGGGAGGTAGAGAGTATATATAGTCTTACATAAATCGCCACACATCGGGTGTGGATCGCATACAGTGGGTAAAGACCGTCCGTCCTCCACGGTGTTACTTAACTAAATACTACTTAACTTAAAGAACTACGACTACAAGCTTTCTAACGATTACATATACTTGAGGTGACCGACTCTTTAATACCGGAATTTCTAATTCCTAACAATCTCCCAAGGGAGGTCACCTCAATCATGTACCAAAAATACATTGAATACAAATAGATATTACATTAACAATTGATCTTGCATTCTTGATGTAGTCTTTTGCTCCTAAGCTCGTAGTCGTTTATTCTTCACATTGCATGTTTGGTTACTTCAAGTGGAGGTCTTTATTGATCCACGTGATAATAAATTTGTGCCATCTTTTGAGATCATCACTATCAAAAATCTCTGAGACATCCTTTGTGGTGTTGGTATTATGTGATGTTGTGACATTAGGACCGACATGCTCACATTCGGATCATGATATCTTCTTATCGAGTAGCGGAAGCTTTCGTTGATTCAAGATATTGGCGTGAACAGTAGCGAAGCATGGAGTGAAAATATCGAGTCACCGATGCACTAATCATGATTTCTTTTGAGTTGAATGTGTTAAGTGAGCATGTGGCTATGGATTGACCGCTTCATTCGATCACCGCAAACGTCATGCGTACTGCATACAACAGATTAGCAATAAATCGCACGAAAGTGTCTTTGATCACTTTCGTTGAATTGAGGTACACGCCCACGGTTCCCGTTGATCAAGACATGTACCGCCTGATCGGTATAATTCAAGAATTTCCTTGACAGGTTTCGCGGTGCTCTAGTCGTTCTCAAACCGAACATCTCAAAGAAGATAACACGGAGTGAGTGAACCAACAAATTTTTAAGTTCACCGATTGATGAAAAGAGATTTGAAAACAATCGTGTATTGCTCAATAGAAATTGTTTTTGCAATACAACGAAGGTTTTATTGAAACTCAATTATCAATCATAAAAACACCTTTTGGTATGAAAATGAGTACACGGTCGATGTGCTAAAGAAAAGAGTTTTTAAGCACAACGACCGGTTTTTCAAAGGTATCCGTCAATCCATAACTCGAACCGTGATTGATTCAAGAGATTGAATCGCCCATTGTTTCATTCGGTTGTCACATGGTTGATCCATATAATAGATCTCACATGCCACCTACCGGAGCTTGTTTGATGTTGGCTCGAGAAGGCTTTCCATCTTCATTGTGAATATGTATACACATCACTCGGATGTTACGGCAATACCACAAGGATAATGCGTGGGACTCAAGATATAATCTCTCTTTCCACATTGTGTGAAACAGAGTCTTCATTGAAAGTGTCCTAATGAGATTTATTGATGATCTCGTGGCTCTAGACTTAATTTGTGCATATTTGGATCCCGTGCCGGAGACTAGGGAGAGGTCTCCTTCTTCAATATCAACAATCTCTAAGAGAAAGTCGATAGATAATGTCGGTTCCCGTGAGAATGAAACAAGTCCTTTTAAGAGGAACTTGAGTGGTTTGGAAAGTTGAAGTGCGATGCGTCCTTTGGTCCATGACGTCTTGTCTTCAATACCGATGTTCCCATCAAGAGCATATGAAGTGAACCCGGTTTCGCCCTAAGGTTGAATAAATGGAGGCTATTTGTTTTCACCCTTTCTCATTCAATTCTTTTTAATTCTTCAACCCTTCGGCTTACGAGACTTCATAGCAAGAACTTTGTTGGGTTTGTTCCAAGATTGCTCTATCTCGATCGCACTCTTCCCATATCTCACTTTTCTCCTTTTATCATCATACCTAAGGACTTATACACTCACTAGTGGATTGTCCTGGGTAGATCCCTCCGGCTTACAAGCGGATCATGGGAACACATACCTAACCTTATCATCCTTATATCACCGCTCATAAAGTAAAGTTGGTCGGTCAATTTGGTATTGTTCATCCGCCATTGGAACCAATTGAAAACCATTTGAAAATCAATCCGGATACTTGTGATATATTATCAAAACATTTTGTGCTCGAATTGTTTTTGATATTTTAGAACAGTGCTCCCCTCAACATGTGCATCAAATGTTTGAAATCGTTTTGCACACGGAGGCAAGAGGAAGAATTTACTTCTTTGATTACCATTTTCTAAAGATATCAACATCACTTCCCGATCAAATCAAGAAGATAAAGCATTTCGGAAGGATGAGGTTTTCATAAGTTTTCTCCCCTCAATATGTGCCTCGAGATTAGAAAAGAGTTTTGCACATACTAGAAGGAACCTCGCACATTGAGATAAATGATCACATTTCAAATCATAGGTTTAAGATAGATGCTCCCCTCAACATGTGCATTGAAAATTTGAAATCGTTTGTCACATGTGGGAAGGACAACATGTACATCCTTGTAGAGCCATTTACCAATTATCGGTTTAAATCCAATTTAAATCACACATTCTCCCCGATCACAATTATCAAATCATTTGAGATTTGTGATTTCTTATAGATTTAAATTGATTTTGAAAGCTTTTAAGGGAATTGTGACTTGATTATGAAAGCGTTTTAAGCGATAAGGATCGGATTTGAAGACTTTAAACTCCATTGATAAAACATGCATGTATATCTTTTGAAAACAATTTAATGCCACATAACTTTTAATTTAATTGAAATCATTCTCCCCTCAATCAATGACATAGGTTGTTGATTGAGAGATAGAGATTTTGACAAATAAGTCCCGATGATTATCAAAAATAGAGACCGAGTTATTTTTCAAAGCGCTTAGTTTTCAGCAGATAAATGTTTATAGAATCGAGCATTGAATTTTTAAAACATGATAAATTATGGCTCGTTCTTTCTTTGAAAAGCGGTTACCTTGCGAAATGACAAGTAGCCATTTTTTCTCTTTCTCCCAAAAATATTTTTGATTTTTGATTTTTTTTAAATAAAATTCGAACAATATCTAAAGTCCCGTGTCATTCTTTGAATGACAAAACAAGACCGTAGATATTATCGAATCGAGAGAAACATGACAAAAGACATATATATATATATATATATATATATATATATATATATATATATATATATATATATTTTTTTTGAAGATTTTCGATTTTTTTCAAATTGTATGGATTTTGAAAGTTTTATATTTTTCTATTTGATTTTTGAAGGTTTTATAATTTTGTATTTTGTTTTTCGAATAGATATATACAATAGCAGATGAAGATAGACCTTTACTCCTCGTCTTCCTCCCGAAGACGCTTGAGTGTTTCGGTTGAAGGCTTTTAAGCCAAGACGTGGAAGAATAAACTCAAAACGTTCTCTTGGAAGAGCTTTGGTGAAGATGTCGCTAACCGATATTCGACCTCACAAAATAGAGTTCCACCACACCTTTTTCCACTTGTTCCACGATGAAATGATGTCGAATGTTAGCCTTGATTATTTTTATTAGAAGTGATGGTCATTCACGATTAGGAACTTTGTAATGTGTGTTAGATATCGTGATAGAATAGTCAACGGGCTCGTGGATTGGGCTAAGCTAATTGGGCATAAGTTATGTTAAGCTAGCCTTGTCTAGTTCGTGTAACCCAAGCCCAATCCAAGTCCATCTCAAGGCCCATGGCCAAGCCTTAGGGCATCATCTCTCTTACTATAAATACCCTCAAGTATGTCATTTGAGGGTGTGCTTGAGTGTGTGTGTGTGTGTGTTTTTCCTTTGAAGCAATATAACATCTTATTGTTTCATCTTTCTTCTCTCTACCTCTCTAAACATACACGAATTATACATCAAGTCACCAAGTTCTTTCTTCTTTATCTTTCTATTCGTATAGCATAAGTGTTTGTTAACGTGGTTTGTGTTGGGTTTGCTTGGTAAAGTGATAAGGTTGATATATCTAAGGTCCTACAATTGGTATCAATCGCCTAACAATGGTTTAGGAGTGTTTGTGTTTGTTTTGAAGGGTTACGCATAAGGCTCGTTTTACATATTTGATCACGCTTAAAGCTTTAATTTTGCACTCAAAATTCAAGATTCTTGTGGTTTAAGGTTTATTTGGTGCTAAAGTTTCGCTTTTTGCAAAAGTTTCAAGCTTTACGTGTTTTCTTCATTTTTAAACTCGTTTTGGTTCATTGGTCATTTCTACTCGTAACTTTTCTAGCAACTTTGGGTGAAAAGGTCAACATTTTGGGTTATTCGAGTGTTTTAAGGATATCGTGCAAGCGAAATCATTTGAATCGTTGGAAATTTCTTACGAGTAGAAGTCAAAAGTCAAAACCCTAGTTTTCTACTCGTAACTTTTCTAAGCACTTTGGGTGAAAAAGGTTAACATTTTTGTGTTATTTGAGTGTTTTAAGGCTATCGTGCAAGAGAAATTGGTTGAATCATTGGAAATTTTTACGAGTAGGTCAAAACCCTAGTTCTACTCGTAAGAAAGTCAACTACTCATAAGTTTTCTACTCGTAACTTTTGGTGAAGAATCTTGAGCTATAACGGTTACTCGATGCTTCCTCACTTGGATAAGTGTGTGGAACACTTCGACTTGTGGATATCTCTTACTGTTGTGATAGTGTAAAGGATTTTGGTTCTTAACCATAGTTTACGCATAAGCTAAAAGCTTACGAGTAACTCTACGCATAACTTCACAATTACGCGTAAGGTTTACGAGTAACTTTTGTCTCGCATAAGCTTAAGGTTACGCGTAAGATACTTTCTACGCATAAGATCCTCGCCTAAGGAATCCTCGCCTAAGCTTCCTCGCATAAGATCCTACTCGTAAGATCCTATCCTACTCGTAACTACATCCTACTCGTAACTACATCCTACTCGTAACCATATCCTACTCGTAACCATATCCTACTCGTAACTTCTTTGGTCTCGCCTAAGCTCTTTCTACGCCTAAGGTTTAAAAAAAAAAAAAAAAAAAAAAAACTTGAGTAAAATTTAATTTTTGAGGAGACTAAGCGTTCAATTTTTACGAGATTCAAATTTTGGTTTAACTGTGAAAATTTTGGTCAAAATTCAAATTTTGGGCCTAAATTCAAATTTTTGGTCAAATTTGGCGTCAAAATTGTCATAACTCAAATTTTCATACGACCTTAGAATTGATTTTTATAGTGAATTTCAAATTTTGGTGAAAATTTTTAAGAACCAAGTTCTGATGCGACTTTCGAAAAAACCTCAACCGAGCTTAATCTTCATCAACCACAACTCCTTTATCGTTGAATCGATCCTACATCAACTTTATCGGATCATACCTTCATCAATGGCAACTCAACAAGACATTCATGCGGTAGGTGCGAAAACCGACCTCCTATGTTGGCAAAGGTGGTTATCTTCAATGGACAAGTCGAATGCTCCGCTACATCAAGACCAAACCTAATGGGAAACTCATGATTAAATCCATTCGGGATGGACCCTTCAAGCCTCGACAAGTTCATGTCCACGAAATGCGGATGCAACACCTCCCATCCCACCATCCTCTCATCTTCAAACCGAATCGAATACCTTGAAGAGGATCGAAACAAGTCGATCACGAGATGACATGGCAATTCATATTATCCAACGGGTTTACCAATAGACATCTTTCTTTGCGGTGAGCGGTTGTGAAGCTGCTTTCGATATGTGGGAGCGTGTTAGGCGGCTATGTTTTGGAGCAAATTGGTAAACAAGACATGGAGAACAAGTCGCTAGCGAATGGGAGAAGTTTACATCTACACGGAGAATCCATTGAATCCTACTATGGAAGGTTTTGCACTTTGATGAATGAGCTTATCGAAACAAGTTGGCACCCGAACAATCGTTCAAAACATCAAGTTCTGAATAATCTTCCGGAAGAATGGGGACGATATGTCACTATTGTCAACCAAACAAAAGACTTACATCGGTGAACTTTGATCAACTCAACGATTTTACGAAACAAAACCAAGTGAAGCGAATGAAGTCGGGCAAGAAAGATTGGCAAAGAATCATGATCCATTGGCACTTATTGCAAAGACTCAACCTTGGTTAATACACAACAACAAGCTTCATCATCTTCCACCAACAACAACTTGCGACAATACATTCCACAACCTCAACAACAATTCTATCCACAAGAACAACAAGTCATTCAACAACCGTATCCACAATACCGGGAACAAGGAATCACGATCCACGAAGGCTGAAGTAAAGCGACCTTGCAACGGTATTTTCTTTATTGGATAAAGCATTTAGCGATCGCATGGGTGTCAGTGGTTCCGTATCGAATGTCGGTTGGGTCGAATGTTGGAAATCGGATGGGACGAGAATGTTGGGAATAAGCGATGGGTGTCGAATGGCAATGTTGCGACTCGATCGTTGGGAATTATGGAGATGGACATCAAGGGGTCGATTGTGAATCGAATATGGGATATCAAAATGGGAATAAGCTGTTTTATGACTTACATTGAGAATGCTACCTCCGAACCTCAAAGACAAGATTCGGGATCTAGTGTCATACCAATGACAAAGCTTGAAAAGATCCGATACATGTTGATGTTAGCGAGAAAAAGAAGAGTTGGGAATTGAGTTGATCTGCGAGAAATAAAATTCGGTACCCAAAATGGGAAGATAAAGCAAACGATCGCAACCTCCGGTCACACAATCAATCAACGAGCCACAACATCAAGCGGTACTTATGACACAACTCCATCTCGACACAGATTCACTCAATGAGGTACCACATTCGTTTACTCATGAGAAGCCACATTCGTGTCTCCGAACCTTATTATGACACATATGTGGGAGAGCAAGTTAATAGCAATGTTAACTCGAAACTCCATATATGGATCCTAATGGAGGTCAAGTGATACGAGAATGGTGCTAATGATGAGGAAACTCGTGCTTATTTTGAATCATTAATCAATCAATGTGGCATTGAAGTTGAGAAAGTAAGAACGGTCAATCGCGAGGTTAAGGCCGCGAATAAAAATTGACCGGCGAGCTTGAGAGTTACAAGGAGCACGCCAAAGCCTATGAATTTCATACAAACAAACTTTCGAATTAGAAATTGGTTATCGAGATTACATTTTAAGAGAAAACAATTGCAACTCAAGTATGACACACTTGATGTGAATCGAACTTGAAAATAAAATCTTTAAACAAGGAAATTTACGATCTAAATGACCAACTTTCTAAACAAAAAGCAACATTTTCGATCTTGAAAAGAGAAGAAGCAGTTGATTCTTGATTTTTCAAAGCGAGAAGATTCTCTTCTTGATGAAATTCGGATAAAAATGAAACTATCAAAAATTGGATAATTTGCTTCTTACAACGGGTCATTCCGCTAAAACAAACAAGATGCTTTCTAATCAAGCAAATCCGATTTTCACACTTCACATAAAATGGCTCTTGGTAACTCACCTCCTTCGTTCCTCAAGCTCGAAAAAGAGCGGAATGTGTTGAACAATGGACAACCTTTGCATGAACCCATAATTGTTCGTGATTCTCTTGAAGCGTTGGAACTAGGCGAGGAGAGTAGATCAAAAATGAAACAAAAGAATCCAGATCTTAAACCGATTGATTATAACAAATGGAACAAAATTAATGGGATTACTTTTGTTAATCAAAAAGAAACGTCAAAGTTTTCCATAACACCAAGTGTTTCAAACAAAGTGTCAACACCTGTTTCAAAATCAGTTTCAAAACCAGTTGTAGTCTCAAAATCTCTTTCGAAAATCGAACAAATGTCTTCAAACAATCCTTTTAACACAAGTGATACTAGAAGCATTTTAGATGACGTTAAAACTAGAATTGGGTATCTTCAAGAGCATCAAGTCTAAAACCAATATTACAACTAACATCGGTTTACTCGTCATGATGATGAAACAAAAGAGTTTTTAAAACCCAAATTGCCCTCCGTTAGCGCCATCGGTCGAGGGTAATTCATGTTGAACAAGCACTTTTGAAAAAACAGTGACTTTGTCAAGGACCATAAATCCACAGTAAAGCAAGCTAATGAAAGTTTTGAACACATCAAAGTTTTGGAAAATTTGAATGATTCTCTCTTGAAGATGTTATGACTACCGATATCATGTCCATCATTTTGCAAACATATTACATTGAAGATCATGAAAGACTCGAGGATGAGACCTCCGAAATTGTTTCAAAATATGAAAAAGCTCTTATGAAACTTGAAAAGAAAATGTCTCATATTTTAAACAACTTGATCGAAAAAGCGAGGAATGCAAGTATGACAAAGCGTCGTATGGCGTGCCTACAATGACATGCAAGCTAAAAATGATCTTTTGAGGGCTCATTGGAAAGTCAAAAAGGAAAGGTAGTGGATACTAAGTTTGCAAAACCATTGGTGAGGAGAAAGCAAATGTTCCCAAACCGGTTTCAAACCAAAATGTCTATTTCTATGCCTCCTCCAAAAGTCAATGAGAAAAATGATTTGTCAAAAGCAGTCACTCCACAGTCCACCCTATTAAAAGAGAATTATCAAAAGTTTTGAAAAAGGAAAAGCAATTCTTTGAAACACCAAAAGTGATTACACATGGCATTTCTAGGAATAGTACACGGAATGTGACCAAAAATCCGAGTTAAAGAATCATTGGTTCTAACAACATGGTCAACAATCACTATCTAGAAGAAGCTAGGAAAAAGGCACGAGACTCGAAAAGATGGAATTCTAGGTGCAACATCTAGGGTGATGAATTCTACAAGATTTCAAGGCACTTGCTAGTAGTAGTAAACCATTACCTAGGAACACTCTACAAAAGACTAGGGATTGGCTTGCATCTAAGAGTAGTTGCAAAAAGAAAATGCTATGCCCTTAGAAAACAACACTAGGAATTCTAAGTCTTTTTCGAACAAGAATCAATTTCAAAAGATTGTAGTGACAAAGTTAAAGTCTTTGTTTTAAACAAGAATATTGAATTTATACATACTACATGTAAAAATGTGTCTTTTCATTAATCATGATGCATGTGCCTTACAATATCTCAAGAAAGATAATTCTCGTGCCAAGGCACAATCCACTAAGACACCAAATAGAAACAAGCCCGTTGATAAAATGAACAAACAAAAGAAACCTAATAGGTGGATCTCTTGGGACGTAGTTTTCTCAAAAATGAGTCTTCCGCGCATCGATAAGAAAACAACTCCTAGATCTTACCTTAGGTGGATTCCCACGGGCAAAGTTTTCAACAAAATAGGTCTTAGATGGATTCCCACAGAAAGATTTTGATACTTGCTCCAACACGGATAATAGTGACAATCATTCGGATAAGGAAGTCGGATCCACTACAACCGTTGATAGTGATCACCCTCACCGTGAGGAAACATGTACTTCTAACATTGTTATTTGTGAAAATTCTTCTTACGTGGATGCGGTACTTGTAAAAGTGTTGAAGGTTCATATACCCCGTGTGGTAAAGAAGAACTTTATGCCAATTTCGCATGTGGAAATCCTTTTCTAGTTCCACTCTTAACTCCACTTTTACTTGTCCCAACTTAATTTCTCTTTCTTCAAATCTTCTTTGTAAATATTTTTTGAAAAACAAAATACAAAATTTGAAAAACCAACAAAAGCAAAATACAAAAATAGAAAATTTTCAAAAATACAAAAACAATATAAAATCAAAAATCCAAAATATTCTTCTCACGACATGTCTCTCGTATAATCGATATTACATGCGTTTCTAGAAATGTCATTCAACAATGATACGGGCATGTACGGATGCTTGAGCGAGAGTTCTTTAATTGTTTTCTAAAACATGTCGTTTCTCAAAATTTCTTCAAAAATGGCTTTCGTATACTTGATGCGAAACCGGACTTCAAATTAATGGCTTACGGACACATCGATTCGGGACCAGCTTCAAAGAAAGGAAAGTGCTTATCAAAATCAAAGGTTTTAAATATTTTTCAAGCACTATTCCTAAAAACAAATGGCTTGTAAGTATTTGATTGCAACCCGATCTTTAAAGAAAGGAAAGTGCTACATAAAATCGATTTTCATAAATATCGAGCACTTATCCTAAAACAAATGAAGATAATTCTTCTCGAATATCTTCAAAAGATTTTCAAAATCTTCATCATTTGCGTACCATTGATTCGAAAGTTTTCAAAAGATTTTCAAAATCTCTCACATTTGGTACCAAGATAACTCCTCTAAACCCTTAATTGATTCTAAATTTTACGTATGAAAAATATGCTTTCGTTAAGGGGAGTATAAAACAAAATTGTTCCAAAATTCATGCTAAATCGGTTTCTCTCCAAATGCTTTTCGAAAAACATATCTTTTAATCATTTTGTTTCAAAACATCATGGATATGCTATTTTTGAGGGAGAAAGCGTGATTAAAATGTGATCAAAAGTTTAATGATCGTTGTTTGAATCTCAAAAGAGCTCGACTCGATTGAAACCAATGAATTGACGAGGAATCATGTACCATCTCGAGAAACTTTCTATGGACTTGACCGGGACGGGTAATAATTTCAAGCTAGTTCTCTAGTGATGTAAGCGTGTCTCGAATCGGTCTAGTTCATTTAAAGTCGATCAATTCAAAAGTGCGAACTCTACCCTCTATGTGCGATTTACATCAAAACTTATAAGCACATGTGAAGGGGAGTGTTTACGAAAATATAAAACTCTCGGAGTGTTTCAAACATGTTTTCTATCATAAACACTCGAGAGATTTTCAAGAAAAATGGTTTTATGGCAACAATAGGACGGTCATGGAGTTATAAGGTGACTAAGGATAGGAAATCCGTCCTATGATCCGCCAGAGCGGAGGGATCTACCCAAGGACATCACAAATAGTTTAGAACTAGAAGTCCTTAGGAATGATTGAAAAAAGGAGTAATGTGAGAAAGGAGAAAGAAGGGTTGAAGAATTAAAAGAAATGTAATGAAAAGGGTGAAAAGAAATAGCCCTCCATATTCAACCTTAGGGCGAAACCGGGTTCAATACATATGCTCTTGGTTGTCACTAGATGACACTTGGTATTGAAGACAAAGGCGTCATGGACCCGGTGGCGCTTTGCACTAAACCTTCTAGCCACTCAATTCCTCTTAAAAGGTTTGTTTCATTCTCACTGGGAACCCTACATAATCTATTGACTTTCTCTTAGAGATCGTTGGTATTGAAGAAGGAGACCCTCTCCTAGTCTCCGCTCGGAAAACCAAAATGCACTATTGAGTCTAGAGCCACGAGATTCATCAAAAGATCTCATAGGAACACTTGACATGACATCGCTTGTTGTTCATCAATAAGGACACAAGTGATATATTATAGAGTCCTCACGAGATCTTAGCAATCTGCGAACATTTATGAGAAGTTTCACATCTGTGATCTTCGATGATTGAATGGAAACTCTGCCGGGTCAACATCAAGCGACCACGGCGGTCACTTGGTAATTCTCCGTGGATTACGCTTAGTGTGTCTCAAACGGTCTGATCGTGGGGTGATGCTTGATGTACCTCGACTCATCCGAGCTGTAGATGTACTTGGTATATCGCGTTATCTCACTTGTGGGACTCCGGTTCGAGAGCGGCCTCTGTGAGAATTAGAGGCGTGTTTTCACACTATCTTTGTTAACACCCTCGAAATTCAAACTTGTAAGTGCGGAATCCGCTTATTACTAACTTGTTTTATGTTTTCTTCTTATGGAAGCTCGGGCGGATGGATCGTGCGAGACTCGCCACATGCTCATACCAACAACACATGAAAGTTCTCATCAAAATCAAAGGCAACTCAAAGTTAAAGATGATTCTTCGTCAATGTCAAAGAATCTACAAAGTGTAAAGACTCGAGAACTTCATCATTGGAAACTCAAAGTCAAATAGAAGTGTGAGCATGGTGGAGAAAGGCGTGGAGACACCTAACCAACGAAGTTGACAACGGCGGAACAACCACATTATCGATCACAAAGCATGAAGGAACAAAGAATTAAGACTATTCTATATCTACTCACAAAGTTCAAGCTCAAAAGATTAAAGACCTATTCAAGTGGAGCATCTTTTGAATGACCACCCTTAGGGAGATTGTTAGCCTTGATTATTTTTATTAGAAGTGATGGTCATTCACGATTAGGAACTTTGTAATGTGTGTTAGATATCGTGATAGAATAGTCAGCGGGCTCGTGGATTGGGCTAAGCTAATTGGGCATAAGTTATGTTAAGCTAGCCTTGTCTAGTTCGTGAAACCCAAGCCCAATCCAAGTCCATCTCAAGGCCCATGGCCAAGCCTTAGGGCATCATCCTCTCTTACTATAAATACCCCTCAAGTATGTCATTTGAGGGGTGTGCTTGAGTGTGTGTGTGTGTGTTTTTTCCTTTGAAGCAATATAACATCTTATTGTTTTCATCTTTCTTCTCTCTACCTCTCTAAACATATACAATATATACATCAAGTCACCAAGTTCTTTCTCTTTAATCTTTCTAGATGGTTCGATGATGATTCAGAGCAAATATGTTTTCAAATGGAGCATCTTCGAGGAGTAGCAAAGGATTAACTTCATCATTGATGCGAAATGGTTCCATGATGTACATTTGAAGAATGATGATTTGTTGATGAGATCAAGGATCGTGAGCGCTTCTTGGCTTAAAGATATTGAGATCGAGGGATTGACTTCATTCACGTGAATATGAGCAGCCTCTGCTGTAGGGATCGACACCTCATTAGTACTTGGATCATAAAGTTCATCAAACATAGGATCAAACAATTTCTTTAAATCATCTTCGACGGAGGTACATATGGAGTTTCTTGAGAGGAGTTTGGAACAAGGGATGAACCAATGGGACTGTTTTGAAGCTGGTCCCGAGTGGAGTGTCCAGAGCCATTTGACCGGTCACCATCGAACGTAACGTGAATTGTTTCCATGATATTTCGGGTTCTTTTGTTGTAGATTCGGTATCCCTTTTGTTTGGTGCATATCCTACAAATACTCCAATGTCGCCTTTAGCCCTAAGTTTGCCTAAGTCTTGACCTCATTAGTTGGATAACACAATGCACCAAACACACGAAGGAACGAGATTAGGTTTTATGTTGTGGACAAGTTCATATGGAGTTTTTCCATGAGCAAAGGTGAATCGTGGAACGATTTTGTGTGTAGCATGCAAGGCAATTGCTTCACCCGGAGAAACATTGGAACCTTTGAGTAAATCAAGATTGTTCTAGCGGCTTCAACAAGAGTTCGATTTCGCCTTTCAACTACACCGCTCGTTGAGGAGTTCGTGGAACACTTCTTTGATGGTGATTCCAACGCTTTCATAGAATTCACTAAGTTGTTTGTTGACAAACTCGCCCATTGTCCTGCTCGATAATTCGACGGTTTTGTTAAGTCGAACTGCAATGTTTGATGAGTTTGATGATGATATCGAGTTTCATCCTTTGTCCTTAAGAACTTGACCCGTGTGAATCTAGAGTAATCATCAACCACAACTAACACATATTTCTTCCCAAAGATATTCGCACCTCATTGGTCCACATAAATCCATATGAATCATATGAAGAACTTCGTGATGAGTTAGTAGGTTTGGGTTTATGGGCATACTTCTTGCTTTTTCCCAATTGACATGTCAACAAAGATGATCCTTTTCGTACTTGAGTCTAGGTAAACCTACAACTAAGTCCTTTCTCGTGAGATCATTGATGGTACCGAAGTTCGTGTGATTGAGACGACGATGCCATAACCATGACTTTGTTTTAGAAGCCTTTGACAAGAAGCAAATTGGAGAAGACTTCATCATATCTTCGATGGAGATGGTGTATAGATTAGAACCACGTGAACCTCTTAAAAGTTCCTTACCATCAAGTTCTCTAACAAAGGTGTATGTTTTCCAAGGGTACTTCTAGATCCGAATCGCAGATTGACCAACAGAGAACAAGTTGTGACCAAGAACTTCTACATAGTAAACTCGAGATTACACTTTTGCCAACAACATAGTCTCCATAACCCATAATAGCACCGAAATGATCATTCCCAAATCTAATAGCCAGATGAATTTGCTCACGAAGTTCATGAGCCGTGACCGTCGCCAATCATATGCTTGGAACAACTGAGTCTAGGTACCACAAAACGATTTGAACGATCCGCATTTGAACACGCACAAGAATGGATAATCGGATAATTGGGATCCCCATGCAAGAATGGGTTCCATATGGTTAGTAACACTAGTTGGAACACCCACATCGAAATAGAAGCATTTATATCGAAAATGAGGCGGTGGAATCATTGTGAATAGATGCGATTAGTCTCAGATAGCCTGCTCACGGTGTGATCACTTCTAAGGGAATAGTTCTACCAAGAGGGCATCCATTTTCTAGTGGACATTATCCGATTAGTCTTATGACCAACGGTATCCAATAATAGCCTATTTTATCGAATGTTCTTCCCGGGTTTCCACTGCTTTCTAATTTTCTTTCGTTTTGCCTTTTAGTCTTTTTAGCATGAATTTTGGCATTAACAATATTAATCGGACAATTAACATCATTAGCGTAACATTAACACCACATTCATGATTAGAGATGTAATTCAAGCCGACATCAATACAAGGTTTGCAAATAGTATCGAATTCAATTAATTACAAGACGCCTATGGCTAATACTAGAATCAACACGATTCGTTTTATTCGATTCAAACTTAAAGTTCCTAGATTGTTCTTCACTTTTTTCCAAAGGCACATTCTTAGCTTGCGAGGTCCTATCATTCCTTGTATTGTCTTGAGACTTTGACCGCTCCCTTTAATGTCACCGATTACTCTGTAGGGAATGGGAACATTAGTTGGTTTTACTACACTTTCCATCACCGTTTAGATGTCTTTGATCCGAACTACATGCAGCACACTAAGGTTCACTTTCTTGAAACTAGAATACGATATTTGAACTCCTAGAAGGCACACTGAGTTCTCTTTCTTAGCATCGATGATCCGGAATCAACTACTTAAAGGCACACTACGGTTCACATTCAAAACATTAGGAATCGAATGAATATCATACTTGGCATTAGGCATCGAGCATGGAATCAAAGGATTAACTCTCTCACCTAATGACTTTGGGCATATTGTGATCAAGCATTCTAAGATTTATTGATATCGTTTGGCATATAAGCATGCATGTCCAATTGCATTATCATGAGGTTTCTCTAACTTATCCACTTCAACAATCTCACGCAGACATTCTAGGCAATCCTTAAGGGATGAGAAGTATGTTTGAACAACAAGTTTGTTGTTCCCGAGATGAGGAGGACATATTTCACGACACAAAGCATATTTATTATAAGAGTGAACCTTTGATACACCATTCTCCCCATTGGTCATGGGCATTTTCCTTTTACCCGACTCTTCGATTCTCAATTTCCTTTTGCAATGAAGCTATTTGTTCGTTATTTTGTTACGAGTGACCTTTATTGATTCAAATAACTCATTGAAATGACGTTTAACCTTTTCATTTTCTTCTAGAAAACTTTCATTTTCCTTTTGTAATGCATTTACTAGGTTTTGAAGATGAAACGTTTGAGAATTCGAGTCTAAAGGAGGAGGCATTTGGGAGCTGTCATATTGTTCGCTTGACCATTTAATTGAGAGATTTGGGCTTTCAATTTTCTCGATCGTGTTGCAATGAGCTTGAATCATCATCACGTTTGTTAATTTGAAAATCGCATCAAACTCGAGCATCCGAGGATGTCTTGATATTTGAAGTTTTGACATTTTCTTTAAGATGTTGATATTTTAGTTGTGTTAAAATGCTCAACCTCTAATTTAGAAAATGTTTAACCAAATTGTCGTGATCATCCAGTTCAATTTTCTCGCTTAGTTTAGAATTAGTTTTTCAAGCTCAATGACACGATCATGGAGACTTTCGTGGCAATGATAGTTCATGAAATTGGGAAGCATTAATAGAGCAATTTGAAGCGTTGAAAACACATCTTGAGCAACACATTCAAGAATAAGAGTCTCATTTAATGTATGCAAGTTCTTCCTCTCAATCTCATTATATTTTAGTGCACGCTCATAGTCACTAACTTCAACAATCATTGCATCAAATTCCTTTTCATTCCTTAATATCGCTTTCTATCCCCTTTTAAGACTCTCAAAATGATCCTTTAGAAGTTTAAAAAGGCATGACCTCGCTTAAATAACATTCTTTCATTTGTTCAAAACCCTTTCTCCTTCGGCTTATACCAATGGGTGTGATCCTTTTCTTGCAAGTTTTCTCAAAACTAACAAATAGTTGAAATATAACGATTGGCTAATTAAGGTCTTGCTTTTAGTGGCAATTGTTCTAGGAACAAGATGCATTGGTGTATTAGGAGGATACACAATCGCTTCTAGGCATTTTCCAAAGGGAGGGTTTGTTTCAACAATATTTTCGACTTTACCTTATCTAAATCCATTTTCCGAAGACTTGTTCGGAGTCAACAATGTCCGAGGCTTAAACTTGTTCAAGGAAATCCAGTTTTCCTTCTTGTAGTCATGAGGAGTGATAATTATTTTTTCTCTTTGCATTTAGGATCATTTAGTTTCTTATTCATCTTCTCCCTAGTGATTTCATCTAGTTTCTTATCATCCTCTCGCACTCAACGCAACTAGGTTTTTGTCTAGGTTTAAGAATCTCATTGCCATCATAGATCACACTTTGAGTCGCTTTTGCTATCTTTCTCGTACTCGGGGTCGGGTTTATCTATAATGGGAACACTATGCTTATCGCTTAGAATTCTATGTTTAGTGACCATGTGAGCAATCAATGGTGTTTCCTTGTATGTACAACTTGTTTTCAAGTTTTTTCAAAGTTTTCGATTAGAAAAGTCTCAAGAGTTTTGATTCCTTTGCATTAAATTCTTGCTTAAGCATTTTCACATTTTCTTGAAGTTCTTGTTTTTGCTTAGTTTGCTTTAGAAAGCTTTTCTTGCAAGGAATTTAATTCTTATTTCAATACTTCTTCTAAAATTACTTTTCTAATGACCGTACGCACTTGGTCATCCATTTCCGCTCACGAGTGGTCAACTCAAATTTTGCACGTTGTTCATAAATAGCAACACGCTCTTTATAGGCATTTAGTTCGAAATTACGTAATCATCGGGGTACATGCAAGTGTATTCATAAAAACATAGTCATTGTTGATCGCAGAAGATGCATCACTTGGTACAACTTCACTTTCACTTTGTTTCACATATTGATCATATGGGACAATATCGATATTACCCATATTTTCAATATTTGATTCAATAGTTTCAGCTTGATAGTACTTTGTCATGCATCTTGTGCACATCAAGATCATCGATAGTTTTAGTACCTCCGAGATGAGTTTGTCTTTGGAAGGGCCACTTGTGGTGAAGAGGAGACCTTGGGAGAAACCATTGGAGAAATGCTAGCCATAAAGATTGTGTGTGCGAGGGTCCATCATCCACATCGAGTCGTATGCATCACAATCAACGACTTGAAAGGCATTCGATGATTGTGACCTATCTCCCGAATAGGCCGCTCATCCACATCTCGCATCATAGGTCTTGGCATTGCCTCGCCTAGAAACAAGAATTCCTTTTCATCCAAAGAAGACCATTATCCCGAGCTTGTACAAGCAAAGATCTTATCTCTCAAGTAATCGGCGATCTCGTGGACGCTTTGGAGATGTGCGCCTTGCAATGTGTCCTCACCACCACGCTTATAACATTTGATCGGCTTAGCTTGACCTTGATTACCATTCCTTCCTCGATTCGTTACCAACATAACCTCTACCACCCACCTCTTCCCCGATCATACTGTTTTTCCGAATCGGTTGCACCACGATCCTTCCATCTTTAACAATAGCTTGATTGTGTGGGTTAGATGTCGCTCGAGGTTGTTGTTGGTTTGTGGGAGAGAATTCATGTTTTCACTAATCGAAGAGCTAGTTGATTAATGAAGTTACCCACGTGTGCATCAAAGATCGCCTTGTTTGAACATAGGATCGGGAATGAGTTTGTGATTACCATTACCCAAGGGTATGACTTGTGAGGCTTTGGTTGTGATTCGATATTTGAGTAGAAGGCGGTTGAGTCATTAGACGAGCTTGACTCTCCTCGTTGGTTTTAAACCGATTAAGAATCATTTTTTCAAACATAGCATGTCTCTCATTCTCAAGGAGGAAGGCATAGAGTTGCTCATAGTTTGTATTCTTCAATCCTTTAGTGAGCTTCACAGAGGTGACAAACTTGTGCCATTCGGGATTCATGTTGTTCACAAATTTTGAGTTCAAATGAATGTTAGGCATAGTCATCCCGATGTTCCTCATGTCGCTCACCAACTTATGAAATCTCACATAGTACTCATAGACACTCTCATCGTGTTTCATCTTGAAGTGTTCAAATTCGCCATAGAGTTGTGATTCTCTGCTTCCATAGTTAATTCGTAACCCGAGAGAAGCATCTTGACATTATCCCATACCGCCTTTGCTTCGTGTTGTGATTGATCGCCTTGTAGATGTCTTTAGGAAGACCTTGAAGAACAATGTTAGAAGCCCCGATATCTCGCATCGAATCTCTTTTCTCCTTATCATCAAGCTCATCATACATTTTAGGTCCGCCCATTCCGTAAATAGAGTTCCATCTTCATTAGTATCAAGTATATCTCTAGTCGCCTCAACTCGATACGGTCCTTCATCAATGGATTTGAGAATGTTGACACCATTTTCCTTTCCAAGGCAAGACAATCGATTCGTTGAGCCCAAGAATCGTAGCCGCCTCTGTCAAGCATGGGTGGATTTAGTATCCGAGCCACCGCTGAACATCCTCGGAAAGGGGAGATGATTGTAGAACGTTGGTAGACATTTTAACAGATTATACGGATTTTATAACTCTATGATTAAACCAGAAATAGATTCTTTCACGGATTTTACTAAATCAAGAGAAACCGTAAACAATCACCCAAGTCGCTAGAAGATAATGCACCAAGTCGCTAACACCTAATTCGCTACACCCCAAGTCGCTAAAGTCCCAAGTCGCTAGACAAATGCAAGTCGCTAAGTAGTAACTCGCTAAGCCTCAAGTCGCTAGCAAAATTTTGGCAAGAATTGCTACTCAAGTCGCTAAAGATTCAAGTAGCTAAAGAGCAACTCGCTCTGCACCAAGTCGCTACCACCAAGTCGCTACCCATAGTGGAGAGTCCACTACTTGTACCGTTAATCGCTAGTTCTAAGTCGCTAACTCCAAAATCAGAACTCGCTACAAAATTGTGAAGCAAGTCGCTACGAAGAAAGAAATCCATGATATCAAGTCGCTAGCAAGAAAAACCACATAAACATCACTTTTAATCCAAAACAACCCAACCAAGATGATTCAAGCTTACCAAATGAAAACCTAAACACTTGTGAAGATTCTAAACATAAAAGTACTAACAAAATCCAAGCTTTAACACAAGAAATCAACCAAATGATGCACAAACCACTAAACATTTTCAAACTCAAAAACCACCTAAAAGCCACTAAAAATCCAAAGATGTGCAAGATATGATCTAACCATGGCTCTCTGATACCAATTGTAGGATATTAGTTTTCACATACACATCAAACCATAACACTAAGTGGCATATAAATGGAATTCTAGAGAGAGAAAGTTAGAGGTTTAGGGAACTTAGTGAGAGAAAGTGAAAGATATTATTATGAGTTCCAACTCTACCTGGGAGGTAGAGAGTATATATAGTCTTACATAAATCGCCACACATCGGGTGTGGATCGGGCATACAGTGGGTAAAGACCCGTCCGTCCTCCACGGTGTTACTTAACTAAATACTACTTAACTTAAAAGAACTACGACTACGAGCTTTCTAACGATTACATATACTTGAGGTGACCGACTCTTTAATACCTGGAATTTCTAATTCCTAACAAAACCTTTTGAGATTTGTGATCTCAATTAATTTAAATAAGTTAGAAAATTTGGGAGAAAATGTGGTCTGGTTTAGTATTTACTGATAAAGGAACATTACACCGCTCCCCCTCAATGTATGAGGGAGAATGTTAGTGTCAAGTTTGATAAATTGGAGAGATCTTTGAATGTAAGAAAAATTATTTTGAAAGATCTTTAAATATAAGAATGATCATACAATGACACATAACAACAAAATATTTATTCACTACTTTATAATGTACAAATAGACTCGTTTGATGATGTAACGTTTGAAAATATGAAATTTGAAATCACTCTCCCCCTTAAATGGATTCCGATTTATTTTCAAAAATTTGAGTCCGATTTACTTTCAAACAATATGTTACCACCATGTGAAATACAAATATTTTTTATGAAAAATCATAGAAGGAAAAGCATTTGTATAGGAACAACCATATTTTTGGCGACGCGCTTTCCTCATTTTGTTTTAAAATAAGTGCTCGATATTTATGAAAATCAATATTGTGTAGCACTTTCCCTTTTTGAAAAGCGGGTTGCATATCTGAAATAATAGCAAGCCATTTTAGGCATGTTTTGAAAACTTTTTGAACTTCTGTTTGAACTTCATTTAAATACCCTTGTCATTATTGAATGGCATTTCTAGGACCGTAAATGATACCGATGCTAGAAGACATGCCTTGAAAAACTATTTTTGGTATTTTCTATTTTTTGATTTTTATGGTTTTTGATGGTTTTATATTTTTCTATTAACAATTTGGTATACGATATGTACAAAGAATATTATTCAATTCAAGAAGATTTGACATGGATACCGAAATGAGGATATCGTTCTGAACGTTGTAGAAGTCAGTAGTCAACATCTCTTAACCATTCACCACCAAAGCTTTCGAGGCTCCTGAATAATCGTCTGAACTTGAGCCTTTTCAATGTGAACCTTAGGTAGCTTCCCCCCAAACCGACAATTTTCTTTTTGAGCAGTTTCAAAGCTCTCTTTCAAGCTTGCATTAGTTAAATGAACAGCGGAATTAGTAGCAAACCACATCAAATATTGCTGCTCACCAATTAAGAATGATCATCGTGATTATCCGCTTGGAGGTTCATCAAATAGATCAACATCTTCATCTCACCAAGTGCACTCAGCTATCTTACGCTTAACAAATCACCCATAATGTACACAAATACCAAAGAAAGGTGAAACGATAACACCAAAGTAACAGTTGAAGCATTGATCTTCTAAACCGCGTTGATGAGATAATTCATTAAGCTCGATCACGTGAACCTGTTGTGCGTCCCCGATGTACACATTTCTCTCCACTGATGGTTGCGATATCATCGGAATTAGCATAAAATTGTGTACATGAAGCATTAACCGGAAGCACTTTATCATAAATCATATCAGCTCGTAAGAAGATGTTGATAAACAATATCAAAATCCAATGGCTGACTCAAGCTGCGTATCATCTCACGCTTGAATAATTCTTCTCATATTTCTTCCTACTGAAGGCTGAAGTAATGCATACCAAAAGTATCAAGAGACCACTTCCTCTAAGTAGTTTAAGTGATACAATCAATCTCATTGTATGAAGCTCAATACTTAGCAAAAGACGCAACGATAACACCAAAGTAACAAGTTAAAGCATTGATTATCTCTTGAATAAATGATTAAGCCCGATCATGTGAACTTGTTGGGCGTCCCTGATGTACACATTTCTCTCCCCTGATGGTTGCGATCTTATCAAAATCATCATACAATTGTGTACCTCTTTTATCATCAGAAATTGTTTCTTACATCTCTCCCCCAGCTTAGTTGGAATAATACACCAAAAGCCACGAGTAAAAACACTGAGTTTCTCTACGGTTATAACATTTGTCTTCCCGGAATAACTTCAATTAAGAAGAAGTATAAAGTTAATCACATGTACTCGTTGTGCGTTCAGATGTATGTCTCCTTCCCCTTGCCGGTTTTGATACCTCGTAATCAAGAACACATTGTACACACGTATACTTAAAATCTTGTGAGTGGGAACAAAATTGGCTCAAATGTATCCTGTGAGAATCAACCGCATGTAACCTTCCTCTGATCATCTCTAGCAACCCTTATGTAGGCAATTTGAAGTGACCACTGATGGAGCAAACCCGATATACTAAACTTGAGGCTGAAGTAGAATTCCCCGTTCTTGTGACTTAAGCTTGCACTAATGTTGGAAGAACAGTTTAGAGAATTTATGCTCCAAGAAAATCTATAAGTATTCAATACCTAACCAAATTATGAGACATTAACACCTCTTGCGATTATCCACAACATCATCTGTGTGTGCCACTGAGTACTACAATGTAACTCCTTTAAGTGATAGTTAACCAGGTCTTCAATCATCCACCCCGACTGCTGGCAACTAGATAAAACAAGACTTCAACTTAAATCTTAAGCACGGGCAAATTATCATTTAAAGTCATGCATCCAACCAACCCCGACTTCAAGATAAAATAAGATCATGCCTTTGTGAAAGTCAACTTCAATCTCAAATAAGTGATACCCGATCAACTCCGTAGCCATCGTTAGTGTCAAATGCCCAACAAGTGAATAAACATACAATCTAATGTACATCAATCCAATGAATGAACCAGAGCAAATGATTCCTCATCATCGATGCCTTCTTGATAATAATATCCATGTGCTACCAACCTTGCCTTGTTTTTCAACCCTCCTCCCAGTTCATCAAGTTTGACCTTGTGTATCCACTTTAAACTGATAATCATAGCCCAATCTGGATGAGGAACGAGCTCCCAAACTTCAAGTATTTCAAACTCATTGAGCTTTTCTTGCATAGCTTCAATCTAACAGGATTCAGTCAATGCTTCTTTGTAAGTTTTAGGTTCATTTGAGGATAGGAAAGCATCAGAGTAACAAAAACATGGCTTGAGTGGGTAGTTGGAGGCGTGTAGACACTGGTCTGGAAGATTCACCAATAATGTCTTCAAGAGGATGAGGTTGCCATTTTCCTTTATGTTCATGTGGTTGATTTATAGAGTGCACACTGGGAGGAACAATAATCCATGAGGAAAGAGATTCTTCAGAACCATGTTCTGGGAAAGGAATACCAAAGAATGGATCATAATTCGTTAGTGCAACTATAGTATCATGAAAGTCATTATCAACACCTTGAGGAATAACTGGAGATTGGGTTTCTTGAGTAGTTTGAGTTGTACTTCTAGATGGTGCATCTTGATCAATGGAAATTGCAGAAGGTGAACCAGTTGGGTCAGCAAGAACCGGAGCAGGAGCTTCAGGAACTAGATGATCAAAATTCGTTGGAGGTTGGAAGTATTCATCAAACGTAGGTTGAAACAATAAATCCCAGTCATCCTTAGTAAGTGGAACACTAGCCGTTGGAGGAGAGTCGTATGACCATTTTTTAAACATCCATCAATATGTAGTTTATTCACACTTCTTCCCCTCAAAAGTTACATACGAGGTTGCCATTTTTGATTGATCAAACAAGAAGATTTCTCTTCTTCCGAAGATAAAGCGCACTGAAGCTTACGCCTTTTTTTCTTTGAGGAACGGGGCATGAAGTGTTATCTGCAGATGCCATTTTGTTGACATTAAGGACCGAGGCTTGAACTGATGTGTTCAAACTTCATCTTTCATGTTCATCAAGGTTGAGTTTCTTGAACCCCTGATTGATGAGACATTACTCTTTTCGACAACCAAACTCTGAGTCTTTCCTTAATAGGAGTGAACGATGTACATGCACTTGAGTAAAGAATACCCGCACTAACATTAAGAGTTTGTTCACATTTATATGGGTTAGTGATATTAGCATCTAAACCATTTGGGGTTTCTTTGTCAACCTTGGTTTTGAAATCAGTGAACACCTTCCTAGTAGGTATTCATCTAAGACCAGCAATCTTAAAAATTCTACCCGTTGGTATCCACCTAAGACAAGATCTAGGAGTGTTTGGTTTCTCATGCACAATGGAAGACTTGTTGAGAGAAGACCTTTGTCCTATAGAAATCTTCCTACCAGGTTTCTGAGTATAACTCTTTGATTCTACAGGATTGTTGTTGTTTCTAGTCTTGGGGGATTGAACCTTAGTACGAGCATTCTCTTCCTTTAGGAATTTTGTTATACATTTATCATGAGTTGCATTAGAAATACATTTATGACAAGTCGCGCAAACAAAGTGTTTGGAGTCAGAAAAAGATCTAGAAATCTTAGAGTGATCTGCTACGGGAATCGCTTTAATCGATACGCAACTACTCTTAGAGTGATTTGAATTACTTTAGGTAAATGGCAAATAACTATTTGGGGGCATTGTCACTTATATCATTTTTATGATACAATAGCTAACGTCTTGGAGTCATGAGCTTAGTGCAATAATTACTACTTTCGATTATGGGCGTATAACAACGTAGCCCACTTTCTCTTAAACTTGAAATCTTGTGATCAACTGCTTTACTACTAAACCTATGAATTCACTCAATATTTGTGTTGAATTTTTAACATGTTTTATATCAGGTGCTTGATTTTTACTGTTGTATAACTTATTTCTAGAGGCGCTTGGTATTGGAATGGTCATAAACTACTCTGATATATTTGGGACCATGTTATTATTATGGGCCTGTATTTCCGCACTATCTTTGAATGATGTAAACTTAATACTTTTGAATTACGAAATTTCTTCTAAACGGTTGAGCTAAAATCGTTCTTTATTACTTTGTGTTGTGATCCAATACGTAGCACCCCATGACACGAATGCTTCCGCTCCGATCCGATTTTGGGGGTGTTACAACTTGTTTTTCTCAAGTTAATCAGCTCGTCATTGTTATTTTGTTGGTGCATGGACTTTAATCACATGGTACCCGCCCCCCGTAACATGCGGGTACCCTGCTAGCAAAACTCCAATGGACCCATAACCCAGAAGCCAAAACCGGAATTGGGCCAACTTTCTATCATCAAAAACAATCTAATTTAACCACAGGGTGATGTTAAAAAATTAAAAATTATAATGCTTTTAACTATTATCACAAAATATAAGAGATGTCGAGTTCAATCATTGCTTGGTGCAAACAACTTTGATGTGGTCAAGCAAACCTTCTCAAAATCAGGAAACGATTTAGCGATATATATATCAAGCTTAATCACAAATACTTGTAAGCCTTTTTCAATAACTAACGCAAGACAACGTCCAAAAAGTTCTATTTGCTCAAGATATTCAAATTCTGGATAGATGTCGAGTGTGTGTGCACTGATGTTTTGGTCGCAGAATCTAGACGTGGTATATTCAACATATCTATAAAACGTCACTGCAAGAAAATAGTCATTTAGCAACGCGTATTAGCGATGCGTGTAGCGATACAATTAGCAACATGGATGTTTTCACAAAATGAGTCGCTAATAACATCGCAAACAAATTCAAGATAGTTTTGTCGCAATCTTGTCGCTACTTTTGAGGCATTCTAGACCATGTCGCAAGCCGACTCGTTATTGTTGCAACATTTAAAGCTACGTTGCTAAAAGAGTCGTTAGGTTACCATAAATATATGTCGATAACGACGTCGCTAGATATTGTGACATCCACAATAAGTCACTAATTATCCCGCCAAATTAAAAACCTATAAGCAACTTGCTAACTAAGTCTTTGATTTTGGTGTTGTGGGGCAAAATATAAACATACTTAAAATACACGCACCTTTCTAAAAAAAAGTCATTTGATACAAATAATATTATTGATTTATAATAAGTTACATTCACTAATTTATTAATAATATTATACTAGGCTTAAGCTTTTCTATCAAGTAGTTACATGAATTCTATGCAAATTAAAATCCATATTTTCAATCAGTGCCCTAATTTGATTCATCGTCCCCGTATGATGCCACCACCGCACCTCCACCGGACAACGCCGTACTAAGATTGTATTCGGAGACAAGCTCTAAGATTCCTGCTCTATAGCTGCGATTGCACTCTTTTGAAAATGGCAAGGTGTTTACCACGAAATTTGGTAACTATCATTGTTTTGCATTCTGAGAAGTCTAAGAAAGCTGCAAATGTTCTTGAAACTAAGTTGAGTTTGTGCTCTAGAGTGTCTTCTTTTGCCATAAATAAGAACATATGGACGAGTCATTCGTATGTGGGTAAATGATCATGTATATGATGTTATTGTCCATGGAAGTGTTGTTCTCGGCGAATCAATGAGATATAGCTGGATATAGAAATCAATGATGACATTCATCAATAGTTTGAGAATTTTTTGTCAGAACTTAAAAGACACACCTTTGAAAGGTAAGAATGTAAGATTTAATGGCAAAAATTTATTATATTCTATTTTGAGTTTAATATAGATAAATTTACAACGTATTAAATCTACAGGTAGGAATGCCATCCTTCGTGCTATTTGTCCACAAGTATACAGTCTCTTTACTCTGAAATTAGCAGGTAGCTTTTGCTCTAAATTCCTCTCATCATTAAAATTTGATTATGCATTGCTGCATCAAAAGATCAATTGACAAATTTGTTTGTTATGAACACAATTATTTTCCAATGTAGTTACATTGACACTTATTGGAGGAGTAAAACCTGTTGATGCTTCTGGAACAAAAGTCACAAGCGAGTCTCATCTTCTTCTTGTTGGCGATCCATGTAATGATATGCTCTACATATCCATGTTATAAATAAACCTTGGGTCGGTTCACAACTTTGTTAAGTAACATAATCACTTGTGTTAATCTCTTTGCTTTCAGGTACCTATTAAAGTCATTCATGGACCACTTGTTGATGAGGTTCACCAGCAGTTCAACCCATGGATCTATCAGCTTAGTATTACGAGATAATGAAACCATGTTTTTAAGAAAGATTGACTATTGGTCAATTCTGGTTATCTTTTATCTTTGATGGGTCAAAGTGGCAAACTAGGAAAATAAAAAACAACTTAAAGAGGAAATAAGTCAAAAAACTATAAGAAACAAGTTTATTAGCGTGTTAAATGTGAATATAAAATTGTGTTACATCACGGAATTTTTTTTAATGATGTAGGGAACTTAATGCATTAACTTTAGATTAAATTAACCCATTGACCAGTTCGACCCATTTGATCAAAATCAATACATGCCTTGAGTTTCTGCTGTTTATGGGTTAGGCAATGATTTACGTTCATTTTTAGAACGAGTTTTAGTGAAGAAGTTGTATGTTGTTTCATATTTTAAAATTAATCACGAGGATTTTGAGTCGGTTAAAAGCATATCCATACAGGCGATTTTAGGTGACAAGTTATTTACTACTACTAGTTTAATGGTTCCTTTACTCGATTATATGTTACTATTGCAACAGATGGGAAACGGTTTTCTGGACAACTTATAACTTAGTTTTAACTTTCGACAGTCTTGGATATAATTTTTAGGGGGCGTTAAAGATCCTGGATTGGGTAAGACACGATGATATACTAGTTTCGGCATTTAGGGTTTGTATACGAATTGTAGTAACCGTGTTTGTTTATTATTTTTGTAGAATAACAGTAGGAACTTCGATATACCACTCATTTATGTTTGTACCGAAAAAAAAGCTCCTGGAGTTCTTTTAAGAGTAATAATACTTATAAGTTAGTTTAACTACGAGCTTTTATTTAATTTGTATTGCATTAAAATTACGTTCTCATATTAATGACGCATGTATCTATGGTGGTCAACAACAGTGGCGCAAAAGAGTGACCTAAAAAATAGCGACTCAAATAGCGACCAAATAGTGACATTTTTTTTATTTAGCTGCGTATATAGCGACTTATGTTGCGACGTCTCTACGAAACAGCGAGACATTTGGCGACATGATACACTGAAGTCGCAATTTTCTAGCGACATACTACGACAAGTCGTTATTCTTGTCGCTATGTATAGCGACGTGTTTTCACAAGTCGCAAGAATTTGCGACTCGTTTACAGCGACCGACTAGTTGATGTCGCAGACATAAAATATGTCGCTACATGTGTCGCTAAATCAGTCGCTAAAGGGCCTTTTTCTTATAGTGATATGTGGTGTTTTTTTAGCCCTTAAGTGCTTAAAAAATTAGAGGATAGGATGTTTGTATTTACATGTGTTTGATACCCTTTGAAAGGATACCTCGTCACTTTACCCACACATGGATGTTAAACTTGTCGCTTTACCCAAATAGGAAGGTCATAATACAACTTACATGGTGTTTGTAACACCCATCCCAAAGCATGGAAGCGACTTCGACTAAGTAAATATGTTTATCATCGAGTACTTAGGACTACCTAGCATTAAAATCCCGTGATTGTATGGAATTCCAGTTTGTAACGGCCATCCCAAAGTTGGGACTAGCGATTCTGACTAAAAAAGATGGTAAAGGCATTACTCAACACTTCGAACTAGCATTAAAAAAACCCGTTTAATGGGTTACTATTTTGTAACGCCCATTGACTAGTGATTCCAACTAGAAACCATGAACAAGTCAATAGATAGCCACTTATTTGGACTTATAATGGGCTTAAGTTTCTTATCTCACATCAATGTGGGACGCATTGCACCTTACATGTAATCTTGTAACAAATGATACATCTTAATTTTTATTTCTTCACATTTATCTCATATGTCTCTAGCAAGATTAAACCCGCAATCATTTGGTTTATGAGCATTGTCACATGACATGAAATTGCCATTGGAACACAAGCCCGTTGGTAATAATACACCTTTAATGCAAGATCGTAACTTCGAGATTAATGACATACATATGAAGGGAGTTTGAACCAAGTTTATTGAAGAAAACTTGAAAAGTGATTTCTAAATCTTTCTTTGTAGTGAATAGAAATCACATCCTTGAGTTAACAGGTAAGATGACATATTTTGACCCCATCCTTAAGTTAACAACTTACTAAGTGCTACCGAATGTGCCCATATATCTTCAAAGATGCCTCACTACCAACTTATTACTTGTTATTTGCAAGAAAAGTAGAAAGCTCAATTTTGAAAATTTACTTTTATTTTCAATTTTGAAAATTTACTTTCATTTTCAATGAAATATACAAAAGGGGTTATGTTAACTGTTAAGTATGCAGTTTGCTGCTTTGAATGGTAGATGTACAAAGATGATATAAAAATCTAGAACTGCAAGTAGCATGAACCCTTTTCAAACTTTGACAATTCAAAGTCAAACCAAATTTAGCAAAGTCAACTTAGGTACCAAGTCAGACACGTCTAGATACTCCATTATTCCTCATATGCACTTTCTCATGTTTACACACTATAAATCCACCTTTAGAATCCACTGAACATATCACACAAACCACAATGAATACTTTCTTAACCCTCTTCATATCTGGACTACTTTTCGCTAGTATCACAACTGCCCAGAATTGTGGCTGCAGCCCAGACTTGTGCTGCAGCCGGTTCGGTTTTTGTGGTAGCGGCGAGCAATACTGTGGCACTGGGTGCCGACAAGGGCGATGTTTCTCAACTCCATCTACTAATGATGTATCGGTTGAAAGTATCGTGACAGATGCATTCTTTAATGGGATCAAGGATCAATCGGATGCGAGTTGTGAAGGGAGAGAGTTTTATACACGTGCCGCGTTTCTTGAAGCTCTTGGTAACTATCAACAATTTGGTAGAGTTGGTTCGGAAGATGATTCCAAGCGGGAGATTGCTGCTTTCTTTGCACATGTAACTCATGAAACTGGACGTAAGTACTTTTTATGTATATTAGCAAATTAGAATCTCTTATTTATGTAAAATACAGCTATAAGACAAATTTCATATTAGTATATATACCTTAAGGCCAATGATCAGTCCAATTTTGTAAGGTTGCAGCCATTATAATAGATAAGTATTAAGTATAGATTGATAATTAGGGGCGTAGCTCAGCTAACGGAGGCACTGTGTAAAAGCTTACGTGATAACTCAAAATGACTATAATCTAAGCATACGGCTACATTGATAACCTAAGTATGATAGATTGTATATTATATATTACCAGAACTCTGTCTCAGTTTGACAATGTTATTACAACCGGCAAACCATAGCTGACTTGATTAGTGATAACCCGGTTGCATTGATCCATTTTGAATTTAACTACTGATAGTAATACTAAAGTTTATGAATAATCGATATAAAATGATTATCAGCTAAATTAATTTCTTTTCGTGAGCAGATTTTTGCTACATTGAGGAAATAAACGGTCCTTCAGGGGACTATTGTAATGAAACCAATACACAATATCCATGTAATCCTACCAAGGGTTACTATGGGAGAGGTCCAATCCAATTATCATGGAATTACAACTACGGTCCAGCTGGGAGCAGCATCGGATTTGACGGACTAAACAATCCTGAAACTGTAGCCACAGATCCAATCATCTCCTTCCGAACAGCATTATGGTTTTGGATGAATAATGTCCACTCAGTATCTGGCCAAGGGTTTGGAGCAACGATCCGAGCTATCAATGGAATGGAATGCGACGGTAGAAATTCTGATGCTGTAAGTGCTCGTGTCCGTTACTACAATCAATACTGTAGCCAGCTTGGGGTTGCACCTGGAGATAACTTACGATGTTAGCCTAGTTTCTCTACTGGGAACATGTTTTTGGGGGCGTAAGATTAAAATGGAAGATCAAACTTTGTGTATCTAATTTACTTGGCATTTGTATTATTAATTATTCAGTTCTGTTAAAAACAACCCAGATGGGTTTCGGTTTGTATTTGAATGTAACTTCCTTTTTATATCCGGGACTAGCGACTCCAACTAAAACCACATCACCATTTTACTTTAACAGCTAGGGATGCTAAAAACTGTAAAGAGGATGTTAAAAAACTTAAAAACAGCCTACACAGGGTTTCAATTTGAATGTAACACTCTTCCCATATCCGGGACAAGCGACTCAAACTAAAACGGTAAAACCACATCATCATGTTACCCATATCAGGATGCTAAAACTTTAAAACTGCTCAACTAGTTTTTGTTTGTATCAGAATAACCGTGTCTAGCAACTCCAACGAAAAGTCAGGTGAGGAAGTTATTAGTTAGCCACTACTTTGCAATTTATAAGAAGCTCAAGTTTCTTATGTTAGGCCGATGTGGGAGGTACATATTTATCTTGTAACTGATAGAGAGAATATTGTCTTTTATTGATTGATTATCTCTTGTACAAAATACATGAATATATAATGAGAGACTAATCTATTTTGGGTAAATGTCATCACCCTTAACTATAGCTAATCAATAATCAATTTGCCAACTCATTGGGACTTATCCCTTTACACGTTTTACAGCTAACAGTAACAAATGAACAAAGTCTATTAAAGCAAACTTCAAAGTGATATATGAACCTTGTCATTGTACAGTAAAAAAATCACATCCGCAAGTTGACATAGGTAACCTGATACATTTGATACCTTACACTAAAATAAATCATCATAAATGATTGTCATCTTTGTGAATTGTAATTATGATAAAAACACAACCATTTGAAAACCTCTAAACCTTGGATTATAGCTCAATAGTTTACTTCCTTTAAACATACGGCGAATAAAAATTACCAAAACTCTTATTTACAAACACAAACCTGAGCTAGTTTAAAATTTTAAGTCAATCAGGTGTGGATTTGAGCTATGTTTTGTATAGAAGCTTTAAATGTTGTTAAAGACTTATAATGTTTGATCCTTTACTCAGGTACTTGAGGGGTGTGTTGTGTTTTTATGACTTAGGGGTATTTGGTGCATTTTAAGTACCTCAAGTGCTTAAGAGAATAAGAGCATATGCTTGTTTTAGAATTTGTTTATAAGAAAAGAACATGGTGATGGGCTCTTTATATGATTTAGGTTGTCTTTGTAAAGATCACATATCAAGATGTGTAATTTACATGTAAAGATCATTGTATATGTGTTTGACACCCTTATAAAGGGTACATCGTCCGTTTACCCCAACCAGGCCAGGATGTTAAAACCAACCGAGTGGTGTTTTAGTTTGTAGTAGAGTGTAACGTTCCAGGGACTAGCCAAATACTTTTGGATTGCAACTGAAAATCATGATGGAATGCACTAGTTAGACTTTTATATGTGTTTGACACCCATTCAAAAGATACCTTGTCATTTTAACCAAACATGGTTTTTAAAATCCACTCACAAATAGTATTTGTAGTTTGTACTCTCCCATCCGAGTCACTGATGTCAAAAAAACCATCCCAAAGTTGTGACGAGCGATTTTAACTAGAACCTCTTGATCGTAGACATTCGCTAACCAGTACTTTGGAGTTATAAGAAGCTCAAGTTTCTTATCTCATGCCAATGTGGGACAGATTGTCACATGCTACATTGCAACAAATGATACATCTTTCATGCAATATCGTATCTTCCAAACTAATGATACATACGGACAATATATGAAGAAAGTGCTTCATTTCAATGAATTATTTGAGATTTGTCCAATAGTTTCAAGTTTACAGTATATCGATCACCGGCTCTATCAACGATCTTTTCAATGTCATGGATTTCGATATTCGTCGTTTAAATCTAGCTAGAAAAGTAAATATTTGTCTATATAAATCTAGCTAGAAAAGTAAATATTTGTGTGTTTCGATTTTCTTTAGATGATTAGATGTGGGGTTTCCCATAACAAGGACTAGCGGCCCCAACTTAAACAGCAGGTTCTAGTTTTATAAGTATCTTTTTAATGGGTACATCGTAATTTTACATAAACAGGGATGTTAATGACTTAAAAAATCCACATGGTGTAAAAGTTTGTATTAGAATGTAATAAGGGAGAGACTAGCGACTTCAACTAATACACCATAATGGAAATCATTAGCTGGTTAATAGTGTGGACTTACAAGAAGCTCATGCTTATTATCTAATACCAATGTGGGACAGATTGTCATATATATACTATCTTGTAACAAATAATGCATTTTTGATGCAAGATCGTAACTTCCAAACTAATGATTAACATATGGAGGGAGTATAAACAAAGTTAAATGAAGCAAACTTAATATGTAAGCTGATACATTTGAAATACACTAAAATAAATCTTAATAAATGATTGTCATCTTTGTGATTGTGATTCCGATACAGCATAACCATTTGTGATATGATTGTGATTCCGATACAACATAACCATTTGCTTAAAATTAAAGGGCTAATAGTCAAAAAAAGTACTATACTTGTCACTCTTTCTTCTTCGCAGAATAACAAATTTTTTTTTCATGTAGATTATACATTCAAATTCATCCTCTTTAGGGTATTTTGCAAAAAGTCGGACATTTTGCCTCATACCCACAAGAAGCAAATGATGCAAAGATAATACTTTTTTTTTTAACATTTGCCCTAGTTTTTATTATGTTAAATTTTGGATATGTATTAAGATAATTTATTTAATGATTTATAATTGTGTTAAATCTATGATAAAAATGTTTTGTTTTAAGTTTACACTATTTACTTATTAATCGTATTTGTAATAATTTAATATATACTTAAAAAAGGGAAAATTAAAATCATTCGGACAATTATAAAAACAAACAACACTTTTTCATTCAGATTCCATTATAGCTACCTCTTATTAGTAAGATGTGATAATGATTCAGATCGGTAGTCGATGTGTAACATCTTAATCAAACAAACACACCCTTAATCTAGTCATAGTATATTCTCTCTAGTCTATGCTTCAACAAGTGACGAACAGAAATTTATATGCAAGTACTTCAGGTAATTTATATGCAAGTACTTCAGGTTGTGATATAATTCCTCCTAATTTAGCGGAAGCGTTAAACCTAATTCGGTTTAACGCTTGAAACGTTAAACAACTTGAAGTGAATTAGGGCAAATGATAAAACAAAACATTTTTATCATAGATTTAACACAATTATAAATCATTAAATAAATTATCTTAATACATATCCAAAATTTAACATAATAAAAACTAGGGCAAATGAAAAAAAATATTATACTTTACATCATTTGCTCATGTGGGTATGAGGGCAAAATGTCCGACTTTTTGCAAAATACCCTAAAGAGGATGAATTGAAAGATAACACCATGAAAGAAAAATTTTTGTTCACTACTCAAGAAGAAAGGCCAAAGATAAGATCTTTTTTTTACTATTAGCCCAAAATTAAACGACTAAAAATAGCCAAAAATTATATTTAGAATATAAAAGTAAAGGAAAGATAATATATATTGACAAGAAAATTACCAAATACGCAAAATGGTTTATGCTCAAGTATGCAGCTTGTTGCTTTGAATGCTTAACAGTTTAATTACTTTGTATCACTTTCTTTTCAACGAAAACAAATGCCATTGGGGTATCTCAAGTGCTTAAAATAATTAGAGGATATGTTGTATGTATTTACATGTGTTTGACAATTGACACCCTTTAAAAGGGTACCTCGTTAGTTTACCCAAACAGGGATGTTAAAACTTGTCGCTTTACCCAAACAGGAAGGTAACAATACGTGGTTTATGTAACACCCATCCCAAAGCAAGGAAGTAACTTCGACTAAGTAAAGACATTAATCAACCAGTACTCCGGACTAGCTAGCAATAAAAACCCGCATGTACGGAATTTCAGTTTGTAAGGCCCATCCCAAAGCTGGGACTAGCGATTTTGACTAAAAAAAATATGCTAAAGGCATTACACAGCCAGCACTTTGAACTAGCATTAAAAAAACCAGAACAAGGGATTCTTAGTTTGTAACGCTCATTCCAAAGCAGGTTCTAGCGATTCCAACTAAAAACCATTGTAGACGTCAATAGTTAGCCACTAATTTGGACTTATAATGGGCTTAAGTTTCTTATCTCACATCAATGTGGGATGCATGTACGTTACATGTAATCTGGTAACAAATGATACATCTTATTTTATTTTATTTTTTCTTCACATCTATCTAAAAGGTTTTATTGATATTTAAATATACGTATGTCCGGATTCGAACTCGAGACTTCAGGATTGCACACATTACGTATGAGAATTGATGTTAAATAATTAATATATATAAAATGTTATTATTATTAATTATTAGTCACAAAATAAATAATTAACGGTAGTTAATATTTAACGAGGTTTGGCTAACGGTCGTTAAATGTAAACTTAAAGGACTAGAGATGAAATTATAAGTCGGGAAAGATCTAGAATCCCTTTGGGATTGCTTTGGCCGATCGGTGGGGGTTCCTAACCCAACCCACACATTAACTTGTCCTCCAAGATTGGTTAACTATAAATACAATCCCATTGTATTCATTCTAAACCTAATCTTGGTGACTTGCAAACCTAATTTCTCCTTCTCCTCTTTCTTGTGTGTGGCGGTCGAACTCCCTCCCATAGGGATTCGATTTGCTTAACTCAAGTTTAAGTATTTGGTTTGTTTTGTGATCAAGAACCTAGCTTTTCACTTCAATTCGCTAATAGTACGTGTGTACAAGAACGAAGAACAAACGATTTGTGTTTGTGTATTCCCGGTGGTCGATCTTGTGGGTCGACTTATTGAAACCCTAAGTTAGGGTTTTGGGTTTTGGTTCTTGTTCTAATTACCGTTTGGTTCTTGTTTTGCTAAAAGGTACGCGTTTCTTATTCGGTTAATTAATATACATATATTATTCTTTATACTTCCGCTGCATGCTTTGATGATGTTTACTTGCTTTTGTAAATTGTTATGATTAGTAAAACCCTACAGTGGCATCACGAGCCGTTAATATGATGTAATTAATTACCGAAACACATAAAATTGAATCTTTATGATTATTGCATGCTTATAATGGTTTCTAGGGTTTTGAATTCGAAACCCTAATTTTTTAATTAATGGGTCGATTACCCTTTTTTTATTTAATTAGGTTTTAATTTTGTAAAACTTGTAGAAACCCTAGGATTGCATACTAATTTTATGTGGTTATTATGAATAAATTGTTATGTGCCATGTAATATGCGTATCTTGGGTGATAATTGTTATGCGAAATCCATGGTGGAACATGCATGTTTTGCCATGGAGTATTGTTTGTAATAAATTGTTTAGTGATATACACATGTTTTATTTATATGATAATTATTGAATTGGGGAAGACCTCAATTATACTAATAAAAATTCGTTATGTGCTATTTGGTATACTATTAACTTTGGCTTACGCAGTCGACTTGTTGATGTATGTGGCTCATCTACTTGTAGGTGAAAGCCTTAGTTATTGTATGCATTTATTTACGCCTAGAAATGTTTATTAGAGTTTATTGGAATAATTATGCATGTAGCTAATTGTTTTTACATATGTTAAATTGTTTAGTTATATGTTTATATTATTTGAGTGTGTTTAATTTTTATTAAAATGCTTATTTGTTTATATATAGTTTGACATGTTAGTAAGCAAAAAGGGTTTTTATAAATAGAAAATTAAATGGATTAAATAATGGCGAAACTGATTTGTTATCTAAGTATTAATTCTTGAACTTTTAATCGATTGATGCGACTGTACTAAATGGTTAGAACGGCTCACCCACTAGAACAAACTATAAAGGGGTTAATTAAGACGTGCGCACAGTCACATTGAAAGGATGTCTAAGGTTATGCTTTTGCGCTTACCTGGTCCTTTGCCCCCTGTAAGTTCGATTGGAGCTACCTAGTATAACCATTCAATGTACAAAGCATCTTAGTGAAAAGTTGTAAGTTTCTCAACGCATCGATTAAAACTTTGTAGAATTTAATCTTAGCAATTAAAATTTATATGTAAGTTTTTCGAAAATTTTATGCTATAAAGTTGTATGCATGCTTCTTTATAAATAAGTTTTGATTACACGTCAAAATTGTACCCTTTAAATTTAAGTTTATGCCATCTAATGATATGAAACACTTGAAGTTGTAATTTAGTTATGTGAGACCTTGATCTAGATTACAATAACAAGGTGAATGTTTTTGTTGTGTGAAAGCTCAGCTTAATTATTTGCAGTTTCTAAATTAGACAACTTAATTAAGTTAGTTAGTGAGACCTATGACTTAAGGCATAAGATGGGATAAAACATGTTTACGTTTTGCATTAATTGTTTTGGCAAAATTGTAAATCCCATAACTTTTGGAATTGAAAACTTGTTTGTCAATTATTGTTTTCAACAATTACCTATTCTATACTTTCACCACTAGCGGATCAACCGATGTGGTGAAACTATGATAATGAGGATCCAAAATTCAAGGAAAATACTATGGTTAATATGAATATTGACCAAAGGGTATTTTATTTTCTTGAATGTTTACTTATCGAAAATACTAACTTTTGAACTTTTATTTTCTGTAGAAATGGCTCAAGTCGAATCATCGACTAGCCTCGTCGTTCAAATATATATTTGATCGAGAGAAATCGACCGGTAGCGCAATTTCAATGATTGGTATTGACAACTCGTAATTGTCTTGAGGGTTGCCAAAAGACTAGATTATTTGACTCACGCCTTGTCCTCCTAAACTCGCAGCAGTGCTACTGCTGAAGCACGAGTAGCGTGGCAACCGAGTATGATTGATTACGAGAAAGGTTTGCCCAAGAAGGCCCCTACACCGCGGTTCTAACCATCCAAAAGGGTAGGATTTCTAAGCCTAATAAGCCGCTAGCGAACAAGAAAGGGAAAGGTAAGGGTAAAGTTGATAAGGAAAACAAGTTATGGCTTATCAAAAGAACCCAAGTACCCTCCCAAAAGCGTGAGAATCCAAGAAGGATCGAGCTTGTCCTCACCGCACCGAGGTAGGACACTGGAAGAAGAATTGTCCACTCTACCTTGATGAGTTGCGCAATAAGAGGTATAAAAATACTTGCACCGTGGCTAGTACTTGTGTACTCTTTTGATGATAGAATTATTTGATTTTCCTCATAAAATAAATTCACGGATATGATAATGGATGTGGTATTCACATTTGTAATACAACGCAGGACTTAGAGGAGCAAGGAAGCTTGCCTATGGACAACAATACCGCGCGTGGGTAATGGAGCACATGCGATCGTTGAAGCTATAGGCACGTTTGATTTAGTTTTACCTTCGGATTTAGTCTTGTCTTTAAACGATTGTCATTACGCACCTTCTATTGTTAGGGGTGTCGTTTCAGTTTCCTTGTTAAAAGATATTGGTTTTATTCATACATTTACTGATTATGGAATTTCGGTTTCTTTAAATGGTGTTTTCTACTTTAATGTTATTCCAGTAAATGGTGTGTTTGAAATTGATTTGCATGATAATGTGATTGATAAAAATATTTATGTCTTTAGCATCAATAATAAAAGAATCAAAGGTGATTTGGATTCTTCATTTCTTTGGCATTGTAGACTTGCTCACATAGGCAAGAAACGCATGCAAAAGCTGCAACATGATGGGCTTTTGCAAGACATCAATGATGAATCATTTGATAAATGCGAATCTTGCATATCTGGGAAGATAACCAAGAAACCTTTTGAAAATAGTTTAGAAAGGGCTTCTGATCTTCTTGGTGTAATACATACTGACGTATGTGGACCACTAAGACATGTGTCAAGGAAGGGTGCTAGCTACTTCTTAACCTTCTTGATGATTTCAATCGTTATGATTATGTTTGTTTACTTAAATATAAACATGAAGTCTTTGAAACATTTAAGGTTTTAAGAGTGAAGTAGAACGCAACTAGAAAAGAAGATTAAAGCTCTTCGATCCGATATAGGTGGTGAATATTTAAGCCAAGAGTTTAAAGATTATCTAGGCGAGTGTGGTATCGTCCAAGAACTCACATCTCCATATACTCCACAACAAAATGGTGTATCTGAGAGAATAAATCGTACATTGTTAGACATGGTGCGATCAATGTTTAATCTTACAACTCTTCCCTTATCCTTTTGGGATTATGCTTTAGAAACTGCTGTTCGCATATTGAATATGGTTCCAACTAAGAAGGTTGATAAGACTCCTTATGAAGTGTGGTATGGGAAAGCTCCCAACTTGTCTTACTTAAAGGTCTGGGGTTGTGAGGCGTTTGTTAAACGTGACTCTGCTGATAAGCTACAACAAATATTTGTTAAGTGTATCTTCGTAGGATACCCAAAGGAAACTATGGGTTAATACTTTTACTTTCCACCTGAAAACAAAGTAATATTTGCTAGGTATGGAGACTTTCTTGAAAAGGATCTCATATCTCATGAATTCAGTGGGAGAGTTTATGATCTGGAATATGATCAAGAAGATACAACACCTTCTAAAACACTAGCCAACCTCAAGTAGAACCCGAAAGTCCGAGTGTTCCACCGAAGTTGAAGTGGTTCCCATTCGTAGATCTGCAAGGACTACGCGTGCACTGGCGTCTATGTCTCAACGTAGATCTTTGAGGAAAATTTGTTAGGGGATCTTGGTGAACTCGCTAACTATAAGGCTGCCATGATGAGTCCCGAAAAGGAGAAATGGCGAGTTGCAATGAATGGGAAATGCAATCCATGAAAGATAACGAAGTTTGGATAGAGGTTGACTTACCTCCAAATGCTAAGGTAGTTGGAAGTAAGTGGCTCTATAAGATAAAGACTGACATGGATGGCAATGCACACACCTATAAAGATCGTCTTGTAGCTCAAGGGTATACTCAAACCTTTGGGATAGACTACGAGGAGACGTTTTCTCCGTGTGAGACATTAGAGCTATTAGGATTCTTACAGCCATAGCTGCGTACTATGACTATGAGATATGGCAAATGGATGTAAACCTGCCTTCTTAAACGGTCGCCTAGATGAGGACATCTATATGGCACAGCCTGAAGGGTTTGTGAATCCAAAGTTTCCAAAGCGTGTATGCAAACTTCAAAGATCCATTTATGGGTTGAAGCAAGCATCAAGGCAATGGAACAAGAATTTTGATGAAGAAATCAAGAAATTTGGTTTCACTCAAAATCTTGATGAGCCATGTGTGTATCACAAAGCTAGTGGGAGTAATGTTATTTTCCTTATCTTATATGTCGATGACATATTGATCATGGGAAAAGACATTCCAAGTTTGCAAGATGTAAAGTCTTATCTTGGAAAGTGCTTTTCTAGGAAGGATTTAGGGAAGCAGCATTTATTCTGGGAATCAAGATCTATCGAGATAGATCAAGGCGGTTAATTGGGCTAAGCCAAAGTGCTTACATTGATAAAATATTGAAGCGATTCAATATGCAAGATTCCAGAAGGGATATTTGCCGATGCAAGTTGAACATGGCTTAAGTAATAAACTATGCGTCAACACACGAAGAGGTGGCACACATGAAAAAGTTCCTTATGCTTCTACTGTAGGATCTATCATGTATGTTGTGAGATGTACAAGGCACGATGTGGCGTTTGCACGTAATATCACCATCGGTATCATGAGAACCCGTGTGAAACATCATGCAGTCATTAAGAACATTCTTAAGTATCTAAGGGCTACTAAAGAAATGTTTCTAGTGTATGGAGGAAATCCGGATGCGAAACTTGATGTTACTGTGTTTTTGCGATCGTCATTCCAAATTGATAAAGATGATACAAGTCTCGATTGGGTTATGTCTTTGTCATTAATGGAGGAGCGATTGATTGGAAGAGCAAGAAGCGCATAACAGTTGCGATGTCTATTACGTGGCCGAGTACATAGTCGCTCTGTGTCGCGATGGAAGTCGTTTGGATTAGGAAATTCATTTCGGGACTCGGAGTAATGCCTCAATCGAATTACCTTTAAATGTGTATTGTGACAACTTTGTTTGCAATAACATTTGCCAATGAGCCCTGAGTCATGAAGGGCGCGGACATTTTCCACGTCGATATCACTATGTTCGAGAACAAGTCGAAATAGGTGAAATCAATCTACTCAAAGTTCATATAGATGATAATCTAGCTGATCCCTTTACGAAGCCTTTGCCAAAAGAAAAACTTATTGACCATGCTGATGGGATAGAACTTCATTTAGCTAGTAGTTTCATGCATATCTGTGATTAGTATTTGGATAAAGGATGTTATGAACAAATATTACTTTAATGAAATAAAATAGTTGTTTATGTTTATTTTTCATTTTCTTAATATTATATCCTATATTTGCATGTTTAATCCATGAATAACTTATGTTATTCTAAATAGTCTGTTGTCAATCAATGATGTGGGAATGTCATTGAATTAAGACAAATATGAGTTTTGGTAGAATATACTTTTAAAGTATATTGATGCGTGGGACATACCAGATTCACATGATATTCAATAAATTGAATATAGGACAAATCCCAACTTTACATGATGATACTTTATGGATCTTTGTCATTAAGCATATCATGAAGTGTTTATCCTCAGAGTTGAGATAACAGATAACTGATATGAATGTAGTGCACTTGTGTAAGATAGTCTAATGCTATCCGTAACAGGTAGTTATAAGGGCTATTTTCAGAAGTGTTACAAAGTTCATGAGTTATGTTTGTAGTCAAGAGAATTTGTTCATTTGAATTTGTTTCAAAGCATAATACTATATTTGGGCCCCTCGTAGGGTTGACAAGATGTTTGTATATACCCAAGATATATCTGGAATACGTTCAGATGATTTGGTAATCTTGTTCAATCAAATATAAGGAGAAACAAAATATTAACTTATGAAATGACTTGATCCATATTCATAGTTAATGTAGTATTAGTAACAAAAGGATAAGTAAAATGATGAATCATTAAATGGTTTTCCAGAAACCATACTCGATTTGATCCGGGGCATTGGCGTGTTAGGCTAGACTAAACCAGTGTCATTACTATATTTAGTAATATTCAAGCGGGAGCTGAAAGGTTTTATGGATATTTAAATATACGTATGTACGGATTCGAACTCGAGACTTCGGGATTGCACACATTACGTATGAAAATTGATGTTAAATAATTATTATATATAAAATGTTATTATTATTAATTATTAGTCTCGAAATAAATACTTAACGGTAGTTAATATTTAACGAGGTTTGGCTAACGGTCGTTAAATGTAAACTTTAAGGACTAGAGATGAAATTATAAGTCGGAAAAGATTTAGAATCCCTTTGGGATTGCTTTGGCCGATCGGTGGGGGTTCCTAACCCAACCCACACATTAACTTGTCCTCCAAGATTGGTTAACTATAAATACAATCCCATTATATTCATTCTAAACCTAATCTTGGTGACTTGCAAACCTAATTTCTCTCCTTCTCCCTCTTTTTTGTGTGTGGCCGGTCGAACTCCCCTCCCCATAGGGATTCGATTTGCTTAACTCAAGTTTAAGTATTTGGTTTGTTTTGTGATCAAGAACCTAGCTTTTCACTTCAATTCGCTAATAGTACGTGTGTACAAGAACGAAGAACAAACGCATTTGTGTTTGTGTATTCCCTGGTGGTCGATCTTGTGTGGGTCGAATTTATTGAAACCCTAAGTTAGGGTTTTGTGTTTTGGTTCTTGTTCTAATTACCGTTTGGTTCTTGTTTTGCTAAAAGGTACGCGTTTCTTATTCGGTTAATTAATATACATATATTATTCTTTATACTTCACGCATGCTTTGATGATGTTTACTTGCTTTTGTAAATTGTTATGATTAGTAAAACCCTACAGTGGCATCACAAGCCGTTAATATGATGTAATTAATTACCGAAACACATAAAATTGAATATTTATGATTATTGCATGCTTATAATGGTTTCTAGGGTTTTGAATTCGAAACCCTAATTTTTTAATTAATGGGTCGATTACCCTTTTTTTTATTTAATTAGGTTTTAATTTTGTAAAACTTGTAGAAACCCTAGGATTGCATGCTACTTTTATGTGGTTATTATGAATAAATTGTTATGTGCCATGTAATATGCGTATCTTGGGTGATAATTGTTATGCGGAATCCATGGTGGAACATGCATATTTTGCCATGGATTATTGTTTGTAATAAATTGTTTAGTGATATACACATGTTTTATTTATTTGATAATTATTGAATTGGGGAAGACCTCAATTATACTAATAAAAATTCGTTGTGTGCTATTTGGTATACTATTAACTTTGGCTTACGCAATCGACTTGTCGATGTATGTGGCTCATCTACTTGTAGGTGAAAGCCCTAGTTAATGTATGCATTTATTTACGATAGAATTGTTTATTAGAGTTTATTGAATAATTATGCATGTGGCTAATTGTTTTACATATGTTAAATTGTTTAGTTATATGTTTATATTATTTGAGTGTGTTTAATTTTATTAAAATGCTTTTTGTTTATATATAGTTTGACATGTTAGTAAGCAAAAGGGTTTTATGAATAGAAAATTAAATGGATTAAATAATGGCGAAACTGATTTGTTATATAAGTATTAATTCTTGAACTTTTAATCGATTGATGCGACTGTACTAAATGGTTAGAACGGCTCACCCACTAGAACAAACTATAAAGGGGTTAATTAAGAAGTGCGCATGCAATACACCGAAAGGATGTCTAAGGTTATGCTTTTGAGCTTACCCGGTCCTCTCCCTCAGAAGTTCGATTGAGCTACCTAGTATAACCATTCAATGTACAAAGCATCTTAGTGCAAAGTTGTAAGTTTCTCAACGATCGATTAAAACTTTGTAGAATTTAATCTTAGCAATTAAAATTTATATGTAGGTTTTTCAAAAATTTTATGCTATAAAGTTGTATGCATGCTTCTTTATAAATAAGTTTTGATTACACGTCAAAATTTTACCCTTTAAATTTAAGTTTATGCCATCTAATGATATGAAACACTTGAAGTTGTAATTTAGTTATGTGAGACCTTGATCTAGATTACAATAACAAGGTGAATTTTTTTGTTGTGTGAGACCTCAGCTTAATTATTTGCAGGTTCTAAGTTAGACAACTTAATCAAGTTAGTTAGTGAGACCTATGACTTAAGGCATAAGATGGGATAAAACATGCTTTCGTTTTGCATTAATTGTTTTGGCAAAATTGTAAATCCCATAACTTTTGGAATTGAAAACTTGTTTGTCAATTATTGTTTTTCAACAATTACCTATTCTATACTTTCACCACTAGCAGATCAACTGATGTGGTGAAACTATGATAATGAGGATCCAAAATTCAAGGAAAATACTATGGTTAATATGAATATTGACCAAAGGGTATTTTATTTTCTTGAATGTTTACTTATCGAAAGTACTAACTTTTGAACTTTTATTTTCTGTAGAAATGGCTCAAGTGAATCTCTTGACTAGCCTCGCGTTCAATCTATGTTTGATCGAGAGAATTGACCGGTAGCGAATTTCAATGATTGGTATCGAAACTCGTAATTGTCTTGAGGGTTGCCAAAAGACTAGATTATTTGACTACGCATTGTCCTCCGAACTCGCAAAGAAAAGCACTCTTTGCACCAGCTGCATGGCAATATGAGTATGACAAGTATAGTGAGGTCGCTGCATTATGCTTGGGAGTATGAATTCAAACTTGCAAAAACAGTTCAAAATTACTTCCCTAACCTCATGCTCAAGAATTGCAAAGGTTGTTTGAAAAGCTGTGATTGTAGAGTCAGTATGATCCGATAGATGTTCTACACAGTTGCAAGCAAGGGAAGGAAACCTGAGCGCCACCGCCTGGAAATGATGAGTTACATGGACCACTCGGAGACTCAACTATGTCTACCCTAATGACATACAAATTGGCACGATCAATGGATCCCTTAACAAGGAGTTTGATGGTTTCGTCTGCAATTACAATATGCATTACACGGGAAGACAACAATGAGGTACATGCAATGCTTATTGATTACGAGAAAGGTTTGCCCGAAGGCCCCTACACTGCTTTGTTCTAACCATCCAAAAGGGTAGGATTTCTAAGCCTAATAAGCCGCTAGCGAACAAGAAAGGGAAAGTTAAGGGTAAAGTTGATAAGGAAAACAAGTTATGGCTTATCAACAAGAACCCAAGTACCCTCCCAAAAGCGTGAGAATCAGAAGAAGGATCGGGCTTGTCATCACCGCACCGAGGTAGGACACTTTGGAAGAGGAATTGTCCACTCTACCTTGATGAGTTGCAATAAGAGGTACAAAAATACTAGCACCGTGGCTAGTACTTCGTACTCTTTTGATGATAGAATTATTTGCTTTTCCTCATAAAATAAATTCTCGGGTATATGATACCGGATGTGGTATTCACATTTGTAATACACCGCAGGACTTAGAGGAGCAAGGAAGCTTGCCTATGGATGACAATACCGCACGCGTGGGTAATGGAGCACATGCGATCGTTGAAGCTATAGGCACGTTTGATTTAGTTTTACCTTCGGGTTTAGTAATTGTCTTTAAACGATTGTCATTACGCACCTTCTATTGTTAGGGGTGTCGTTTCTGCTTCCTTGTTAAAAGATATTGGTTTTATTCATACATTTACCGATTATGGAATTTCGGTTTCTTTAAATGGTGTTTTTACTTTAATGTTATTCCAAAGAATGGTGTGTTTGAAATTGATTTGCATGATAATGTGATTGATAAAATAATTCGCTCTTTAGCATCAATAATAAAATAATCAAAGGTGATTTGGATTCTTCATTTCTTTGGCATTGTAGACTTGCTCACATAGGCAAGAAACGCATGCAAAAGCTGCAACATGATGGGCTTTTGCAAGACATCAATGATGAATCATTTGATAAATGCGAATCTTGCATATCTGGGAAGATGACCAAGAAACCTTTTGCAAATAGTTTAGAAAGGGCTTCTGATCTTCTTGGTGTAATACATACTGACATATTTGGACCACTAAGACATGTGTCAAGGAAGGGTGCTAGTTACTTCTTAACCTTTACTGATGATTTCAGTCGTTATGGTTATGTTTATTTACTTAAACATAAACATGAAGTCTTTGAAACATTTAAGGTTTTTAAGAGTGAAGTAAACCGCAACTAGGAAAGAAGATTAAAGCTCTTCGATCCGATAGAGGTGGTGAATATTTAAGCCAAGAGTTTAAAGATTATCTAGTCGAGTGTGGTATCATCCAAGAACTCACATCTCCATATACTCCACAACAAAATGGTGTATCCGAGAGAAGAAATCGTACATTGTTAGACATGGTGCGATCAATGTTTAATCTTACAACTCTTCCTTATCCTTTGGGATTATGCTTTAGAAACCGCCGTCGATATTGAATATGGTTCCAACTAAGAAGGTTGATAAGACTCCTTATGAAGTGTGGTATGGGAAAGCTCCCAACTTGTCTTACTTAAAGGTATGGGGTTGTGAGGCGTTTGTTAAACGTGACTCACGATAAGCTACAACAAAGATCCATTAAGTGTATCTTCGTAGGATACGCAAAGGAAACTATGGGTTACTACTTTTACTTTCCACCGAAAACAAAGTAATTGTTGCTAGGTATGGAGACTTTCTTGAAAAGGATCTCATATCTCATGAATTCATGGGAGAGTTTATGATCCGGAATATGATCAAGAAGATACAACACCTTCGAAAACACTAGCCAACCTCAAGTAGAACACGAAAGTCCGAGTGTTCCACCAAGTTTAAGTGGTTCCCATTCGAGATCTGCAAGGACTACGCGTGCACTGAGCGCCTATGTCTCAATGAGATGTTGAGGAAAATTTGTTGGGGATCTTGGTGAACTCCGCTAACTATAAGGCGCCATGATGAGTCCCGAAAAGGAGAAATGGCGAGTTGCAATGAATGGGAAATGCAATCCAAGAAAGATAACGAAGTTTGATAGAGGTTGACTTACCTCCAAATGCTAAGGTAGTTGGAAGTAAGTGGCTCTATAAGATAAAGACTGACATGGATGGCAATGCACACACCTATAAAGCTCGTCTTGTAGCTCAAGGGTAATGCAAGATTGTACTTTCACACTATGACATCCTCACACGACATGAAATTGCCATTGGAACACAAGCGTTTTGGAAATAATACATCTTTAATGCAAGATTGTACTTTCACACTATGACATCCATACGGAGGGAGTTAACCATGCAAGTTTACTGAAGCAAACTTTTTATTTTCTACTTATTTATTTATTTTTTGAACCACTAGTTTCCTTTGCAATGAATGGGAAATTAATATAAATTAAGAGAACCACTAGCAAGATGCTAGGAAGAAGGATACAAAGTAATGGATAAAGCATTAAGAAGACTTTTTTTTACCTACTAGAAAACCAATTAAAAGATAAGGACTTGGATATCGTTGATGATTAAATCTTTGTTGGGACGCTTGATGGCAAATGTTGCTTCGTTTCTGAACCCACAGTACCCACAAGGTGGTTTGGACTACTGAGTCGAAGACCTTAATGATAGTGGGAGGCAAGTGAGCCCGATATGCAAGGCTTATCACGCCATTGATGTTTGTGATGGTTATGTTTTGAAATCCCCACCATTCCAGGACACGATTCCAAGTGGATTTCGATAAATCACATTCAGTGAAAAGGTGTTTTTCGGTCTCAATTGCAGCACCACATATAGGGCAACGGATACTATCTAAATCGATACCCAGTAATCGAGATTGACCCGAGTTAGAGCCTCATATTAGCGATTCTCCATGTGAGAATATTTGTTACGCCCGACCCCACAAGGGTAAAGGAATCACAAGTAATGGTGTCATATCAAAGCAAACATATAAACCAAAAGAAATCTTCAACATAAATATGGAAATAATCCAAGTCAAAAGACTTCAATACATAGGTCCCAGCGGAAAATAAACTCCAAACGAAATGTCTAAAACATAAGTCTAAATGGTATCATAATATCAAAGCTAAATCTCTAAGGTAAGTCCACTCAGCACTCATCCTAAAGCAATACCCAGCTCCAATGCTTAGATACCGCCATGGAAGAAAAGAAAAGTGCACTGAGCTTCAAAAGCCCAAAGGAATGATATACAAGAAAAAGAATACTAAACGAGAACAAATACGAAATAAAGTGAAAGAAAACAAGTGATGTCATATTCATTTCAAAGATAATTCGAATATCGAATAAGTTTTATAGCTAACTACACCGAAGCCCGCACACATATGCCATATCGAAACATATCATAATCACATAAGGCAACATATTTGTAGGGAGACCTACGAGTTATGAAGGACGCATGCACGCAGATCAATCATCGACAACATATAGCATATAATGATAATATATGGCATATAACGATCTAGGATGCATCCATCGCCTACGACAAATATTCATAATATAATTCAAATTGAGCTCATACAGATAATGAGATAAGGGACGTGGCGTAACATCACTCTATCGCCTAGAGTCATGTCGAGTGCATTCTTGACACGGACATGGAACCCCATGACTAGTTAAAATTGGCTCGGTGTCAACTATCAGAGATCAAATAAGAATGTCATAACTGACATAGATCATATTTTATCAAATGTTTAATCATGTTTTCAAAATCAAAGTCTTCATATCATATAGTTCAAAATCAAAGGTTTTATGATTCAAAAATCAAAGTTCAGATAAGCAACAGCTCAAATAGACACATTAGGGTTCATAGCAAAGGTTTAGGAAATCCTAATATGAAAACAAAAAGAAACTTCATACGAAACCTTTACTGAAAAGGTCAGAATATCCGTACCTTATTCGAAAGCAAAAGATCAAAAGTCGAAATAGGGAAGCAAAGAATTACTCCTTCTTCACAGAACCTATATACATTAATGTCGTATATATTATTAATGATTCCGAAATCGTCACAATGATCCGTTAATATTTTAGGGTTTCCATAATTAAATGAGACTTAAATTCTTTAATATTAATATCGTAAATTAGGGTTTCATACGTCTTTTATTAAAGTTTAGGGTTTCTCATTCTTTAATGTCTCATTAATATGCATTAACTTACATGTTACGTCTTTTAATGACTAGTTACTTAACCTAACACGTCACAAAATAATCTTTCCTTTTTATGTTTCAACGTACATGTTTATGATTTTATGTGACATATAATTTACTTATTACTCAGACAATTATGCATTTACTCCATTAGGGTTTAGCATAACTTATTAAATTAACATATCAAACTAGGGTTTATGTTAACATAACCTTTACTTAAGTAATGCATCTTCAAATCTCATATACATGTTTCGGTTATTAGGGTTTTCGCATATTAGGGTTCAACACTAGTCTTAGCTCATCTTCTTACTTCACATATTCAAGTTATTAAGTTATATTCATTATTCAAAAACTAAACATGGTTCGTCCTAATTACTATGTTTCGGCCCTCATTAAATAAACACAAACATGACCCGATTCAATATTACATCTTACGTTACATGTCTCTTATTAGTTACTAGTTAAATTAATTAGGGTTTCTCCTTGTTTCGGTTCACCACTCTCGGCCACAAAAGAAAACAAGAAAAACGCGACGAAACAAAATATAACTTGACATAAACAAGTAAGGTACGTTAAAGGAAGACAATTAAACGATATACCTTAACTTGATTGAGCAAAATCGACACCAAGGGTGTTTCTTTGAGTCTCGGCCGAATAGGGAGAAAAAGAAAAAGGAAGAGCAAAATAACTAGGGTTCCAAACTTATGATTATGTATGGTATATATAGCCACAGCTACTTTCTGACGAGACCTAGCTTCCTTCAATTTCTCTCTAGCCACAGCTACTTTCTCATTAGTGATCTCGATCATTTCCGGTCCTTCAATCAAACGCTCACCTACTTCATCCCAACAAATAGGTGCTCTACATTTCCTTCCATAAAGAAGTTCAAACGGTGCTGCCTTAATGCTAGCATGCCAACTGTTGTTATAAGCAAACTCCACTAAACATAAATATTCGTCCCAACCGCCAGGTCCATTCTAAAGCACAAGCCCTTAGCATATCTTCTAAAGTCTCAGATAGTCCTCTCTCGATGACCATCCGTTTGAGGATGAAATGCCGTACTAAAATTAAGTCGAGTACCCCAAGCTTTACGCAAACCCTTCCAAAGCGAGAAGTAAAACGCGATCTCTATCGGACACAATAGATGTCTGAGTACCATGAAGTCTAACGATCTCTTGTGAAAAATCTCCGCCAATTTACCAATACCATAATCCTTCCCGATTGGCAAGAAATGAGCGGACTTGGTTAGCCGATCAACAACCACCCAAATCGCATCATGTTTCTTCCTAGTAAGAGGTAACCCGCTTACAAAATCCATAGATATCTTATCCCACTTCCATGTTGGAATCTCCAATGGTGTAATAATCCACTAGCCCTCCGATGTTCAATCTTAACTCAACGACAAATCATACACTTCGACACAAACGTCGCCACATCTTGCTTCATGCCGCTTCCACCAAAAGTATTGTTTCAAATCCCTATACATCTTGGTAGAACCAGGATGAATAGTGAAAGGAGAACTATGAGCTTGACCATAACTTTCTCACGAAGTACCGATCATTGGGAACACAAAGCCTATCTCCATACCATACAATACCGTCATTATCAACCTTAAACTCCGTCTGCTTACCTTCCTCAACATTCTGCAACATGATGCATGCAAAAGCTGCAACATGATGGGCTTTTGCAAGACATCAATGATGAATCATTTGATAAATGCGAATCTTGCATATCTGGGAAGATGACCAAGAAACCTTTTGCAAATAGTTTAGAAAGGGCTTCTGATCTTCTTGGTGTAATACATACTGACATATGTGGACCACTAAGACATGTGTCAAGGAAGGGTGCTAGTTACTTAACCTTTATCGATGATTTCGATCGTTATGGTTATGTTTATTTACTTAAACATAAACATGAAGTCTTTGAAACATTTAAGGTTTTTAAGAGTGAAGTAAAACGCAACTAGGAAAGAAGATTAAAGCTCTTCGATCCGATAGAGGTGGTGAATATTTAAGCCAAGAGTTTAAAGATTATCTAGTCGAGTGTGGTATCATCCAAGAACTCACATCTCCATATACTCCACAACAAAATGGTGTATCCGAGAGAAGAAATCGTACATTGTTAGACATGGTGCGATCAATGTTTAATCTTACAACTCTTCCTTATCCTTTTGGGATTATGCTTTAGAAAGCGCTTTTAGATATTGAATATGGTTCCAACTAAGAAGGTTGATAAGACTCCTTATGAAGTGTGGTATGGGAAAGCTCCCAACTTGTCTTACTTAAAGGTATGGGGTTGTGAGGCGTTTGTTAAACGTGATCACTGATAAGCTACAACAAAGATCCATTATGTATCTTCGTAGGATACGCAAAGGAAACTATGGGTTACTACTTTTACTTTCCACCGAAAACAAAGTAATTGTTGCTAGGTATGGAGACTTTCTTGAAAAGGATCTCATATCTCATGAATTCAGTGGAGAGTTTATGATCCGAATATGATCAAGAAGATACAACACCTTCGAAAACACTAGCCAACCTCAAGTAGAACCCGAAAGTCCGAGTGTTCCACCTGAAGTTGAAGTGGTTCCCATTCGTAGATCTGCAAGGACTACGCGTGCACCTGAGCGTCTATGTCTCAATGAGATGTTGAGGAAAATTTGTTAGGGGATCTTGGTGAACCTGCTAACTATAAGGCTGCCATGATGAGTCCTGAAAAGGAGAAATGGCGAGTTGCAATGAATGGGGAAATGCAATCCAAGAAAGATAACGAAGTTTGGATAGAGGTTGACTTACCTCCAAATGCTAAGGTAGTTGGAAGTAAGTGGCTCTATAAGATAAAGACTGACATGGATGGCAATGCACACACCTATAAAGCTCGTCTTGTAGCTCAAGGGTAATGCAAGATTGTACTTTCACACTATGACATCCTCACACGACATGAAATTGCCATTGGAACACAAGCGTTTTGGAAATAATACATCTTTAATGCAAGATTGTACTTTCACACTATGACATCCATACGGAGGGAGTTAACCATGCAAGTTCTCAAGCAAACTTTTATTTTTACTTATTTATTTATTTTTGAACCACTAGTTTCCTTTGCAATGAATGGGAAATTAATATAAATTAAGAGAACCACTAGCAAGATGCTAGGAAGAAGGATACAAAGTAATGGATAAAGCATTAAGAAGACTTTTTTTTCCCTACTAGAAAACCAATTAAAAGATAAGGACTTGGATATCGTTGATGATTAAATCTTTGTTGGGACGCTTGATGGCAAATGTTGCTTGCTTTACGAACCCACAGCACCCACAAGGTGGTTTGGACTCTTGAGTCGAAGACCTTAATGATAGTGGGAGGCAAGTGAGCCCGATATGCAAGGCTTATCACGCCATTGATGTTTGTGATGGTTATGTTTTGAAATCCCCACCATTCCAGGACACGATTCCAAGTGGATTTCGATAAATCACATTCAGTGAAAAGGTGTTTTTCGGTCTCAATTGCAGCACCACATATAGGGCAACGGATACTATCTAAATCGATACCCCTGTAATCGAGATTGACCCGAGTTGGGAGCCTCATATTAGCGATTCTCCATGTGAGAATATTTGTTACGCCCCGACCCCACAAGGGTAAAGGAATCACAAGTAATGGTGTCATATCAAAGCAAACATATAAACCAAAAGAAATCTTCAACATAAATATGGAAATAATCCAAGTCAAAAGACTTCAATACATAGGTCCCAGCGGAAAATAAACTCCAAACGAAATGTCTAAAACATAAGTCTAAATGGTATCATAATATCAAAGCTAAATCTCTAAGGTAAGTCCACTCGGACTCATCCTAAAGCAATACCCACTCAATGCTTAGATACCGCCATGAAGAAAAGAAAGTGCGGTGAGCTTCAAAAGCCCAGTGAGCGGATATACAAGAAAAAGAATACTAAACGAGAACAAATACGAAATAAAGTGAAAGAAAACGGTGATGTCATATTCATTTCAAAAGATAATTCGAATATCGAATAAGTTTTATAGCTAACTACCTCGAAGCCCGACACATATGCCATATCGAAACATATCATAATCACATAAGGCAACATATTTGTAGGGAGACCTACCGAGTTATGAAGGGCGTGCAGATGCACGCAGATCAATCATCGATATACATATAGCATATAACGGATAATATATGGCATATAATGGATCTAGGATGCATCCATACGCCCCACGACAAATATTCATAATATAATTCAAATTGAGCTCATCAGATAACAGATAAGGGACGTGGCGAACATCACTCTCTGCCCTAGAGTCATGTCGAAGTGCATTTTTGACACGGACATGGAACCCCATGACTAGTTAAAATTGGCTCGGTGTCAACTATCGAGATCAAATAAGAATGTCATAATCGACATAGATCATATTTTATCAAATATTTAATCATGTTTTCAAAATCAAAGTCTTCATATCATATAGTTCAAAATCAAAGGTTTTATGATTCAAAAATCAAAGTTCAGATAAGCAACAGCTCAAATAGACACATTAGGGTTCATAGCAAAGGTTTAGGAAATCCTAATATGAAAACAAAAAGAAACTTCATACGAAACCTTTACTGAAAAGGTCAGAATATCCGTACCTTATTCGAAAGCAAAAGATCAAAAGTCGAAATAGGGAAGCAAAGAATTACTCCTTCTTCACAGAACCTATATACATTAATGTCGTATATATTATTAATGATTCCGAAATCGTCACAATGATCCGTTAATATTTTAGGGTTTCCATAATTAAATGAGACTTAAATGCTTTAATATTAATATCGTAAATTAGGGTTTCATACGTCTTTTATTAAAGTTTAGGGTTTCTCATTCTTTAATGTCTCATTAATATGCATTAACTTACATGTTACGTCTTTTAATGACTAGTTACTTAACCTAACACGTCACAAAATAATCTTTCCTTTTATGTTTCAACGCATATGTTTATGATTTTATGTGACATATAATTTACTTATTACTCGTATTAATTATGCATTTACTCCATTAGGGTTTAGCATAACTTATTAAATTAACATATCAAACTAGGGTTTATGTTAACATAACCTTTACTTAAGTAATGCATCTTCAAATCTCATATACATGTTTCGGTTATTAGGGTTTTCGCATATTAGGGTTCAACACTAGTCTTAGCTCATCTTCTTACTTCACATATTCAAGTTATTAAGTTATATTCATTATTCAAAAACTAAACATGGTTCGGTCCTAATTACTATGTTTCGGCCCTCATTAAATAAACACAAACATGACCCGATTCAATATTACATCTTACGTTACATGTCTCTTATTAGTTACTAGTTAAATTAATTAGGGTTTCTCCTTGTTTCGGTTCACCACTCTCGGCCACAAAAGAAAACAAGAAAACGCGATGAAACAAAATATAACTTGACATAAACAAGTAAGGTACGTTAAAGGAAGACAATTAAACGATATACCTTAACTTGATTGAGCAAAATCGACACCAAGGGTGTTTCTTTGAGTCTCGGCGAATAGGGAGAAAAGAAAAGGAAGAGCAAAATAACTAGGGTTCCAAACTTATGATTATGTATGGTATATATAGCCACGCCTACTTTCCGACGAGACCTAGCTTCCTTCAATTTCTCTCAGCCACGCTACTTTCTCATTAGTGATCTCGATCATTTCCGGTCCTTCAATCAAACGCTCACCTACTTCATCCTAACAAATAGGTGCTCTACATTTCCTTCCATAAAGAAGTTCAAACGGTCTTGCCTTAATGCTAGCATGCCAATTTGTTATAAGCAAACTCCACTAAACATAAATATTCGTCCCAACTGCCACCCATTCTAAAGCACAAGCCCTTAGCATATCTTCTAAAGTCCATATAGTCCTCTCGATGACCATCTGTTTGAGGATGAAATGCCGTACTAAAATTAAGTCGAGTACCCCAAGCTTTCTGCAAACCCTTCCAGAAACGAGAAGTAAAACGCGGATCTCTATCGGACACAATAGATGTCGGAGTACCATGAAGTCTAACGATCTCTTGCTGAAAAATCTCCGCCAATTTACCAATACCATAATCCTTCCTGATTGGCAAGAAATGAGCAGACTTGGTTAGCCGATCAACAACCACCCAAATCGCATCATGTTTCTTCCTAGTAAGAGGTAACCCAGTTACAAAATCCATAGATATCTTATCCCACTTCCATGTTGGAATCTCCAATGGCTGTAACAATCCACTAGCCCTCGATGTTCAATCTTAACACAACGACAAATCATACACCGACGACAAACGCCGCCACATCTTGCTTCATGCCGTTCCACCAAAAGTCTTGTTTCAAATCCCTATACATCTTGGTAGAACCAGATGAATAGTGAAAGGAGAACTATGAGCTTGATCATAACTTTCTCACGAAGTACACGATCATTGGGAACACAAAGCCTATCTCCATACCATACAATACCGTCATTATAAACCTTAAACTCCGTCTCTTACCTTCCTCAACATTACGCACCACGGCCCACACTCGCCGTCATCTTTCCGAGCTTCTTTAATTTGCGATAAGGTTCGATTCCACCTTCATACTAGCCCGTATCCATCAAAACCTCGTACACACAACTCAACATCCAAACTCTCTAAATCACGCAAAGTCCTAGGCTCAATCTTGATACTCGCAAGAATGCACGATTTCCGACTAAGTCGTCGAGAACTACATTAGCCTTACGGATGGTCTTGAATGTTGGTGTCATAATCCTTAAAGTTCTAACCATCTTCTTTGTCTCATGTTAAGTTCCTTCGGTGAAAATATACTTGAGACTCTTATGATCGATGAATATATCACACGTCTCTCCATACAAGTAATGTCTCCAAATCTTCAACGCAAACACCACCGCAGCTAACTCAAGATCATGAGTTGGGTAATTCTCCTCATAAGGTTTTAGCTGCCTCGAAGCATAAACTATTACCTTTCCATGTTGCATCAAAACACAGCCTAATCCTTTCTTAGATGCATCGCTGTAGATTTGAAATCCTCCTGAACCAGTTGGAAGAGTCAAAATAGGAGCCGACACCAATCTCCGTTTCAACTCTTCAAAACTCTTCTCTCGTTCATCCGTCCATACAAACTTTTCACCTTTTCTCATCAGTTGGGTTAAAGGCAAAGCTAGACGAGAGAAACCTTCAACAAAACGTCTATAGTAACCAGCAAGTCCAAGAAAACTCCTGACCTCAGTTACTGTCGTAGGTCTTGGCCATTTAGTGATAGCCTCAACTTTAGACGGATCCATGGTAATACCATCAGCTGATACGATATGACCAAGGAAAGCAACTTGTCTCAACCAAAATTCACACTTCGAAAATTTGGCGTACAACTTCTTCTTCCTCAAAATCTCCAAAACTATACGAAGATGTTCTTCATGCTCCTCTTCAGATTTAGAGTAAACTAAAATATCGTCGATGAAAACAATAACGAATTTGTCGAGAAACTCATGGAAAACACGATTCATCAAGTCCATAAACACAAGAAAGCATTGGTCAAACCAAAAGGCATAACGAGAAATTCGTAATGACCATATCCGGTGCGAAACGGTCTTAGGAACATCTTGCTCCTTCACACGTAATCGATGGTAGCCGGACCTCGGTCAATCTTGAAAAGAACTTAGCTCCTTGTAGTTGATCAAACAAATCGTCTATACGCGCAAAGGATAAAGGTTACGAATGGTAATCGATTGAGTTCACGATAGTCGATACATAGCGCGTGCTTCCATCCTTCTTCTTCACAAACAAGACAGTGCACCCCATGGAGAAACACTAGGCGAATAAATCCACTTTCTATCATCTCTTGCATTGTTCCTTCAACTCCTTCGGTTCTCACAAAGCCATACGATACGGAGCCTTGAAATCGGTTCGGCACAGAAATTAACTCAATGCTAAACTCAACTTCTCGGGGAAGTCCGGGAGTTCATCCGGAAAACGTCGGCAAATTCGCAAACAACCGAAAGACTTTCAATGTTAGGACTCTCCAAAGATGTGTCCTTAACGGATGCTAGAAAACCTTGGCACCCATGAGCAATCATGATCCGTGCCTTCATAGCGGAAATGAGCTTAACAGACGGGGGTTGAGAACCATAATAAACGAATTCGGGATGTTTCGTCTCCAAAGATCACCGTTCTAGCATGGCGGTCGATTGAAGCTCTATGGTAAGCCAACCAATCCATGCCTAGAATGATATCAAAGTCGACCATATTGAGAGGATACAGATTTGCAAAGCGAATACGATCATCAAACGAAGAGGACACTTAACGTGTTCGATCAATGATCACATGATTTTCATAGGCGTGAAATCGATAAGTGATTTGTTAACAGTTTGGGCTTCATATTAAGTTTCTTAGCGGATGTGATAGATATAATGGGTGTGTGGCGCCCGATATTAAATAAAACGAAGACAAAAAAATCATCAATGAAAAGAGTGCCGTAATGGTACACAAGTTCGCTCACTTTGTTACGAGTAGTAGCATAAACACGTCCAGTAGTAGTTGGCGGCTTGATGTAGTTTCGAGAACCGCAGATTCTTCTTAGGGCAATCTTTAATCTTGTGAGTAGTGGAACCACAACAAAACATCCACCATGGCCTTGAAACAACGCCTGGATGAGCCTTTCCACAAGTAGTACAAATAGGTGGGGTGGCAAAACCTCAGTGTCCTCTGTGACTAGAAGATCACGAAGCACGACCGATTCGTTCCTCTAGCTGGTTGATCCTGTTGTATGCGGTTATTGTTACCTTGGTTACGGCGATCACTTCCATTCCTACCGACATTTCTATTATCTTGACCCTCGTCTCGGGCGTCCCAAAGTCAACATTCCTTCCCGTGACCCGGCGATCATAACTCCTATCCCTTGACCTCTCGAATCGTAACTCCTACCGAGTTTCCCTTATAGTCATTACCTTGAGTCCTACCTTGAATCCGATCGCCATCGCGATTACGCTTGTTAGAACCCGAAACCTCATGAAAGATCTCAATGTTACGAGTCACGTCATTGCGGGCCGACATTCTCATACTCAATATTAAGCAATCGGTCCAACACCCACTTCTTGGTCCCCACTTGAAGTGCTTAGCTTGACGCCTACCATCTCCAACAATCACTCCAACAAAACTCACCAACCTCATAAACCTACTCATGTACTCATTAGAGTTCTCATGATCAAACCGGTAGATCGCTGATAATCCTCTCATACCTTTCTTTGCTCCGCATCGAGGAAGTAACGGTTATAGAAGATAGTCCAAACTCGGTCAAGTACAAGTCACGAAGAAAAGCGTCTCCTCCTCTTGCTTGTTTGAGCGCCTTCCACCAACTCAAAGCATCACCTTCCAATTTGAATGAAGCCAAACGAGTCTTAAACTCGTCTCCACAACCCAAGCTAAACGACTTCTCAATATGGTGATCCAGTCCTCGGCCTCGGTAGGAGTAGCAAGCGGTGCTAAACGAAAGAGGCTTAAGCTTACCAAACGCTCGAGCCAAGTATGAATACCGACGGGTTGATTTCCTCCACCACTACCCGAGCACCATTACAGTTACGAATGTTGTTGATCACTGCTCCATCATCTCGGTGTGTAGTCAAACCGGGGAAAAGAGAGTTGAGAGCATTCGCAATCGCAGCATCCATGTTAACGACATCATCGTCTCCATCCGCGCCACCACCGAGTACGAGTTCGAACCATCTAAACGATTAACGAATGAATAAAGGTAAGATACGAAATGGAAGTACGAAGGAATTCTAAAGTCTACCCAATTCCTCACGGGTCAAATCCTAAGCCCTAAAGTCTCAAAACCTAGGCTCCATATGTCACAGGTCCTGACTACAAGTCGTAAACACGGCTCGATGCCATAAATTGTAACGCCCCGACCCCACAAGGGTAAAGGAATCACAAGTAATGGTGTCATATCAAAGCAAACATATAAACCAAAAGAAATCTTCAACATAAATATGGAAATAATCCAAGTCAAAAGACTTCAATACATAGGTCCCAATGGAAAATAAACTCCAAACGAAATGTCTAAAACATAAGTCTAAATGGTATCATAATATCAAAGCTAAATCTAAGGTAAGTCCACTCGGACTCATCCTAAAGCAATACCCGGCTCAATGCTTAGATACACCAAGAAGAAAAGAAAAGTCTTTGAGCTTCAAAAGCCCAAAGGTGAGATATACAAGAAAAAGAATACTGAACGAGAACAAATACGAAATAAAGTGAAAGAAAACGGTGATGTCATATTCATTTCAAAAGATAATTCGAATATCGAAATAAGTTTTATAGCTAACTACCTCGAAGCCCGACACATATGCCATATCGAAACATATCATAATCACATAAGGCAACATATTTGTGGGGAGACCTACCAGAGTTATGAAGGACGTGCATGCACGCAAAGATCAATCATCGATAACATATAGCATATAATGATAATATATGGCATATAACAGATCTAGGATGCATCCATACGCCCACGACAAATATTCATAATATAATTCAAATTGAGCTCATACAGATATGAGATAAGGGGCGTGGCGAACATCACTCTCTTGCCCCTGAGTCATGTCGAAGTGCATTTGCCGACACGGACATGGAACCCCATGACTAGTTAAAATTGGCTCGGTGTCAACTATCGAGATCAAATAAGAATGTCATAACGACATAGATCATATTTTATCAAATGTTTAATCATGTTTTCAAAATCAAAGTCTTCATATCATATAGTTCAAAATCAAAGGTTTTATGATTCAAAATCAAAGTTCGATAAGCAACACTCAAATAGACACATTAGGGTTCATAGCAAAGGTTTAGGAAATCTAATATGAAAACAAAAGAAACTTCATACGAAACCTTTACTTGAAAAGGTCGAATATCCGTACCTTATTTGAAAGCAAAAGATCAAAAGTCGAAATAGGAAGCAAAGAATTACTCCTTCTTCACGAACCTATATACATTAATGTCGTATATATTATTAATGATTCGAAATCGTCACAATGATCCGTTAATATTTTAGGGTTTCCATAATTAAATGAGACTTAAATGCTTTAATATTAATATCGTAAATTAGGGTTTCATACGTCTTTTATTAAAGTTTAGGGTTTCTCATTCTTTAATGTCTCATTAATATGCATTAACTTACATGTTACGTCTTTTAATGACTAGTTACTTAACCTAACACGTCACAAAATAATCTTTCCTTTTTATGTTTCAACGTACATGTTTATGATTTTATGTGACATATAATTTACTTATTACTCGTATTAATTATGCATTTACTCCATTAGGGTTTAGCATAACTTATTAAATTAACATATCAAACTAGGGTTTATGTTAACATAACCTTTACTTAAGTAATGCATCTTCAAATCTCATATACATGTTTCGGTTATTAGGGTTTTCGCATATTAGGGTTCAACACTAGTCTTAGCTCATCTTCTTACTTCACATATTCAAGTTATTAAGTTATATTCATTATTCAAAAACTAAACATGGTTCGGTCCTAATTACTATGTTTCGGCCCTCATTAAATAAACACAAACATGACCCGATTCAATATTACATCTTACGTTACATGTCTCTTATTAGTTACTAGTTAAATTAATTAGGGTTTCTCCTTGTTTCGGTTCACCACTCTCGGCCACAAAAGAAAACAAGAAAAACGCGACGAAACAAAATATAACTTGACATAAACAAGTAAGGTACGTTAAAGGAAGACAATTAAACGATATACCTTAACTTGATTGAGCAAAATCGACACCAAGGGTGTTTCTTTGAGTCTCGGCCGAATAGGGAGAAAAAGAAAAAGGAAGAGCAAAATAACTAGGGTTACAAACTTATGATTATGTATGGTATATATAGTTGTAGTATTTGAGTTTAACTAGGAAAGTAATTGGGTTTGGGTTTGGGTTTGGTCCAACCGGTCACACCATCTCACACGCACCACCATTGGGCTTCGGCCCTTGTCCACACGAATTAAACAAACGCGACCCAAAACATTTACGAAACTTTAACTCTTCGTCGTACCAAATCAATTACGTAATATATTTGAGTTAGGGTTTTTAAGTATTCGCAAGTTAATCTTTTTATTTCTTTAAGTATTAGAAATATATTTTACGTATTTTAAAATTTTTAGTTCCAAGGGTACTTTAGTCTTTATTCGGATTTTAAATTTTCAGGTTTTACAATATTGACCTTAGAGGGCAGAATTAAGTTCCAACGAATAGGAATAAGGGAAGTGTTTGTTGAAAGGTGGTTAATATATATGTGACCGCATACCTTTCACAGTGAATGTTCTTGAGTTGTCAATGATGCATTCCCATTATATTTGCCCTGATTGTCTGATAGGCGCAGATGAGCAACCAAACTGCAAAGATCTTCAAGTCCGAGCCTATTGTTACTCAAGTAACCTTTACGATATCTCAACTAATTTGGAAGTGTTATTTGGTACGAGTGGTTTTTTTACTTTATAGGTCCAATCAATTCCATGAAAAGATTATATTAAATTAAATGAAACTTTACGATAGCTCTTGCTTCAGAATTAAAAACAGCCCATATAGGACTTCATGTTTGTATCTGAATGTAACACGCCCTTTCCCATAGCCGGAACTACCGACTCCAACTAAAACCTCATTATGGAAACCATATCCACAGCCGGGACCTGATACTCCAACTAAAACCACGTGCACATCATCATTTAAACAGGGATAATAAAACTTCCCGATAAGTTGCATGTTACCCATAACCGGGACTAGTGACTCCAACCAAAACCACATCATTATATTAGCAGGGATGATAAAAACTTAAAACTTCCCGATAAGGTCTTTGTGTTGAATTAGAATGTAACGCCCTACTCATAACCAGGACTAGCGACTCCAACAAAAACCAACTCTGGAAGCCATTAGCTAGCCACTACTTTGGAGTTATAAGAAGCTCAAGTTTCTTATTTCACTCCAATGTGGGACGGACTGTAACATGCTATCTTGAAACGGGATTTATAAACCTCTCATAGTACTGTAAAAAATCACATCCTCAAGTTAGCATAGGTAAGCTGATACATTTGATCAAATACACTAAAAAAATCTCGATAAGATTGTCATCTTTGTGAATGTGATTCTGATACAGATTTATAATGTTAGATCCTTTACTTAGTACTTGAGGGGGTTTTGTGTTTTTATGACTTATGAGCACTTTTTTATCACGAAAACAAATGACGTTGGGGTATTTGATGCACTTTAAATACCTCATGTGCTTAAGCGAATAAGAGCATATGCTTGCCTCAGGATTTGTTAATAAGAAAAGAACATGGTGATGTGCTCTTTATAAGATTTAGGTTGTCTTTGTAAACATCACATATCAAGATGTGTACATCACATGTAAAGATCATTGTATATGTGTTTGACACCCTTATAAACCGGGATGTTAAAAACAACCGATTGGTGTTTTAGTTTGTATTAAAATGTAACCTTCCCAAATCCTAGCCAAATACTTTTGGATTGCAACCGAAAATCATGATGGAATGCATTAGTTAGACTTTTATATATGTTTTGACACCCATTCAAAGGATATCTTGTCATTTTACCCAAACATGGTTTTTAAAACCCATTCACAATAGTAGTTGTACTTCTTACTCTTCCATCCGAGTCACGGATGTTAAAACCAACTCAAAATGGTATTCTAGTTTGTAACGCCCATCCGACACACAAGGATATGATGTTGGATGTTAAAACCTAACTTTCATTTTATTAGTATTTAACGGCCATCCGAAACAGGGATGTCAAAACCTACAATCTCTTTTTTTTTTTTTTTTTTTTTTTTTTTTTTGAACGGCGGATTTTTATTAAAAACACTAGCAAGAAGCTAGAAAAGGAATAAAAGAGTTACAAAGAGATATTACAAGCGGTTTTAGGATTGACAATCCAATCCAACCAACCTGGTCTAACTTTTGAATTCCTATTCGAGATCCAAGTGTGTGAATGGACAATGATGTCATTCTCGATTGCATCTTTACTCGGATGTTTAGTGCCAAAACAAGTCGTATTCCGGAATTTCCAAAGTAGCCACAACGTCGTTTGGATAACCTACAATCTCTGAGTTCGAGTTTGTAACGCCCATCTCAAAGTTGGGGCAAAGCAATTTTTAACTAAAACCATGTGATTGTAGACATTAGCTAGCCACTACTTTGGACTTATAAGAGGCTCAAGTTTCTTATATCACGCCTATGTGGGACGGATTATCACATGCTATCTTGCAATAGATAATACACTTTTGATGCTAGATCGTATCTTCCAAAATAATGATATACATACAGAGATGTATGAAGAAAGTGCTTCACTTTAATGTATCATTTGAGATTTGGCCAATAGTTTCCTGTTTCCAGTATATCGATCACTGGCTTTATCAACGATCTATTCAATGTCATGGATTTTCGATATTAATTGTTTAAATCTAGCTAGAAAAGTAAATAATTGTCTGTATCGATTTTCTTTAGATGGTTAGATGTGGGGTTTCCCATAGCAAGGACTAGCGACTCCAACTTAGACAACATGTTCTAGTTTTATAAATATCCTATTAACTGGTACATCGTAATTTTACACAAACAGGGATGTTAATGACTTAAAAAGAGACTTAAAAATTAAACCGACATGGATGGTTAAAAGACTTAAAAAAAGTTTCCACATGATGTATTAGTTTGTATTAAAATGTAATAATACTTTCCCATAGGGAGGGACAAGCCACTTCAACTAAAAACACCATGATGGAATACATTAGCTGGTAAGCACTTTGGACTTATAAGAAGCTCAAGCTTATTATCTAATACCAATGTGTGTTGTGGGACATTGTCACATAATATCTTGTAACAAATAATACATTTTTTATGGAAGATCGTAACTTCCAAACTAATGATTAACATATGGAGGAGGGAGTATAAACAAAGTTAAATGAAGCAAACTTGCAAGTGATACATAAACCTATTATTGTACTGCAGCAAAATCACATCCTTAAGTTAGCATAGGTAAGCTGATACATTTGATCAAATACAATAAAACAAATCTTAATAAATGATTGTCATCTTTGTGATTGTGATTTCGATTCCGATACAACATAACCATTTGAAAACCCCTAAACCTTGGACTCGATAGTTTACTTTGTTATACGTACAACGGATTCATGATTGTTATACGTCCAAGATTGTTATACCCCAAAACTCTTATTTACAAAAGGATTCATGATTATACGTATAAGAAAAATACTGAATGTACAAAAGGATTTATGCTTAAGTATGCCTTTGTTGCTTTGAATGCTTAACAATTTACTCTATCACTTTATTTTCGTTATTTTATTTTTTATTTATTTATTATTTTTTTTTTCTTGCAGTGATATGTGGTGTTTTTTCTTAACCCTTAAGTGCTTAAAAAATTAGAGGATAGGATGTTTGTATTTACATGTGTTTGATACCCTTTGAAAGGATACCTCGTCACTTTACCCACACATGGATGTTAAACTTGTCGCTTTACCCAAATAGGAAGGTCATAATACCACTTACGTGGTGTTTGTAACACCCATCCCAAAGCATGGAAGCGACTTCGACTAAGTAAATATGTTTATAGTTCAGTACTTCAGACTACCTAGCATTAAAATCCCGTGATTGTATGGAATTCCAGTTTGTAACGGCCATCCCGAAGTTGGGACTAGCGATTCTGACTAAAAAAGATGGTAAAGGCATTACTCAACACTTCGAACTAGCATTAAAAAACCCGTTTAATGGGTTACTATTTTGTAACGCCCATTGACTAGTGATTCCAACTAGAAACCATGAACAAGTCAATAGTTAGCCACTTATTTGGACTTATAATTGGCTTAAGTTTCTTTTGAACATCAATGTGTTACTATTTTGAACATCAATGTGGGACGCATTCACCTTACATGTAATCTTGTAACAAATGATACATCTTATTTTTTTTTTCTTCACATTTATCTCATATGTCTCTAGCAAGATTAAACCCACAATCATTTGGTTTATGAGCATTGTCACACGACATGAAATTGCCATTGGAACACAAGCCCGTTGGTAATAATACACCTTTAATGCAAGATCGTAACTTCGAGATTAATGACATACATATGAAGGGAGTTTGAACCAAGTTTATTGAAGAAAACTTGAAAAGTGATTTCTAAATCTTTCTTTGTAGTGAATAGAAATCACATCCTTGAGTTAACAGGTAAGATGACATATTTTGACCCCATCCTTAAGTTAACAACTTACTAAGTGCTACCGAATGTGCCCATATATCTTCAAAGATGCCTCACTACCAACTTATTACTTGTTATTTGCAAGAAAAGTAGAAAGCTCAATTTTGAAAATTTACTTTTATTTTCAATTTTGAAAATTTACTTTCATTTTCAATGAAATCAATGAAATATACAAAAGGGGTTATGTTAACTGTTAAGTATGCAGTTTGCTGCTTTGAATGGTAGATGTACAAAGATGATATAAAAATCTAGAACTGCAAGTAGCATGAACCCTTTTCAAACTTTGACAATTCAAAATCAAACCAAATTTAGCAAAGTCAACTTAGGTACCAAGTCAGACACGTCTAGATACTCCATTATTCCTCATATGCACTTTCTCATGTTTACACACTATAAATCCACCTTTAGAATCCACTGAACATATCACACAAACCACAATGAATACTTTCTTAACCCTCTTCATATCTGGACTACTTTTAGCTAGTATCACAACTGCCCAGAACTGTGGCTGCAGCCCAGACTTGTGCTGCAGCCGGTTCGGTTTTGTGTGTAGCGACGAGCAATACTGTGGCACTGGGTGCCAACAAGAGCCATGTTTCTCACCTCCACCTACTAATGATGTATCGGTTGAAAGTATCGTGACAGATGCATTCTTTAATGGGATCAAGGATCAATCGGATGCGAGTTGTGAAGGGAGAGAGTTTTATCTGCGTGCCGCGTTTCTTGAAGCTCTTGGTAACTATCAACAATTTGGTAGAGTTGGTTGGAAGATGATTCCAAGCGGAGATTGCTGCTTTCTTTGCACATGTAACTCATGAAACTGGACGTAAGTACTTTTTATGTATATTAGCAAAATTAGAATCTCTTATTTATGTAAAACACAACTATAAGACAAATTTCATATTAGTATATATACTTTAAGGCCAAAGATCAGTCCAATTTTGTAAGGTTGTGGCCAATATAGTTGATAAGTATTAAGTATATAGAATTATAGATTGATATCAGGGCCGTAGCTAGCTGAGCTAACGGAGGCGCTGTGTAAAAGCTTACGTGATAACTCAACATGACTATAATCTAAGTATACGGCTACATTGATAACCTAAGTATGATAGATTATATATTACGAGTATATAGTACCATAATTTTGTCTCAGTTTGACAATGTTATTACAACTGGCTAACATGTCTGACTTGATTAATGATAACTCGGTTGCATTGATCCATTTTGAATTAGCTACTGATATATACTAAAGTTTACGAATAATCCATATAAAATGATTAATCAGCTAATTGATTTTTTCCATGAGCAGATTTTTGCTACATTGAGGAAATAAACGGTCCTTCAGGGGACTATTGTGATGAAAACAATACACAATATCCATGTAATCCTACCAAGGGTTACTATGGGAGGGGTCCAATCCAACTATCATGGAATTACAACTACGGTCCAGCTGGGAGCAGCATCGGATTTGACGGACTAAACAATCCAGAAATTGTAGCCACCGATCCAATCATCTCCTTTCGAACAGCATTATGGTTTTGGATGAATAATGTCCACTCAGTCATACTTTCGGGCCAAGGATTTGGGGCAACTATCCGAGCTATCAATGGAATATTGGAATGCGACGGTGGAAATCCTGATACTGTAACTTCTCGTGTCCGTTACTACAATCAATACTGCAGCCAGCTTGGGGTTGCACCTGGAGATAACTTACGATGTTAGACTAGTTTCCCTACTGGGAACTTGTTTTTGGGGCGTAAGATTAAAATTGAAGATCCAACTTTATGTATTTAATTTGATACTTGGCATTTGTATTATTTATTATTCAATTCTGTTAACTTAAAAACAACCCAGATGGGTTTCAGTTTGTATTAGAATGTAACTTCCTTTTCATAGCCGGGACTAGCGACTTCAACTAAAACCACATCACCATTTCACTTTAACAGCTAGGGATGCTAAAAACTATAAAGAGGATGTTAAAAAAACTTAATTAAAAACTGCCTACATAGGGTTTCAATTTGAATGTAACACTCTTCCGGCCATATCCGGGACAAGCGACTCAAACTAAAACGGTAAAACCACATCATCATGTTACCCATATCAGGATGCTAAAACTTTAAAACTGCTCAACTAGTTTTTGTTTGTATCAGAATAACCATGTCTAGCAACTCCAACGAAAAGTCAGGTGAGGAAGTTATTAGTTAGCCACTACTTTGCAATTTATAAGAAGCTCAAGTTTCTTATCTCAGGCCGATGTGGGAGGTACATATTTATCTTGTAACAAATGAACAAAGTCTATTAAAGCAAACTTCAAAGTGATATATGAACCTTGTCATTGTACAGTAAAAAAATCACATCCGCAATACTACAAGAAAAAGTGCCTTTAGTGACCAATTATTTTGTGACCACTCATGCTTTGGTCTCTATTATCATAGTTTAGTCACCAATATAATTGTCGTCACTGCATTTTCGTCATTGCCACATAGTTAGTGACCGTTACAAATTGTGGTCACTAATTTGTCACAATGACAAGTATTAGTGACGACAAATAATGGTCACATAGTCCCTAAAACCGTAAATCTAACATTTTTCAGTGAAACAACAAGTTACCAAAAGTGGTGGTCATTTGTCAAAAAAATATTTTAAGTTTAAAGACAAAAAGTAGTGGTCCTTTGGTTTCTAAGTTAGAGACCAATGTCGGTGGTCACCGATTTATAAAATATTGAGACAAAATCAATGGTCACACAAACTTTAACCCTAAACTTTAACCCTAACCCTAAATTTTAAAGACCAAATATCGGTGGTCACTAGGTTTTCAAATTAGAGACTAAAGTTGGTGGTCACCGATTTATAAAATATTGAGACAAAAACGGTGGTCACACAAACCCAACCCCTAAATTTTAAAGACCAAATATTAGCGGTCACTAGGTTTTCAAATTAGAGACCAAAGTTGGTGGTCATTTGATTTATAAAATATTGAGGCGAAAAGCAGTGGTCACATAAACCTAACCCCTAAACTTTAACCCTAACCCTAAATTTTGATGACCAAATATCGGTGGTCACTAGGTTTTCAAATTAGAGACCAAGGTTGGTGGTCATTGATTTATAAAATATTGAGACGGAAAAGCGGTGGTCACATAAACCCTTAACCTAAACTTTAACCCTAACCCCTAAATTTTAAAGACCAAATATTAGTGGTCACTAGGTTTCAAATTAGAGACCAAGGTTGGTGGTCATTTGATTTATAAAATATTGAGGCAAAATCGGTGGTCATGTATCTTTAAATATCCATAAGATGAATAATTAAAATGAAATATTACCAAAATTTCAAATAAAAAAAAATGTACATTTAAACTTGTTCAATTTAAAAGCCTATCGTTACAGATGTTCTCATGCTCTTCAAGCACTCATCTGCTCCATGTAGGCTTGACATGTATATCAACTTTTTGTAATGCATGTAAACCCTGTTATGCTTGGCATTTATGATAAATGTGATTGCAGTACTAATTTCTAGTTACGTATTTGTTACCTGAAACTATGGTTCATCAGTTTGAAATATATGCAACTACTGTTGTTCACTTTCATTAATTAGGCTAGTTTCTTTAATGTCATGGGTTGATTCTGTTGTTGATTTGCAATTAGAATTGTCTTTGCAAGCAGTTTGAATGGAAGACTTAACTCCATGGTGATGACATTTACCTTTTTTAACGGTTTCATTGTTTTAAGTTGAACTATTACCATACTAGTCAAGTATCTTTTCTAACACATGATTTGATACTGTTACACGTTTGGGAAATAAACTAAGCCTTCTATCGTTCTGGATGTTCTCATGCTCGTTAAGCACTCATCACGCTCCATGTAGGCTTTACATATAGTTCGGACATGTAATCTTTCTTGTTATTAAGGGTCATTACTATTATCGTCTTGTTGGTTGTGTCATTAGTTTTGGTTATTATGTTTAATGGGAAATGTAACGGACTAGTCAAGTATCTTATCATCTTTATTGTTTGATCTTGTTACGTCTGGAAAATCAACTTATAGTCATTCGTTCTGGTTTAAGCTCTTTTAAGCCTACAATGATACATCGATTTCTACAATTGCTTTACGTTGGCGGTACAACATGTTATTAATGTTTCAATAAAATGTTATCGATTCTAATATGTGTTGTTTCTTTGTTAAGCAGATAATCTTTGGTGTTATTGTCAACCGAAAGGAGAAATGAAAGGTACCTGATATCACATTCTCTTTGTGTTGTATTGAACAAACCGTTAAACTTGGTAAGCTCGTATACTTAGTTTGTGTTTTATGATATCTAATTGTTTAGATCTATGTGTATTGTTCATATTTCAAGTATATTAGTTAGTTTGAATTTAGGTTAAGCTAATTAGAGCATAAGTTATCTTTCAAGTATATTAGTTAGTTTGAATTTAGGTTAAGCTAATTAGTGCATAAGTTATCTGTAAATGATTGTGTATGAATGTTGATCATGATAATTACGAGTTTGTTAGATCAATTATTATCATGGGTACGAGTTTGTGTTTCTCGATATCAATTTATTAAGCTCTATGTGTATATTAGTTTGAATTTAAGAAGTTTAGTGCACATATGATTATCGAACTTTCATTTGCTAACTAGTACTTTAGATTGGTGATTTTGTTTAAGTCATCCGTTTTATAGAAGCGGTCGTGAAATAACTTGAATACTATGTATATACAAGTAGTCGTGAAATAATCCGAGTTTTGATGTGTATAAGCAATTGTGTGAAAATTATTCGAAATAAAGTTATGTTTTCTTTTATGTATGCATGATACTATATACTGCCTTTATTTGTTAATTGTTTTAAATGGATAGCAAATATGAATAGAGTTACAAATGTGATTTTCTATACATGAATAGATTTTATTATGCAGTGAATATGGACAAGTCATGGATGAACATAGGCGATAGGATAAGCGATCCAAGATATGAGTTAGGTGTGAATGAGTTTCTTGATTTTGCATATCGTAACAAACAAGTGTCATCAAAAGTGCCTTGCCCTTGTAAAGACTGCAACAATTATCGCAAACAAAGTAGAACTACAATATTGGATCATTTATTGCAAAGAGGAATTACTGTTGGTTATGAGAATTGGGTTCATCATGGCGAGCCATATTTAGATGATAGTGATGATGATATGGCAATTAGTGAAGGTAGTGACGGTGATAATGATATGGATGATGATGATGATGATGACCTTGATGAGATGTTAAATAACATAGGTGAAAGTAGAGGAGGTGTTAATTTGCATAGTGATGGTGAATCTTCAAGTACATTTAATAAAGATGTTGAAACGCTTTGACTATTATTAGCTGAATCACACCTAGAACTTTATACGGGATGTAAAACTTATTCAAAATTCTCGTTTATTGTTACCATCTTGCATTTAAAGACAAAAAGTGGTTGGACTATCAAATCATTTGATTCAATCCTTGAAGTATTTAGAAAAGCCTTGCCAACTCCATCACTAGTTCCGAAAAACTTCTATGAAGCCAAAAAATACGTACGTGATTTAGGGTTTTATGGAGAAAAAATTCATGCATGTGTTAATGATTGTGTTCTGTATCGAGATAAGTACAAATTGCATACCAAATGCCCAAATGTTAAGTGCAAAGATCCTCGTTTTAAAGATAAAGATTCTAAGGTACCACAAAAGGTGCTTCGATATTTTCCTCTCAAACCTAGGCTACAAAGATTGTTCATTGATAAACAACTTGCTTGTGACATGAGGTGGCATAAGGAAAAGCGGGTGAATGATGATAACATAGTTAGACATCCCGCAGATAGTGAGGCTTGGAAACACCTTGATAGAGTGGACTCATCATTCGCTAGTGATCCGCGTAATATACGTTTAGGGTTAGCAACGGATGGATTTAATCCATTTGGTAACCTAAGTAATCTGTATAGCATTTGGCCGGTATTTGTCGTCCCGTATAACCTGCCACCATGGAAATGTATGAAAGATCCATACATGTTCATGTCGATGTTGATTCCTGGCCCGAATTCACCCGTAATAAATATTGATGTTTATTTGCAACCTCTTGTAGATGAACTAAAAGATTTGTGGGCTGGTATACATGCGTATGATTCACACAAAAAAGAACACTTCACACTCCGTGCAGCTCTGTTGTGGACGATAAATGATTTCCCTGCATATAGTATGCTATCTGGTTGGATTGGCAAGGGCTACGATGCTTGTCCAACATGTATGGATGAAACTTCGTCTCGTTACTTGCCTCATAGTAGAAAAATATGCTATATGGGTCATCGAAGGTTTCTTCCGGCTTCAAATCAATGGCGAAGGGATAAGAAGAATTTTGATGGGAAGGTGGATTATCGGAACGATCGCACCTAAGTGCGGAAATGAAATCTTGAAAAGAAATTGATTATGCTCTTAACACGAGAAAACGTAAGTCTTTAAAGGATAATCGGGGGTGGAAGAAAAAGAGTGTGTTCTTCCAGCTTGAGTATTGGGCTAAACTAAAACTGAGACATAATATAGATATCATGCACGTTGTTAAGAATGTAACCGAAAGTTTTATTGGTACCTTATTTAACATTAAGGGTAAAACCAAGGACACATGGAAATCTCGTAGGGATTTGATGGATGAAAGGTTGAAGAAAATCTTACACCTACAATCACAATCAAATGGTAGCTCATTCATAATGCCTATGGCTTGCTACCATTTGACAAAAGATGAGAAACAAAAAATACTACGTTTCTTGAACTTGCTAAAATTCCCGGATGGATATGCCTCCAATATATCTAGATGTGTAGTCGGGGGAGAATTCAAGTTGTCTCGCATGAAAAGTCACGACTTGTATGTTTTCATCCAAAGAGTGTTACCTTTGTCAATTAGGGGCTGCTTGACAAAAGAAGTTCGCCTTTTGTTGTACGAGCTAAAGAAATATGTACCTAGATGTTCTTGATAAAGAAGAGGAAAGAATTACTCTTATCTTGTGTAAGTTAGAGCGGATATTTCCTCCATCATTCTTTGACATCATGGTTCATCTCTTGATCCATTTCGCCACACGAGGCAAAGATTGTTGGTCCGCCTCAATATCGATGGATGTTCCCATTTGAGAGGTAGTTATATTCCGACATCATTCTTCATGTCGAGGTTAATTTCTAATATGTTATGATACTAACGCTTATCATATTTATAGGAAAATGCGTGCTTTAAAGGGATATGTTCACAACCGAGCTCGTCCAGAAGGATGTATAGCTGAAAGATACATAGAAAGTGAATGTCTAACTTTTTGTTCCATGTATTTGAACAATGTTGAGACCGTCTTCAACAAGGTTGAGCGTAACAATGAAATGACAGACAATGATAGTGAAATTTCTGTTTTCTCATGTAAAGGGCGTCCCGTAGGTAGTCCCAAATTACATGATATTGGTGAAATGGAGTTGAAGAAGATCCATACATACATTTTAAATAATTGCCATGAATTGGGGGAGCTAATAAAGTAAGTGCTTTATCAATTTATGATATTTTTATTTTTATTTTTTTTGGTTTCTTTAGAATATGTGTTCATAGTATTTCACACTTTGTAGTATACATAAAGTTGAACTTGAGGAACAAAACTATGATGAAATAAACGAAGTTCATGACAAACAATTTTCCTCGTGGATCCGACAACGTGTAAGTCTGTAAGATTGTTTTTAGAATTTAGTTAAATCGATAATTTATAAAGACATTTTCTTATAATTTAGGTGAATTGTTACCCACAATCATTCGCAGCTGAAATTCGCCTCTTATCGCGTGGACCATCAAAGTCAGTGAGTCAATATAGTGGATGTTTGGTGAATGGGTATAGGTTCCACACCCAAAGTCGTGAAATGAACAAGAAAAGTCAAAATAGTGGGGTTGTAGTGAAAGGTAGTCATGGGAGAGCATGATAGATTTTTATGGGATATTACAAGTGCTAGAGTTGGAATACTTAGGAGAAAATAAAGAGTGTTGATTTTAAGTGTGATTGGTTTAGAGTTGATGATCAAAGCGGACTACAATTGACAAGGAATCTAAAGTCATCGGCATAAATGCATCCGGAAATGGTACCAAGATCAACCTTACATACTTGCATCACAAGCTAAACAAGTTTTTATGCACGATATAAAGTTGGGTAAGAGTCGGCTTGTGGTGGATAGTAATGCCCTACAGTGCTCTTTTGATGTTCCACTACGTGATGAAGAAGTTTATCAAGATCAAGAATTACATTTAGATTTAATTGATGATTTGAATATGGAGCTACCATCCCTTGCGGTGATGTCCCATTGGAAGTGGTGGATGGCTCTCGGTTGGTGATAACTCTAAGAAAAATCAAGTCAAAGCGTGCATCTCATGGATGAAGGATTTATTGTGATGATGATGAGGAGGAAGACATTGACCCAATGGTTTAGAATATTACGAAAATGAGGAATCATCATAACATGATTGTAGTGATTCGAATAGGCGATTAGATATATAGCTCAATAGTTTATTTTCTTACACGAGAAAAGTCTACAAGGTCGAGATCTTTAGTTTTATAAGAATTTCTTATTATTCTTTGACTTGTCTTACGAATAGCAATTATCGGTTTAATATGTATCGATAGCTAATCTACGAGACATAATATAGATATCGACTTGAGTATTGGTCTTAAATTTCAATATCAACAACTTGGGCTCACATATGTTTTGGTTATGTATAGCTTGGTTATGGCTCTGTTTGTTCTAATTATGCATTATTATTGTTTTGCATCAACTTTGGTCCTTATGTTTCGAGACTTGGTGGTTCCATTGCATCTAATGCGGTTTACGCATAGGCATTCGATCCATCTAAATATCTAATTATGCTATGATTCCTCGTGTTTTGATCTCGTTTCTTTATATTATAGTGATGACATGGCATAAAGGTATTTATAGAAAGGTGCCACGTGGCATGGTAAATTTAGGAAGCAAGTGAAAATCACAGTGCAACATTTGAGACTTATGTAAAAAGAAAGTAAAAAAAATGTTGGTTACATGGGTAAATGACAATTGTAAATGGGTGATGACATGGCAGGTTGCTGAGGAAAGGGGAGGTGAGAAGGTCGGGGAGGCTGGAGGAGGCCGATCCATTCATTTATCGGTAAAGCTTCTTCAGTTGTTAGCGCATTAATGTCAATTGAAAGCTTTGGTTTTCTTCTTGCAGATAAATGCAAAGTAGTATTTGCTTCAATTATTGATGATACCTGCATATATATACGGTTATAGCAAGATGCCACTAATTTCCAAGTTTTGCTTCTACAAAGAGCGAATATTTAGATTTATTTCGATAATAGAAGTTATATAAGGCCGATTAATGTGATATTTGGCTTTGAATTATTAGCTTATATATATAGTTATTATATCAAGGTTGGGAAGTGGTGAGGAAATAAATGAGATGTGATTAGTTCTTGTGAAACCAGCGATAGAACTTCATAATATGATAATGGAGCATGTTTAGGTTTATAGAGGTGGTTACATTAATGATGAGAGTTGTTCTTACATACGTATATCGTGTTTTAATATGATAATGGAGCATGTAGATTCGATCATGGTATATATTTTTTCATACGAGTTTTGAAATGAATGCCAAACAAGTTCTTGAACGAAACGACGTTCTTCGACATACAAGTTAAAACAAATGCTCTTCCAAGCCTTACGGTCATAATCGCAACGTTTATCGTGTACCTTTCATGTGTTTGTTTATTACATCTCTTCTTTGGTACAATTCTTGTTTTGTTTTTGATTAACATGTGGGCTTTTAATGCTAATTAAACACGTAGATGGCTGGTCCCGAAAAGGAGTCATAAAAGAGTTGCTTTTCGAATTCAAGCGATGGCCAAGAAGTTTCAAAACCTTTTCACTCAAGTAAAAGTCAAATGGTACCACAAAGTACAAGCTAAGTAGCGATCATGAAGTTTCAAAATCTTTTAAGTTGAGTAAGAGTCAAGATGTGTCACACCTCACAAATCGATGTACCACGAAAGAGACAAGCTTATACGAGATTGGAAGATGAAGAGGTGCAAGAAGAGGTCAAACTCGACCTAATATACCACGAAAGAGACAAGCTTATACGAGATTGGAAGATGAAGAGGTGCAAACTCAGCCTAAGATTGGAAGATGAAGAGGTGCAAGAAGAGGTGCAAACTGAGTCAGGAGATCACGAAGATTATTCGGAGGATAATCGTGAAGTTAATTCTGTTCAAACCGAGACCGATATTGGTTCAACTTCACATGGTAGAAATATTGTTTTGCATGCGCATATTGTTGTGTTTTTAATTGTATTAATAATCTATTATTGTGTTGATTACATAATGTTAGGCACATCGATTACTCGAAAAGAATCGAGAGCCTTAAATGAAGCAAATAAAAGGCGATTGGACAAGGAAAGCGGTCTTTGAGATTGATGAATGTGCAGGCGGATAGTTGGCAAGGATAGCCAACGTTTTATCACCAAGGCGGGTGTTTAGTGCGTGAATATGCAATGATGGATGGCACTACATGGAAAAAACAACGATTCATAAAGACCGATATCATCTCAAAATGCGTGGTAAATTGTTGAATGTAGATTGTATTAATGTTTCTATTTTGTTCTTTCTTAAGTAATATAACGGTCAACCCAACCCGTTACTCGTCGACCCATTCTTCCAAATGACACATAGTTTAGATTCACAGTTAGGGAATTATATTGCTTTTTAATTTGATGAAGGTTTTTTCCTTTCATTATATATCAGGAAAATTCAACCTTGATCGGAAATGTGAGAGGTCATTTCATGCGATAGATTCACGTTAGGGAATCAACATAAAAATCGGCGATATAAGTTACACGTTCGTTACAAGGAGTTTCCTACACATGAGGAGGCAATGGTGGATCCCCAATGACATTGAACTTCTGTAGGTTAAGCTTTGTCAAAAGTTTGCGGTGAGAAGTTTGGTATAAAATTCATTTTTCTACAATTTGTAGTCTTTTGTTTATGAAATTTTTAAGCGTAATCCTTTAAATTTGGCGAAGTTAAGCGCCCAAAATAAGAAGAACCGGTCGTTCAATGTGATTCCACCTCTGTCGGTACAAAATCCTTTGCAAGAAGAATTGATCGGTAAGTAGGTTCTATAAAACTTTTATTATTCATTATTCATGCGTGTATATATATATATTTGAATTATGGTTTCTATATGAAACAGAAAAGGAGACAAGGGGAAGAAGTGACTGTAATTGATGGCTATGAAATTTCACATTATTATGAGAAGAATCATAACATGGTTAATGAAGAGGCCGCGGCACTTTTGGTATGCTCTGCTACTGTGCACTTCGTCTTCAGTTGATTATTTCTTGTTGTAGTGAGCAGGTTAGAATGAGTAGCTTCTACTTGCAAATAATCAGATAAGCAGTGTGGATAAGCAATCAGACACGAAATATAGCTAGATGGTCAACATGATAAGACTTTAGTAATTTAGTTATATTACTGTGATTAGGATAATACAAGTTATTGTAATGAACAATGATACTAACTGGTAACCAGAATAAAAGTTCAATATAGCTAGATGGTCAACATGATAAGACTTTAGTAATTTAATTATGCAATCCCCTGATGCTTAGATAAAAGAAAGTTGATATTTTGAGACATGACCCTTGAACCCTTCTATTTGCGTACTCAGTAGACTTCCGTATCATGTTGATTTCTTCTTTATGGAGTTTTGTGTATTTGCTCTTTATTTATGGTTTGAACCATGAATCCATGATCTATGAGTCCGTGACCTTATCTTCATTAAGATTTGATCTTCAATAGAATGGGCGACCATGAGAAATATGTTTACTTGCATTCACTAATAAGTTGAAATTATATCTGAAAAAATTCTGAAGTGAAGAAGGCTGTGGTTGGGTACACAGTGGAAATATGTTTGAAAGTGCTAAAACATGTTCAGGGACATCGAGAGGACGTTCGGCTCAAAGAAAGAGATTACAGGTCATGGAAAATTTAAGGACAAGCGTATAATTAGAAAAGAAGAAATCTGCGACTTTAGAGGAAGAGGTGCGGGTACTCAAAGAGCGCAAGTCAAACATCAAAATGAGCAAGCTAGCTTTAAAGTGGAGCAAGGCGAAATGAAGAAGAATATAGGATTAATGATGCAAGAGATAAAGCGTTTTTCGATTGGTATCTCAACGTTCGGTAAGTTAACATCATATATTGAATCTTACGTTAATATTGGTACATTTGTTTGAGTTATAGACTTATAGAATTTGTTTAGGTTATAGATGCAATAGTATTATCACGACCCTTGGAATATTTCAACAACGATCCTTTAAAACATCAAGCTTTTCTAGTGACCCAATAGTATTATCACGAATAGGTCCAATAGGGCCTAAACTAGGTGCAACTAGACATATGACATTAAGCTGCTTAGTATTCATAACTATATCTTTTGATATGGTTGTGGGTCAGATAGGTAATTAGATTGCCCAAAGTTTTCTGACAACCTTTTTAAACCAAGTGACTTATCACTGCTCAAGTTTAATTAATTCTGAGATCAATCTGCTATCTCAAGTACCCTAAAATAGTAAAATGCTTAGTGGAATCTAGATTGGTGGTTAAGAACTTATGAAAGAATTAAAGAATTTAATCATCAGCTGGTATTTTCTTGTAAGATTGGTTGTAATCTTAAGAATTAAGATAGAATTGATATTTGTAAACTTGATTGGTATCCTGTTGTAAGTTTGGTTGTAAGCTTAGAACATGGTGGCGACATATTGCCCTCTATCATTACTTTTGTGAAGACGAGCATCAAAACTTCCTCTTCTCATCCAATTGTGAGACCCAGTTTAGAATGTCGAGTCTTGGATTCATTTATTTTTACCATCGGGTAGATTAGTAGCCTTTGTCAAAAAATATTTAAGTATATAATGTGGTCATGATGTATGATAGCTACTGGCTCCTCATTGTTTTGGATTTTGTCTAAATCTGCTTGTGCTCCTACGTGTTCTCATACATATCGGTTATCTTCAATATTAGTGTTGGTTTAGAATCACTTTGGTTTGGAATCAATATTAGTGTTGTGTTTGATTTCACATCATAATATTATGTCTAATTGAGTTTATTGCATTATTTGTAGGGTGACTAAAGGTTCGGTTGGATTCAAGAAGCGAGTTGGATGACGGGTCATTTGGTGCTAAGTTTTGTTCGATTGGATTCAAGGCGAGGTGGATGTGATTCCAAACATGTTTTATTACTAATAAATGCTTTATAAGTAGTATAGATAAACACGATGTTAAACATGATGTTAAACACTTGAACATTATGTTAGCGAGATACAAAATTATATGTTGAAAAAAAAATCTTTTATGTTTATGCAATCACAAGTAATTTGATATCTCTGTTGTTTAAATTATGTGGTTTTAATTTTTAGTGCAGTTATATATTTTGTGAAATCGCTAAATCGTTTTGTAAGTACGTTTAAGTGACCACTTTTTACTTTTAAAAGTAAGTAGGTGGTGACCACCGGTTGGTCTCTAAATTAATATGAAGTGACCACACATATGGTCACTGATGGGAGTTAACGATGTATTAACGGGTCCATTATCTTTAACAAAACAGTGACCACTTTTATGACCACCTTTATCAGTCACTATCTATCAATTCAGTGACCACCTTCACCTCTTAGTGACCAAAATTAGTGACCGAATATATCGTCACAAATATAGTGACCACCGTAATATGGTCATTGGTTAGAGAAGAATTTTAATTTTGGTCTCTAATAAAAGAGTTTGAGCTATTGTGAAAAGTGACCACCGGGTTTTGGTCACTAAGCGATGTTAGTGACCGATTTTATCTTGATAGTGACCATATACCTTTTGTCACAAAATCCAGTTTTTCTTGTAGTGCAAGTTGACATAGGTAACCTGATACAGTTGATACCTTACACTAAAATAAATCATCATAAATGATTGTCATCTTTTTGAATGTAATTATGATAAAACACAACCATTTGAAAACCTCTAAACCTTGGATTATAGCTCAATAGTTTACTTCGTTTAAACATACGGCGAATAAAAATTACCAAAACTCTTATTTACAAACACAAACATGAGCTAGTTTAAAATTTTAAGTCAATCAGGTGTGGATTTGGAGCTATGTTTTGTATAGAAGCTTTAAATGTTGTTAAAGACTTATAATGTTTGATCCTTTACTCAAGTACTTGAGGGGTGTGTTGTGTTTTTATGACTTGGGGGTATTTGGTGCATTTTAAGTACCTCAAGTGCTTAAGAGAATAAGAGCATATGCTTGTTTTAGGATTTGTTAATAAGAAAAGAACATGGTGATGGGCTCTTTATATGATTTAGGTTGTCTTTGTAAAGATCACATATCAAGATGTGTAATTTACATGTAAAGATCAATGTATATGTGTTTGACACCCTTATAAAGACAACATCGTCCATTTACCCCAACCAAGCCGGGATGTTAAAACCAACCGAGTGGTGTTTTAGTTTGTAGTAGAGTGTAACGCTCCAGGGACTAGCCAAATACGTTTGGATTGCAACCGAAAATCATGATGGAATGCACTAGTTAGACTTTTATGTGTTTGACACCCATTCAAAGGATACCTTGTCATTTTAACCAAAAATGGTTTTTAAAATCCACTCACAAATAGTATTTGTAGTTTGTACTCTCCCATCCGAGTCACTGATGTCAAAAAAACCATCCCAAAGTTGTGACAAGCGGTTTTAACAAGATCTTGATCGTAGACATTTGCTAACCTGTACTTTGGAGTTATAAGAAGCTCAAGTTTCTTATCTCATGCCAATGTGGGACGGATTGTCACATGCTACATTGCAACAAATGATACATCTTTCATGCAAGATCGTATCTTCCAAACTAGTGATACATAGAATATATGAAGAAATTGCTTCATTTCAATGAATTATTTGAAATTTGTCCAATAGTTTCAAGTTTCCAGTATATCGATCACTGGCTGTTCAGCAACAACAGAATCACAACAACACTTTTATTCAAACCAAAAACTAAATAGTTGGCATAGATTGAGCCAAACAATAATACTCAAAGTTTACAAGGTCGAGGTTACTATCAATGAGACAATAACCAGACTGTTACAAAGAAGAAAATCGAAAATCAATAAAGACAATGATCAATAAAGAGAGGATTATGTGAGACAATCGGTTCTTTTGATATAAGCAAGACTAGCACCAAACTTTCTTTAACACGTCATAACCCTAGATTAAGGGGAGGATTATGTGTTTACCACAGATTATGATAATTTTGAACATTCCCCTTAATCATTTGGCAAACATATCAAACAATATCAATTTTTACACAAGAATTTATCTTGATAAACATGAAGGTTTTGGTAAATATGTATGTAGTTTGGTTTGAAGAGCCAATCTTTTGGCACTTATAATACCTTTTGCAATTTTTCTCCGATGAAGTGAACATCAATCTCAAAGTGTTTTGATCTTTCATGGAAAAGCAGGATTGACAACAAGTTGCGAGCGATTTGTTGTCACAAAGAGATTGACAGGAAGATTGATATCAACCTTTAGATCTTTTAAGATTTTTGAATCAAATAATTTCACGAGCAGCAGAGACATTGATCTATATTACGCTTTTGTGGAAGATTTTGAAAGAGTGTTATGTTTTTACTTTTCCATGAGATCAAACATTTATTAAAGAAAACACAATAACTCGTGATGGATCTCCCGGTTTTTGCACTGGCCCATGCGCATCACTATACCCTTCAAGATGATTATCGAGTTACTAAAATTATACCTTAGACCTTTTCCTAGAGCTCCTTTCAAGTATCTCGTAACATTGAGTGCACATTCCAAATGAGATTTCAAGGAGAATGCATATATTGTGCCGGACAATGAGCGAATATGAGATGTCGTGTCCGGTATGGGTGAGATAGATAAGTTTCCCAAGTAACCCGATAACCAATAATGTTAACAAGTAAGGGATCATCGGCGGTGGGAATGTATGGTAGAAACGAGTTGGGTTCCATAGGAGTGGACACGGTTTGCACCCAAGAAGTCCAAATTCTTTGAGGAGTTCAAGACAATATTTTCTTTGGGTGAGACAAATTTCATTACCAGTTTTTAAAACCTCAATACCAAGAAAATATTTTAAGTTCCCCAAGTCTTTGATATGAAATTTAGATTTTAGAAAATCTTTGAACTGATTTATCTCATCAATGCAGTTTCCAGTGAGAACAATGTCATCCACATAAAAAAGAAGAGCAATAAACTTGTTATTGAAAGTTTTGGTAAATAGAGAATGATCATTGGCAGACTGAACAAAGTTATTTTCTTTTAATACACTAACAAGTTTTTCATTCCATTTTCTGGGAGCTTGGTTTAAACCATACAGAGACTTGACAAGTTTACAAACTTGATTTTTATTGTTTTCATCACAGAAACCCTTAGGAATGGTCATATAGACATCTTCATCAAGGTCTCCATACGTAAAAGCATTATTAACATCAAGTTGGAAAAGAGGCAATTTGTTTTCACGAGATAAGGCAATAAGACATCTAACAATAGACATTTTCTAGCAAAGAGAAGGTTTCATCTTATTCTATCCCTTCCCTTTGGTTATAGCCTTTAGCAACTAATTTAGCCTTGTATCTATTAATTTCACCATTGGCTTTATATTTGATTTTAAAGATCCATTTGTAACCAATGAGAATTCTATTAGGTGGCTGATCAGTTATATCCCAAGCATGATTTTCATTTAAGGCCTCAATTTTAGAATTCATAGCATCAACCCAATTATTGTCAAAGATGGCTTCTTCATAACAAGTAGGTTCAATGCTTATATTTAGACTAGAGGAAAAACAATAATTATCTTTGTTTAGATTAGAGTAATTAACAACTTTTTCAACACCATATTTAACTTTACCTTCAATAATAAAGCCATTAAGATTGCTGGGCAATTTTGAAACTCTGGTTGACCTTCTAGCAGTAATGGCTGGCAAGCCTTCTTCTTGTTCGAGATTCGATCGAATCGGAAGATGTATCGGCAGGATGTGATTCATGTGATCTGGTGCCCTCGGGGTGTGTATTTTCATCTATGGAAGTTTCAACAGTTCATCATCCCTAATAAGATGACCCAACACTGTGCCCTCATCATAAGAAGTCACTCTCCCTTCATCATTGGGACTTATTTGTGAGTCAAAATTTTTTTTTTTGTGATTTAAATCTTTAGACACATAAGTTTCAACAAAAGGTTTTGACAAAGCATTTTTCATTTTGAAGAGAAGAACAGTTTCATAAAATTTGACATCTCTGGAGTGAAAGATATTTTTTGTTTCCAAACTTAAAAGCTTATAACCTTTTTTCTCATTAGAATTACCAATAAAAACACTTTTTTCAGACCTACTACCAAATTTGTCAGAGATGTTGAGAATGGTGGCATAGCATAAGCAGCCAAAGACTCTAAGGTGAGAGAGTAAAGGGTCATGCCCATACACAAGGGAGAAGGGGGACTTGCCAAACAACACAGAAGAAGGCAACCTGTTTATAACATAGGTAGTAGTTAGAACACATTCAGGCTAGAGATATAGAGGTAATTCCCCCTGAAACATAAGGGATCTAGCCACATTAAGGAGATGCCTATGTTTCCTTTCTACAATACCATTTTGTTGTGGTGTGTAAACACAAGAAGTTTGATGTAAAATTCCTTTGTCATGAAAGAAATGTTGAAGTTTGTTATTGACAAATTCTGTCCCATTATCACTTCTGAATATCTTTACATTGTGTTCAAATTGATTAGATAGCATATGAGCAAGGTTAACAATGGAAACATAAACATCATCCTTTCCCTTAAGCATATAAACCCAAACTGCCCTTGAATAGTCATCAACAATAGTTAAAAAAATATTTGTAACCATCTCTGCTAGTGACTTTATATAGGCCCCATACATCTAGATGAACAAGTTGACCAATTTTAGTTGATTTGTGTTCACTCAGAGGGAATGGTTCCCTGGTTTGTTTAGCTTTATTGCAAGTATCACAAAGATGATCGGATTCAGATGAACTATCAAGTTTAAGAGTGGGTTTAAGTATATGCAGGACTTGGTCAGAAGGATGACCAAGTCTTTGATGCCAGAGATTTCTAGAAACATGAAAAACAAATATGCAGTTATTAGAAGTAATCTTACATGTAGAATCAATATCAAACATATATAACCCATTGCATTGTTTACCAATCCCCACAATCCTTTTTTGATGTAAATCCTGTATATAGCAATTAGATTCATTAAAGGCAACAAACATCTTATTGTCTCTAGCAATCTTATGAATGAGACAGATGACATTACACTCGGGAACAACGAACATCAAAAGAGTTAGGTCATTATTGACTTTTAAATCACCAATTTTTGTAATTAAGGCACGAGTACCATTGGAATGTCCAACAATTAGACCAAGATTTGAAATATCTACAACATTGATTAAAAATTTGCGAATCTGATCATGTCTTTGATTTGCACAGTCAACAATCCAACCAAGACGATGTTTCCGGATAAAGATTTTGTGTTGTTATTAAAAATTTGTTGAAGTTTATATTTAACGTGACACTTCCATTAAAGAAAGTTTCGAAGATTTTTACCGCCATGTTGGCATTAGCAAAGGACACATTGTTGTCATTAAGAAGACTCATAAGTCTAGAGAGTCGTTCATTAGACGCAGGAGAGACAAGAGAGTTGCTAGCTCTATTATCGGTGACATGATTAGTGATAACATCAAGTAGTCTTGAATATTAAGTGTCAATTTCCCGATAATGCTCATTATTTATATCATTTATATGGATTTACGCTTGTTTTCTATTGTTTTCCACTTCGGGTAAATTACGAGCATTGGGCTAAAGAGGCGGAACTAGAAACATATCTAAAGATTTATCACAGTATGCTATTTTGAAGAAGTTACGGCGTAACTCATCTCTCACATGACGCCGTAACTATTGCGTGACTCAGTATGCCAACTTATCAGACGGTTACGGCGTAACTCCTCCCAAAGGTTACGTAACGACATTAACTACTTACGACGTAACTAATCATCGCATCTCTTATGACGTAACCGAGTTTATTGAAGACTACGGCGTAACCACTCATTAGGTTACGCCGTAACCGAGATCTAGTGCATTTTACGAAGAAATAGAAGGTTACGGCGTAACTCCTATATTGGTTACGCCGTAACCCGGATCCGCCTATAAATACCCACAATTCCAGCATTTCTAATCATCCCATTCCACACACAACACTCGAGAGCGTGGGAAAAATCTCAAGGCGGTATAGAGGAGCATACGGAGCTATTTCCAGGGAGAAGTCACTCCATTACGATAAGCATTAGCGTTTTATATTTCTTTTAATTTCACTTCATGTATTTCGTACCTTTGAATATTGAATTCATTTGCATGATTAATATGAGCTGCTAAGCACCTTTTGGTGCTAGCCTAGTTATGATTCCTTAAATGTTTTGTTTATTTACCATTACTTCCGTACAATTATTTCTAAGTTGTTGATCACAAGCGATCAAGTCTAAAGACTTAAAGCGCTTAAACGCAAATGCAATGAAGATCGAGAGAATCTGAGATTCCGGGTCGTTATGTCCCACGGAGACTCAATGGTGTGTTAAACACCGATTCAGACGGTAGAATGATCACTAATGATAGCGATCGAAAAGGATTAGGATTGAATATTACACTCTTGAAAAGGAAATGAATAAAAGCGACTTAAATACAAATTAAGAAAATTAAAAGTTAAAATCTATTAAATAAACGCTATCACTATATTTAAAGTGATGAGCGTTGGCGAAAACTAAAAACTTACGTTTAAAATAAAAATACGTAAGCGCACAAATAAAAGCGTGAAATCGAGAAATAAAAGTCCTAAAAATATGAAAAATACATTTTACAATCCTAATGATAAAAGAAAATTTATAGAAAAGAAAATTATTTTAACACTATTTATTTAATTATTATTAATTAAAAACTATTTATTAAGTATTTAAAATACACTAAAATAGAAGAAAATACAAAATTAACCTAGAAAAATGAAATTATAACTTGGAAAAATCTAAAATATGATAAAACTAATTTTAAAACAGAAAATATATTTTTAGACTTTTATATATTTATTATTAATTTAAAACTATTTAAAACTAATTTAAATTATTAAAATACCAAATAAAAGGAGAAAAATAGGAAAAATACTTTTAGGCTATTTACATTTATCTAAACTTAGGAAAAATGAAAAATTATTTTTTGGAGACTTTTTCTAATTATTTGTATTTAAAGCTATTTAAAAGTGCTTAAAAACTAATTTAAATAAAGAAAAATAGTAAATAAGCTTGGAAAAATCTGAAAATTCAGGAAATGCTTAAAATAATATAAGGAATCTATGAAAAATGGAAAAACTTGGGGTTGTGTGGCAGAATCTGAATCGATGGTCAAAGTGCTTATAAATAAGCACTTTGATAAACAAATGGAGTCTAAAAGGTACCAAACTGTTATGCACTACTATAAGCTAAAATGACCAAAATGAAATGAGAAGCAACAAGCTAAACCTTCTGATTATCAAGTTGCAATGATTTGATTACTTGAACTAATAAGCTAAAACAGTGAATAGGGTGGGTACTTTGAGCAAAGAAATAAGCACACCAATAAGCTAAAAAGGAAAAGCAGAAATTGTAACTAGGAGAAGACACGGGTGAGAGTATCTAAACCAAAATCAGCTTCTCACAAGCTCTTATGAGCTTGTGAGGAAGTCTACAAGTTCTTTGTCACAGATCTAGATACCGGTTACAGGGGCACTTGCAATTTGAGCCCAAATCCATAAGCTAATTTGCGACTTAAAAGAAAATTATAAAAATCTACAAAATTACTAATAAGAAAGTAGACGGATGAGCTTTTAAAACAACAAGTTCCACTGAATTTGACTTAGAAATGAGCTCTATAAAAATCACCTTAGTTAGCCAAACGGAGTCTTGCACCATTTTCAATAAAACTAAAATTACAACATTTGCTTTAATTCATAAACTTTAAAAGGACATTTCTAATCATCCCATTCCACACATGAGCACACTTTTGAGTCGAGACCATTTTGCATTTTGGCGGAAATAGTGTTTTGAGCGTGGGAAAAAGCTCAAGGCGTGTCTAGAGGAGCATCTGGAGGCTTGTTTCCAAGGAGAATCACTCCATTCGATAAGCATTAGCGTTTTATATTTCTTTTTCACTTTCAATTCATGTATTTCGTACCTTTGAATATTGAATTGATTTGCATGACATGATTATATATGGACCTTTGGCTAAGCACCTTTTGGTGCTAGCCTAGTTATGATTCCTAATTGTTTTGTTTGCGTTTACCTTTACTTCCAGTACAATTATTTCTAAGTGTATGCATGCATAGTTCATTGGTAGCCACCCTTGGTTCGGTAGTTTTGAATGGCGGTGAGGCCAATTGCCTAGGAGATATGACCAACTGACCCTAGGTGAGCGGATGAGGCAGGAAGGGTAAGATATGACCAATGGCGACCCTTTCTACTTGTGCGATTTGACCAACGATCACTATCGTTTGGATGAACTTAAGAATTGGGGGTGTAGTGTCTAAGTTCCTAACGGTGGGCACTCACTATTATGAATCTAGCATGTAGCGGTACTTAATGACTTGGCAGGGACCGGGAACAACAGGACTTATGATGGTGCTTTGATTTCTCTGTGGTGGCATCTTTGCTAATAGGTTAGGCGAATTGACCAAATGTTGTCCTCTCGAATTTGACCCCACAAGTAATTGGAAGTAAGTAGGCGTAGACATAACTAGCTAGGAGGATTAACTAGGTTAGCACCACTTTTCTCTATTGATTTCTCTTTACCATTTATACGCTTTTATTTACTTTATTACGCATTAGTAGTTTAATTAATTAAATCCCTATCGAAACTATTATTACGTGACAATTAGACTTAGTAATAATCCAACACACATAGCTCTTGGGACGACCTCGGCTTTACCATTTACTACACTACACACGACCGGGTACACTTTGCCCGTTAGTGCACTAGGGTGAACCATAGGTATTGCGAGACACTATAAATTTAAGACACAGTCGATAAAACACGCATCAAGTTTTTGGCGCGCTGCCGGGAGTTATATTAGGATTGATATTAAGTCTTTAATTTCATTTTAAACTTTTCTCACGATCATATTTCAAGTTTTCGGTACCATGGAAGTTGTTAACATCGATGACCTCACTCTTGAGGAATACTTGGCGTTGAAAAGAGCGGAACAAGGGCGGGTCTCGTAAGACCGGCAATTGGAGCGGATGTCCGTTTGAAATCAAAGACCAATTTATGAGGGAGCTTCGTGCTAACCCTTTTTAGAAACAGGGGCGAAGATGCATATGAGCACGTTGAAAATGTCCTATACATATGCAAGCCTTTTCAACATTCGGGCGTGTCTCATGATCTTTGTTATGCTAAGGGTATTCCCAATGACTCTTCTTGGAGCCGCGGAAGATGGATCGAAAGATTGCCGTGGGGCAATTAATACTTAGGCGCTACTAAAGAAACACTTTATTCAAAGATATTGCCCGCCATCAAGATTTCTAACCGACTTTTGGAGATCCATAATTTCAAACAAGAAGGCGGCGAAACGTTGTATCAAGCTTGGGATAGATACAACGATCTTCTTTTCAAGTGTCCTACTAATGATCGAAACAACCGACAAAGGTCAACATCTTCTACAAAGGAATTAACGTAACTACAAGGCGGATCTTTGGACTATCAAGGACCTATCCGAACATGACTCCTACTCTTGCAATTGAAGCCATTCAAAAATGGCGGATCACTCTAAAAATGGCACGACGGAGGAAGTAAAAGAAACCAAGGCGGAAGTCTTGATGGAATTGCGACAATAACCAACAAGCTTGAAAATCTCGGTAGATATCTTTGAAAATCGAGAAAGCTGTTCATGCCATCCAAGTCGGTGCATGAAACGTGGTGGGGACATTTGACTAAAAGCGTCCTAAATTTGACAAGGAAGATACGATCGAGGAAGCTAAATATGGAGAGAATAGGCCTTTCTCGGGGATAATCGTAATGGGTTTCGTGGAGGACCCCCACCGTATTATGAGCGTAATGAGAGAAGAGCTAACACGGAGGAAATTATTAACAAGTACCTTGTGGACACTACCAAGAGGCAAAAGGAGCAAGAGGAATGGCTTAAAATTTCCAAGATAATACAAACAAGAGCCTCTCTTCCATGACATATCACTTAAAAACTTGGAAACTTTAATTGGAAAGCTTGGCGACGAGTACAAAGAAGAAATGAAGAACAAAAGAGCAAATCCACTATATGTAAGGTTGTATTCTCTATAACAACAAGTACTACGATGAGTCCGATCTTGATGGCGAAAGTGAGTTACGTCGTAATCACACCTCGAGTTACTGGCGTAACCCGAATTCAAGCAAAGACACGGGCACCAAGGGCGACAACCCTAAAGGAGAAGTCATTGGTGTAAGGCTATTGCAATTGACGATGGAGAATGCTACGACTTGTGGGCCTCGTGTGATCCTCGGAAAACTGCGATGGTGGTGTTGATAAAGAAAGGATAAAAGATGACGGATACAAGTGGACTACACTAAGCGATGAAGAAAGGTTAGCCAAGTTCTCGATTAACGAAGTGGAAGGACCACCGATTAAGCATTACGCAAACCCTTACTCATCATGGAAGATGAGATTACTCACGCTTGGCCAGCGTGCAATCCTTTTCGTGATTATTGCAGCGGAGGAGGTAATGAGAAGAGCGAAGTTTGGATATGCCCACACGAATCTGGGAGGCACGACGTTGATTTTGGAAATCTATCATTCGGTGATTGGTATTCGATAAGATTCGGGGCCGCGATAATTAATTGACTTTGTTCGAAATCGGAACTCAAATATGAGAAACATATTCTTGAGGAAAAACCATTAAGCCCTCGATGATATTCCTTTTGAAGATGACAATGACGAAGGAGTTCAAAATCATTGGTGTGAACAAATTAAAACCAGCGACGGAAAAGTTTGGGCTTCCTGCAACCCTTTTGAGTATGAATGTGATGGAGGAAGCAGCATTGAGAGAGCTGGGGAAGACGAATTCCTTTGGACTTCAACTAATGATTACGAAAGAACAAAATTGCCTTGGCGGATGATCTCGGATTCAACGATTGGGTCGAGAATCAAATACGGAAAAATTGACACGTTAACTAAAAAGAAAATCTGGAATGGGTGTATGAGTAAAGATCAACCTAACAACGAAGTTCCTAATGAAAAACCAGAAGATGACACCAAGGGCTCGTCTAAGGTAGAAAATGAAGAATGCAAGCAAATACTCAACCAACTTGAAGATACCGATTCTGACGATGATGATTTTGATTATCTCGAGTTACAAGGCGAAGACGGTTTCATTGACCCAGATGACGAAGTACACGAGAAAAGAAGATGCAAGCTTCTTGGCATCCCATTTAAGAGGCCACCACCTATTATAGCCGAAAAATTTGAGTTCTGCGATACCATTTGGGGCTGAAGAAAAATTTTGCAAGATCCGGAAAATTGAAACCAAAGAATATCTCCGCACCGCCACAAATGTCGGGTGGGTTAGGCGCAACTTAATGAAAGACATGGAAGAGGTCGGGAAGTCCAAAGGCCCCATAGAAGCCCATGACTCGAGTCTAACAAAGACTCGTAAATAAAGAAAAGTGCTCTTTAGGAGACAACCCGAATTATCCCTTTCTTTTATTTTATTTCCTTTTACATTGGGTTTTGTGTTTTCTAACTATTTTTGCGAAACGAGGAAGTAATTCTTCTGCGATTCTTGATCGAGCGAGTTACGGCGTAACTCATCTTGGTGATTAGCCGTAACCAACATTTTAGCGGCGAAATTCTTGACGCATTACCAATTACGGTAATACCATCTCGGTGGTTATGCCGTAACTACTCGCTTTGCGACTCATTCGGTTTTGCCGATTCTGGCGTAACTCCCTCAAAAGAGTTCTGACGTAACTTTCCTCTACTTTAATTCTTTCATTTTAAAACACAATAACCTTGTATTAGTTTTAAATGAACTTTGTGGGTGTGTTCCTGTAAACCCTCACGAGACTTCACTCGTCCACTTGGGACACCAAGTGGTTTAAAAACTTGTTGCATTCGCTAAATGCAACCGTGATTCCTATGAAAGTGAGTTAGGTTTGTTTTCATTTTCATTTTTTCTTTTAGAATTATGCTTGTCGGTATTGTGATTTCGAGGATTGAAGTTTGTTCATGATGCTTATCTGAAGGCACGTCTCTTGTTCGTGGGCCTTCCTTCTTTATGGAGCAAATTTGGGGAAGTTCTCGCTCTAATTCTACCTTTCTCTTCACCTTTATTTAATGCCTAGTACAAAGGGACTTTGTACAATTCAAGTGGGGGACGGGGTAGAATTATCTCTTGAACTTTATTTAGCCTCATTTTTCTAGTTTATTTTGAAAAATTATGCCATTTTAAAATTTTGACATGTTTTTCTTAACCTAACTAGATTAGACCTTAGCCGAGCACATACAACCCTTGATATTATATGGTGAGATTAGCCTTATCCGTTTCCAATATTTTACCCCAAATCCACCAAATTATGAGTGTCTTGGGTAGCTTGTAAACTTTAGAACTTGGCCTTTGCATCATTTCGAGACCATAGGCGAGGTATGTTGAGTTAGCTCGATGTATTTGGACTTTTCGGTTTTAGAAGGCAATATTATAGGATTATCACCCAAACACCTACCATTGTGAGTCTATCGATTAGTCACCTCGACTTTTCGACCCCATGTGAAACCCTTTTGTTGCACTCATCTTTAGTGCAAGATACCCTAGATACACCCTTACGAGCCATTCCTTTCATTTTGTTAACCCAATATATTGTTTGATACACCTATACACCTTAGCCTACCTTGTAGTCTTTATTTGTGATTGGGAAGTCATCATTTGCCTAAGTTCAAGGTTCGAGTGGAAAGGTTCGAAATCACGCTTTCATCGACAACATTTACGAAGATCATTGAAGACCCCAATTCCCATTGTTCATCTCAAGTGGGGGGATATTATGTTAGTATTGATTGTTATGTTGAAAAAAAAAATGTTATGATTATGTTATTGTAAAGTGCGATGTTATAAGCATTGTAGTATGAGCTTTATTGATTTAGTATCGAGGAGGCCACCTCGGTCACATTTGAAGATTGGAGTTGGTAGTTATGCCAACAGTTGGAGAAAAGGTAGTGTGCCCATCACGGCGTCCTCTAATGACACATCTACCTTGCATTTCATGATCCGGTTTCTTGACTTCTAAGCTTGAACTTTGGGCGGACGGTTAGTGGTGATGACTTGGTTATAGATTTAGACTACACCTTGTTTTTATTTTACACCAATTATATATCCCATGTCTTATCCTACCCTTTTAGTCATGAAGCGTGTCTAGGTGATGCATGAGCAATCTTTGGTGTCTTGGCCATGGATTTGGTCATGTATCATTGATTTTGTCCACTTCGCCGTGACATGTTAGTAATGACGAGTCACCCTTAACCTTTGTCGTGTCTACCCATATTGCCTTGAGAATTGTTTAGCCCTTAACTCTAGTGGTGGAGATTTGTGTAACCGCCAAGCTTATGATAGAATACATGCTATGATATGCGATTGAGTGATCACCCGAAATTGACACTTAGAATAGTTGAGAGATTTGAGTGTTTGTTCCCTTTTCGTGAGGTGTTCGGCTTTGTTTTATTCTAGCATAAGGGTTTGTAAACTCATATTTTCGGGTTATGGGAGATATCTTTTAGGAATCTATCTAATAAGGTCTACTTGAGGGCAAGTAGAGTTCAAGTGGGGATATTTGATAACATCAAATAGTCACGAATATTAAGTGTCAATTTCCCAGATAATGCTCGTTATTTATATCATTTATATGGATTTACGCTTGTTTTCCATTGTTTTCCACTTTCGGGTAAATTACGAGCATTGGAGCTAAAGAGGCGGAAATGGAAACATATCTAAAGATTTATCACGGTATGCTATTTTGAAGAAGTTACGGCGTAACTCATCTCTCACATTACGCCGTAACTATTGCGTGACTCGGTATGCCAACTTATCGGAAGGTTACGGCGTAACTCCTCCCAAAGGTTCTGACGTAACTACATTAGGTCAAATGAGGTTCCACGCGGCGATACTTACGCCGTAACTCTTGCATCTCTTACGGCGTAACGAGTTTATTGAAGACTACGGCGTAACCACTCATTAGGTTACGCCGTAACCAGCGAGATCTAGTGCATTTTACGAAGAAATAGAAGGTTACGGCGTAACTCCTATATTGGTTACGCCGTAACCCGGATCGGCCTATAAATACCCCACAATTCTAGCATTTCTAATCATCCCATTCCACACACAACACTATGAGAACGTGGGAAAAAGCTCAAGGCGGTCTAGAGGAGCATACGGAGTTGTTTCCAAGGAGAAGTCACTCCATTACGATAAGCATTAGCGTTTTATATTTCTTTACTTTCAATTCATGTATTTCGTACCTTTGAATATTGAATTGATTTGCATGATTAATATGAGGCTAAGCACCTTTTGGTGCTAGCCTAGTTATGATTCATTAATTGTTTTGTTTGCGTTTACCTTTACTTCCGTACAATTATTTCTAAGTGTATGCATGCATAGTTCATTGGTAGCCACCCTTGGTTCGGTAGTTTTGAATGGCGGTGAGGCCAATTGCCTAGGAGATATGACCAACCGACCCTAGGTGAGCGGATGAGACGGAAGGGTAAGATATGACCAATGGCGACCCTTTCTACTTGTGCGATTTGACCAACCGATCACTATCGTTTGGATGAACTTAAGAATTGGGGGTGTAGTGTCTAAGTTCCTAACGGCGGGCACTCACTATTATGAATCTAGCATGTAGCGGTACTTAATGACTTGGCTTGGGGACCGGGAACAACAGGACTTATGACGGTGCTTTGATTTCTCTGTGGTGGCATCTTTCTTTGATAGGTTAGGCGAATTGACCAAATGTTGTCCTCTCGAATTTGACCCCACAGAAGTAATTGGAAGTAAGTAGCGTAGACATAACTAGCTAGGAGGATTAACTAGGTTAGCACCACTTTTCTCTATTGATTTCTCTTTACCATTTATACGCTTTTATTTACTTTATTACGCATTAGTAGTTTAATTAATTAAATCCCTATCGAAACTATTATTATTACGTGACAATTAGACTTAGTAATAATCCAACACATATAGCTCTTGGGACGACCTCGGCTTTTTACCTATTTACTACACTACATCAGAAACATTGTTACTAGTGATTTTAGCATTAAAGTTCCTTTTAACATACCCGTTAGTGCACTAGGGTGACGACCATAGGTATAGCGAGACACTATAAATTTTTGTTAAGACACAGTCGAGTTATTCCCGGAAAACAAAGCAAGTACCATCAATAAATCCTAACTTATTATGATTCCTTAAGGCAAAGGTCATGGCCATATTCCATATTTTATAATTTTCTGTTCCAGTAAGTTTGATGGACACAATAGGAGTGCCATTTGTGTTATTAGGATGTAAATATAAAGCATCACCAAAAGACAAGCTTATTTCAGTGGAAGAACCACCACCAGCATTGTCATCATCACCAGCCACAATGCAAACAATAAGGAAAGTAGATAACACAGATAAGAGCAGAACAAAAAACAATAGCACAACTACAAAAATAACCAACAATAGCTAAAACAGAGATACCAATAGGGGACAGTAAAATAAGTGACTTTGAAATTAAGAAACAACAAGTACCAAGCCAGTGGATTGGGGTAAACCAGAGCGGTATTCATACCACTCGAGGTGGCGAGATCAAGATGTTAGTCTACCGTTTGCACCCACAAAGACTTAAGTACTTGTTGTTTGAAAATGAAAGTAGACTTCTGAGAATAATATGTGGAAAGAACAAATCACAATTACCCTAGATTCACTTAGTCTAGGGCTAATTGTGAACAGGAGGTAACCAAATACTATGCCAAGAGTAACAACCCCAAACCACGAGAAAATTAGAGTTTTGGAGAAAACCATAATTTTTCAATTAGTACCAATCAAACAAGGTAATCGAGATTGACCACCTTTTGAAACCCGAATTACTTTTGATTGTTTCCGGAGGGATCAGGAAGAGATATCCCCAAGTTTCTAGGAAGAAACCCTAGAATAGTGAATCAATCGTGATTATGAGCCTGACGCTCTGATACCATGTTAGAAAGTATCAGCAACAACAGTATCACAACAACACTTTTATTCAAACCAAAACCTCAATAGTTGGCATAGATTGAGCCAAACAATAATACTCAAAGTTTACAAGGTCAGGTTACTATCAATGAGACAATAACCAGACTGTTACAAAGAAGAAAGAAGATCAGTACAATGATCAATAAAGAGAGAATGTGAGACAATGACTGCACACACAGTTTTGTCATAACCCTAGATTAGGGGGAGGATTATGTAGGAAGATAAGATACACAAAGGCCCCTCAATTCTTCTGATATAAGCAAGACCAGCACCAAACTTTCTTTAACCTAAGACAACTTATGATCGACCATGAATGACCCATGTAATTAAGCTGCAATAAGACACATCTGCAAGAGCCATTAGCAATTGATAGATTGATATGTTTACCATGATTATTATGATACTTTTGAACACCGGCTCTATCAACGATCTTTTAGTGTCATGGATTTCGATATTCGCCGTTTAAATCTCGCTAGAAAAGTAAATATTTATCTATTGATTTTCTTTAGATGATTAGATGTGGGGTTTCCATAGCAAGGACTAGCGACCCCAACTTAAGCAATGAGTTTCTAGTTTAATAAGTATCTTTTAAGTACATCGTAATTTTACAAAAAGCAGGATGTTAATGACTTAAAATCCACATGGTGTAAAAGTTTGTATTAGAATGTAATAATTCTTTTCCCATAGGGAGAGACTAGCGACTTCAACTAATATACCATAATTGAATTCATTAACCGGTCACTAGTGTGAACTTATAAGAAGCTCATGCTTATTATCTAATACCAATGTAGGACAGAGTGTCATATATATAGTATCTTGTAACAAAGCATGCATTTTTTATGCAAGATCGTAACTTCCAAACTAATGATTAACATATGGAGGGAGGAGGTAGGATCAAATGAGAAATATAATTAAGATAAGAAGGATGAGATGAAACCATAACCACAAATATTAGATACATTCATAAAAATAGATGCTATCTCCTTATTTTTTCTTTTTCCTTATTTGAAATATGTGGCTACATTTCTTTCTCACTCTTCTTATTTAAATAATTCTTCTCACTAGATCCATACTCATGGAGGGAGTGGAAACAAAGTTAAATGAAGTAAACTTGGAAAGTGATACATAAACCTGTCATTGTACGGCAAAAAATTAATAAGCTAAATTAATTTTTTTCCATGAGCAGATTTTTGCTACATTGAGGAAATAAACGGTCCTTCAAGGGACTATTGTGATGAAAACAATACACAATATCCATGTAATCATAACAAGGGTTACTATGGGAGAGGTCCAATCTAACTATCATGGAATTACAACTACGGTCCAGCTGGGAGCAGCATCGGATTTGACGGACTAAACAATCCAGAAACTGTAGCCACAGATCCAATCATCTCCTTTCGAACAACATTATGGTTTTGGATTAACAATGTCCACTCAGTCATACTTTCGGGGCCAAGTATTTGGAGCAACTATCCGAGCCATCAATGGAATGGAATGCGACGGTGGAAATTCTGATACTTTAACTGCTCATGTCCGTTACTACAATCAATAATATAGCCAGCTTGGAGTTGTTGTTGCACCGTAATTACATAAGTCTTGTTTGATAAACTTGTTGGTTCAATATGTAACATACGAAAGCCTAAGGGCTAAACTTGTTAGATAGATAGTTTATAACCGAATAGCGGTTAAAGTTAGTTAAATAACCGAATAGCGGTTATGGGTAGTTACTAGAGGTTATGGAAGTTAGTTACAAGGTAGTTATTTTCGGTTATTACCGAAAAGACATGATGGTCCAAACATGTCGTTTGGAACCTTATAAATACACGTCATATGTTCATTTGTAAAGTGTGTCTAATGTTAACAATGTAACCATGTTATGTGTTAAGTAATATAATGAATCAATTCTTGTCATTCGATCCTGTGGAAATCGTTTATAAACCTATGCAAAAGTGGTATCAGAGAGGGTCACAAGATTACAAGTTTTCGATTCAAGTTTTGATCAAGAAGATCAAAAGACTTAGAAGGGAAGAAACGCCAAGGATTGTTGGCGACGATAGTGCACGATCAGAACCAACGGAAGTTGCAGATATCAATGACTTCAATCCACTCTTAAAGGAGAAGAGGAACACAATTGAAGGAAGCAAACGTTGACATCAAACGAGATTGGTGGGAAAAAATTTGTTGGTGACAACAAAGGGAAGGAAGGAAACTCTTGGCGTAGTAAACGTGAAAATGAGTAGAAAGGTACCAAGATTTTTGTTTTGTGTTTGTCGTTAACGCGGCATAGGCAAGGAAAACGACACTCGGTTGGTTATAGAGCAGTGGGACAAAGACTTTGTGAAACCGGTTAAACAAGACACAAAGAGAGAAATACGCGGGGTAAACGCGAGGATTGAAGGTTCTTATGGAAAAGGTTTGGAACATAACCAAGAAAGAGAAAGAGGCAGTCAAGGAATGCTATAAGGAGTACATAGGGATGGTGAAGAAATGCTACGAGGGAGCACAGAGATCCAAGCAGGGAAGCCAAGGAAAGAAATGGTCGGGCAAAACAAACCATTTGGTTTTGTAGGGATAAGTGTTGAAGTATGGGATGCACTAAATGGAACTCCAAGGAAGAAAAGCAAGACTGCAAGAGACGGTGTCAAAGTGGAAGACACAACGTTACAACAACAACGATAAGGAAGCAAAAACAAACATATCGTTTTTTTTGGTGAAGGATATCGTGAGGGGTATCGAGGTTTGAAGACCGACAAGAAAGGAAGAAGAGCATGAAGATTCGAAGAACAAGACTTAAACAATTAGGGAGGAATTGTTGCACCGTAATTGCATAAGTCTTGTTGGATAAACTTGTTGGTTCAATATGTAACATACGAAAGCCTAAGGGCTAAACTTGTTAGATAGATAGTTTATAACCGAATAGGGGTTAAAGTTAGTTAAATAACCGAATAGCGGTTATGGGTAGTTACTAGCGGTTATGGAAGTTAGTTACAAGGTAGTTATTTTCGGTTATTACCGAAAAGACATGATGGTTCAAACATGTCGTTTGGAACCTTATAAATACGCGTCATATGTTCATTTGTAAAGTGTGTCTAATGTTAACAATGTAACCATGTTATGTTGTAAGTAATATAATGAATCAATTCTTGTCATTCGATCCTGTGGAAATCGTTTATAAACCTGTGCAAAAGTTGCACCTAGAGATAACTTACGATGTTAGACTAGTTTCACTACTGGGAACCTGTTTTTGGGGCGTTAGATTAACATTGAAGATCTAACTAAAACCACTTCACCCTAACAGGGATGCTAAAAACTTAAAAACAGCCCACATAGGGTTTCAATTTGAATGTAACACCATTCCCATAGTCGGGACATGCGACCCAAACTAAAACCACATCATTATTTTACCCATAAAAGGGATGCTAAAACTTTTGAAACTTCTCAACTAAATTTTTGTTTGTATAAGAATAACCGTGTCTAAATTTTTGTTTGTTAGTCACTACTTTGAAATTATAAAAGCTCAAGTTTCTTATCTCGTGCCAATGTGGGATATATTGTTACATATAATCTTGTAACCAATGATATACATCTTTGATGCAATATCGTTACTTCCAAACTAATGACATACATATAATCTTCCAAACTAATAACATCAGAAGCTCAACTGCTCAAGTGAATCCATCTGTTTGGGAAATCGGTGGACACATGGTATGGAAATGTAATAAAGATTTTGATGGTGCGACCGGTGATGCGATTTTCTTGACTGTGTCTTAATATTTATAGTGTCTCGCTATACCTATGGTTCACCCTAGTGCACTAACGGGCAGTGTACCCGGTCGTGTGTAGTGTAGTAAACGGTAAAGCCGAGGTCGTCCCAAGAGCTATGTGTGTTGGATTATTACTAAGTCTAATTGTCACAGAATAATAGTTTCGATAGGGATTTAATTAATTAAACTACTAATACAGAATAAAGTAAATAAAAGCAGATAAATGGTAAAGGGAAATCAATAGAGGAAAGTGGTGCTAACCTAGTTAATCCTCCTAGCTAGTTATGTCTACGTCTACTTACTTCCAATTACTTCAGGTGGGGTCAAATTCGAGAGGACAACATTTGGTCAATTCGCCTAACCTATCGGCAAAAAGATGCCACCACAGAGAAATCAAAGCACCGTCATAAGTCCTATTGTTTACGGTCCCTAAGCAAAGTCATTAAGTACCGCTACATGCTAGATTCATAATAGTGAGTGCCCGACCGTTAGGAACTTAGACACTACACCCCCAATTCTTAAGTTCATCCAAACGATAGGTGATCGGTTGGTCAAATCGCACAAGTAGAAAGTCATGGTCATATCTTACCATTCTATCTCGTCGCTCACCTAGGGTCAGTTGGTCATATCTCCTAGGCAATTGGCCTCTACCGCCATTCAAAACTACCGAACCAAGGGTGGCTAGCAATGAACTATGCATGCATACACTTAGAAATAATTGTACGGAAGTAAAGGTAAACACAAACAAAACAATTAAGGAATCATAACTAGCCTAGCACCAAAAGGTGCTTAGCCGCTCATATTAATCATGAAAATCAATTCAATATTCAAAGGTACGAAATACATGAATTGAAAGTAAAAGAAATATAAAACGCTAATGCTTATCGTAGTGGAGTGACTTCTCCTTGGAAACGACTCAGTATGCTACTCTAGACCCGCCTTGAGCTTTTACCATGTTCTCGAGTGTTGTGTGTGAAATGGGATGATCGAAATGCTAGAATTGTGGGGTATTTATAGGCTAGATCCGGGTTACAGGCGTAACCAATATAGGAGTTACGCCGTAACCTTCTATTTCTTCGTAAAATGCACTAGATCTGCTGGTTACGGCGTAACCTTATTAGTGGTAACGTCGTAGTCTTCAATAAACTCGGTTACGTCATAAGAGATGCAGTAGTAACGGCGTAAGTATCAGCGGCGTGGAACCTCATTTGACCTAATGTAGTTACGTCGTAACCTTTGGGAGGAGTTACGTCGTAACCTTCTGATAAGTTGGCATACTGAGTCACGCAATAGTTATGGCGTAATGTGAGAGATGAGTTACGCCGTAACTTCTTCAAAATAGCATACTATGATAAATCTTTAGATATGTTTCCATTTCCGCGTCTTTATCTCCAATGCTCGGTAATTTACCCGAAAGTGGAAAAAATGGAAAACAAAGCGTAAATCCATATAAATGATATAAATAACGAGCATTATCGGGGAAATTGACACTTAATATTTAGGACTATTTGATGTTATCAAATATCCCCCACTGAACTCTACTTGCCCTCAAGTAGACCTTATTAGATAGATTCCTAAAAGATATCTCCCATAACCCGAAAATATGAGTTTACAAATCCCTTATGCTAGAATAAAACAAAGCCGAACACCTCACGAAAGGGGAACAAACACTCAAATCTCTCAACTATTCTAAGTGTCAATTTCGAGGTGATCACTCAATCGCACAGTCATAGCATGTATTCTATCATAAGCTTGGCGGTTACACAAATCTCCACCACTAGAGTTAAGGGCTAAACAATTCTCGAAGGCAATATGGGTAGACACGACAAAGGTTAATGGGTGACTCATCATTACTAACATGTCACGGCGAAGTGGACAAAACCAATGATACACGACCAAATCCATGGCCAAGACACCAAAGATTGCTCATTGCATCACCTAGACACGCTTCATGACTAAAAGGGTAGGATAAGACATGGGATATATAATTGGTGTAAAATAAAAAACAAGTCGGTAGTCTAAATCTATAACCAAGTCATCACCACTTACCGTCCGCCCAAAGTTCAAGCTTAGAAGTCAAGAAACCGGATCATGAAATGCAAGGTAGATGTGTCATTAGAGGCGCCGTGATGGGCACACTACCTTTTTCTCCAACTCTGGCATAACTACCAACTCCAATCTTCAAATGTGACCGGGTGGCCTCCTCGATACTAAATCAATAAATCTCATACTACGATTATTATAACATCGCACTTTACAATAGCATAATCATAACAACTATTTTTTTTTTTTGAATCACTTTTTTTTTCTTTTTTCTTTTCTTTTTTTTCCAACATAACAATAACATAACATAATATCCCCCCACTTGAGATGAACAATGGGAATTCGGGGGGTCTTCAATGATCTTCAAAAATGTTATCGATGAAAGCGTGATTTCTGAACCTTTCCACTCGAACCTTGAACTTAGGCAGATGATGACTTCCCAATCATAAATAAAGACTACAGGGTACGCTAAGGTGTATAGGTGTATCGAAACAATATATCGGGTTAAAAAAATGAAAGGAATGGCTCAGAAGGTTGTATCTAGGGGTATCTTGCACTAAAGATGAGTGCAATAAAAGGGTTTTACATGGGGGTCAAAAAGTCGAGGTGACTAATCGATAGACTCACAATGGTAGGCTGTTTGGATGATAATCCTATAATATTGCCTTCTAAAACTGAAAAGTCCAAATACATCGAGCTAACTCAACATAACTCGTCTATGGTCTCGAAATGATGCAAAGGCCATGTTCTAAAGTTTACAAGCTACCGCACACTCATAATTTGGTGGATTTGGGGTAAAATATTGGAAACGGAAAAGGCTAATCTCACTATATAATATCAAAGGTTGTATGTGCTCGCTAAGGTCTAATCTAGTTAAGTTATGAAAAACATGTCAAAATTTAAAAATGGCATAATTTTTCAAAATAAACAAGAAAATGAGGGTGAAATAAAGTTCAAGAGATAATTTCTACTCCCGTCCCCCACTTGAATTGTACAAAGTCCCTTTTGTACTAGGCATTTAAATAAAGGTGAAGAGAAAGGTAGAATTAGGCGAGAACTTCCCCGAAATTTGCTCCATTAAGAAGGAAGGCCCACGAACAAGAGACGTGCCTTCAGATAAGCATCATGAACAAACTTCAATCCTCGAAATCACAATACCGACAAGCATAATTCTAAAAGAAAAAATGAAAATGAAAACAAACTTAACTCACTTTCGTAGGAATCACGGTTGCATTTAGCGAATGCAACAAGCCTTTTAAACCACTTGGTGTCCCAAGTGGACGAGTGAAGTCTCGTGAGGGTTTACAGAACACACCACAAAGTTCATTTAAAAACTAATACAAGGTTATTGTGTTTTAAAATGAAAGAATTAAAGTCGAGGAAAGTTTCGTCGTAACTCTTTTGAGGAGTTACGCCAGAATCGGCAAAACACGAATGAGTCAAAAGCGAGTAGTTACTGGCGAGCCAATCGAGATGGTATTACCGTAATTGGTAATGCGTCAAGAATTACATTGCTAAAAGGTTGGTTACGATGTAATCACCAAGATGAGTTATGCCAGACTGTTCGGATCAAGAATCTGCAGCAAGAATTAGTTCCTCGTTTCTGCAAAACTAGTTAGAAAACACAAAACACCCAATGAAAAGGAAATAAAACAAAAGAAAAGGATAATTCGGGTTGTCTCCCGAAAAAGCACTTTTCTTTATTTACGAGTCCTTAAGTTAGACTCAGAGCCGCGGGGCTTCTATGGGGGCCTTTGGACTTCCCCGACTTCTTCCATGTCTTTCATTAAGTTGCGCCTAACCCACCTGACATTTGTGGCAGTGCGAAGATATTCTTTGGTTTCAATTTTCCAGATCTTGCAAAATTTTTCTTCAGGCCCTAAATGGTATCGCGTAAACTTAAATTTTTCGGATATAATAGGTGGTGACCTCTTAAATGGGATGCCAAGAAGCTTGCATCTTCTTTTCTCATGTACTTCACCATCTGGGTCAATGAAACCGTCTTCGCTTTGTAACTCGAGATAATCGAAATCATCATCATCGAATCGGTATCTTCAAGTTGGTTGAGTATTTGCTTGCATTCTTCATTTTCTACCTTAGACGAGCCCTTGGTGTCATCTTCGGTTCTTCATTAGGAACTTCATTGTTAGGTTGATCTTTACTCATACACCCATTCCGTTTTCTTTTTAGTTAACGCGTCAATATTTCCGTATTTGATTTTGACCCAATCGTTGAATTCGAATAAATACTCTTGTAAACATTCTATTGAAGGTTGGTTGTTCATTTCTAATATCACCCTACGCATAACCTTTCTTATATTGTATTCGTGTGTGTGTTAGTGTGTTCAACCGATCTATCTCTTCTCTATTTCTTATATTGATGCTTGTGTTACTAATATGGGAACCTAAAGTGGTATCATTCACCAAATAGTTGGGTGAACATCTTTTGTTTTGAAGTTAGTTTTGTGGTCTTCTGGCCAGAAACCGTTTCTTACTTTGTCACGCTTAAAAACTTATTTTGTACACTTTTTAATCCAAGATTCTTGTACTTTCAACGCTTTTAAAGTGTTAAAATATCTGCTTTTGGCAAAAGTTTCAAACTTTACGTGTGGATCATTGTTTTAAGCTTGGTTTTAAGCGTGGTTTATTTCTACGCATAAGGTGTTTAGAAGTTTTGGATCATCAAGTTTCACACTTTTGTGTTATTTTGGTGATATTGAAGTCATTTCATCACAAAATCGGTTTAGAAACATCATTGAGAAATCACTTTTGGTCAAGTTTTACGTAGCAAAACCCTATTTTTACGCGTAACTTTTCCTTGGATCGATCTTGCCAGTTTCGTGGTTTACTCGGTTTTCTTGCTTGGATAAGCCTCGAAAACACTTCGACTTTGGATATCCTTTGCCTTTGTGATAGTGTAAAAGATCTTTTGGGCAAAACCCTAATCAGTGCGATAAGCTCAAACTTATGCGTAGAACTCATTATGCATAAGATTTTTCACGCCTAAGCTTTGTCTTATGCATAAGCTAATCCTACGCCTAAGTTTTCACGCTTAACTTTCGGGTTCACGATAACTTTAGTGTTTCTCAATTCTTACGCGTAGAGCTAATCCCACGCATAACTATCACGCTTACGCGTAAGTTTGGTGTTTTACGCTAAGTGTTACTTTGCCTACACTTGGTTTCTACGCCTAAGGATACTTCATCAACAACGCTTCATTCGACTACAAAGATCCATTTAAAAACACAAGTTTTCAACATGTCACAACCACTATACTCTAGCTATTTTCCTTACACTTATAATAAACAACAACAACAACTAAGTCCACAACATCAACAATTTAATCAAGAACAACAAATTTATCAACAACAATTTAATCAACAACATACTCCACAACTAGGATCAATTCCACCACAAATGGTTCAACCACCACCTAGTCTTCAAGTACAAACTTACACAAACTTCTATAATCAACATCCATCCATGAGTACTATGAAGGAACCGACATGGTTTGGCAAGATGTGTGAAGCCTTAAGTAGCCAACAATCAATTCATGAAGCTGGCTCACTTGATAGACCTCCAATGCTCACTCCCGGAAATTATGATCAATGGGTGATAAGGTTCTTTAGGTTTTGTGATCTAAAGAAGCCACACGGAAAGTTCCTAAAGAAGGTCATTATGGAAGGTCCATTTCGGATGCCTCACTGTTGTCACACCCGCATCCGTATGCCAATCCACCAAGAGATGTTGTCACCAACATTGCAACTATATCGCACCTCACCGGCGATGAACTTCTACATTTTGAAGCCGATGAACTAGCAATGCAATACATCCTTTTAGGATTACCCAATCCAATCCTTCAAGTGTTGATGCTCAAAAGACGCAAAAGCAATGTGGGAACATATTCATCTTCTTATGGAAGCACAACACTCAATCGAGAAGACATGGAATCCAAAATCTACTTGGCTTATGAACACTTCATGATTGAACCAGAGAGACATTAGAGTCATATCATCATCGCTTTTCGGACATCATTAATGATTTGGACAAACACAACATCATCATGCCAATGAATTGTCACAACACTAAGTTCCTAAGTAGTCTTGGTCCGAATGGGAGAAGTATGTCATTTTTCTCCGTCAAGCTAAGAATCTTCATCATGCTACATACGGATTGTTGTATGACTATCTCAAGCCACACCAAAAGAAGTTGACAAAGAAAGGACTATCCGTGGACTCCGGCTTCACCGCTTCCGGACAATCAACAACTTGCTTTGTGGGCTCAAACTAGTTTTCCTCCTAAAATAGCTCCTCAACCCACTCCTCAACCCATCGCAACCATCACACCATATGATCCGTCACAAGAACAACCTCAATAAACTCAATTGGTTCCATTCAACAACAACAATGCTCAAGCACTTTACGGTGAAGTCGATGAGGACTCGATGCTTTCGATGAATTGCAACAAGGATTTGTCATGATTGCTAAAGCCTTCGGTCGGTATACAAACAAATCCAACAATCGCATTCGTTCTCATCAAACACAAGGAATCGGTGCCGCTGTGAACAATGGACGCGTTGAAGTTCGAATCGTGGTTATGGTCGTCGATGGGAGGTGGTCAAGGGTTTAATGCTATGGGAAGGAATAACATGGGTGCTCCACAACAACAAAGGGCTCAAGTGGTTGAACAGGGAATGCTCGTAATGGGTTAATGGTCTTGTTGTTATAATCAGAATGAGAAGGGTCATCCGCTAATGCATGCCCTAAGCCGAGGACAAGAGGCGGTCTTATCACAAAGATGCGTTGCTCTTGGCTCTCAAGGATGAAGTCGGTGGAACTCTTACCAACAAGGAACGAGCTTTATGGCGGATCTGATTCGATGATGATATGGAGGACTTGTAGGCTAATGCAGCAGATGATGTTGATGGCACAAATGCAAGCTCTACATGCGTGATACAGCCCCAGTATGACATTGATGGCTTGTCTCGTGCATCGGAACAAAATATACTCATCAGCGATATGATATCTTCACCAATTTCTCCATCCGGCAAGGATCGAGTGTTCAACATGAGCAATCCACATCTCATTCGATGATTATCAAATAGATCCCATAGTTATATGTGACGATCAAGATAACCTTATGGTTAATATTGATAATCAAGTTGACTCGTGATTATATTTGAGGATCTAAATAATGATCATGTTGAGACTCACGCTGAACAAGGTGAGCTTTTGTCTAATAGAGAATTGAGCTCTCGGCCTTAATTAAAGACCAAGAATCTCATTTGGAAATTTGCAAGCAATTAAAAGATAAAATGCACTGTTAATTAAGGATAATGAATGCTTAATTAGACAAATCAACGCTTTTAAAACTCAAGAAAACGTGAACAAGGTTTTGAAGTCGCTTTGCTAAATCTCATCAAAACAAAAATCCTTAGAACACAGATACGTGATCTAGCCGCATCCAAGAATGCTTTGTTGTCTCAAATAGAACAATCGAAACATGAACATAAACAACAAATTAACTCTCTTACTTTGAAACTCAAAAGCCAAGGTGCGTTGTTAACTTGTCAAAATAGTTCTCTGAGTACAAAAAGCATTCCACTAAACGAATAGATAACTATCTTGAAGAAATTGTCGCCTTACAACACAAAATCAAAGAGTTTCAAATGTTGTTTATAAACATGGTGAGTCAATCACAACTATTCAAAAGTTTACTTTTAAACCAAATCTAAATGGATATTGACCAATTCTTGCGACATAAACCTAAGTTTTCAAACAGAGCATTCAAACCAAACTCAAGTTTACAAAGGCGTAATATAGAATTGATGATTCAAATATGATTTGTTGTTGAATATAATCGCATAGAGGAATTAGATGCGTATGACGAGAGGGTCAAAATGGAAAATGTCGCTTATAACAAACCTTTAACTATTCAAAAGTCGTAACTTTTGTCACGTAACAAGATACGCCAAACAAACCTTTGGTTATCACACCGTCAAGTTCGTCCCCAACACAATGGTGCACAAATTAATGGTCCTTTACCTTCACTTAGTGAAGTTAAAACAAAAGCCGAAAGTTGTCGTGTTATCAAATATTTTGACACTTTCTTATGTGACCTCAAAATTTTGAACGTGAGATTGAATTTCATTCGAAATAAAAGTTGAACTTTTCAATCGCCAATGGCGCGAGAACAAAGAGATATTCTTCGAAAAGAATTTTACCCCATGTCAAAATTTGAAAACTTGTGCACTATATCGGGAAAGGGATTTTCACAAGGAACTTGGTCTCATGAAAACAGCTTGAAAAATGTAAACATCGATTTCAAATACTAAACGTAAAAGAAATTGTTGAGAAAAGATGTTGATCGACTCTTGGAAGATGTTATCTGTGCTGATATCAATAATCTTGTTTTATTACAATCAGTTGCATATGCATCTGATCATTTCTCTGCTGATTCTGTTGAAATTGTTGAGAATACTGATAATGTGCATCAGATCGAATCTTTAAAAGTTGAAAATGAATGATTGTTAAACGAAATTTCAAATTCAAAACGTCGTCTTCAATGGTGTCAAAAATATTGTCAAAATTGTGAACTTTCTCTGCAAAACAAACTCACCCAGCTTGAGCTCAAAATCTTTTGATCCTAAAATTGAGCAACTGGATGATCAAAACGTGTCTTTGAAATGTTAAATCTCAAAATATGAACAAGAACTTGCAAAAGTTAAAGGAATATTGTGTCATATTTGATTTACTCAAATAGACTCGTAATGAAGCATCAAACGAACTTGAACATTATCTTGCACACACTAAAGAAGTCATGAATTTTCTGAAATCTTCGCTCAAAATCAAGATTCGTGCACACTATCATTAAGTTAAGGAAATGTGATAATGCTACACGCGCCGCTCGGGATCAAAGGAACTTCCTTTCGTCGAAAGAAGTTTTTCAACACCCCAGGCGTGAACCTAATCGCTGTAGTGTAGTATTAGGGTAAGCCACGGTATTGATATCGCTCTCTATGCGAATAGGAATGCTAGTGAGAAGTTACTACGCTAAGGTTGTGGTTGAGGAAGATTATTTTTATCTTTTATATTTTTAAGGAAAGGAAAGGTACGAATCTCGGGTTTGAATTTAGGGGTTGGTATTTCACCGATTACTCTACTTATCTAATTATCTAATCTAAGGTGTATGTAGTCTATGTCTAATTAATGTGTGCTCATATGATAGTTTAAAGATGTGTTTACTTAGGTTTTACTACTCCTTAATTATCTCCTATTGGTGGTTGAATTGTCACGTCCTTATTCCTAGTTGTGTTGTGTGTCTAAGGTTGTAGGGTATACGTTTCACCCTAACTCTTTGAACTTACCAAAGGGTCTCGTCTACAAAACCCACTAGGGATAATAAACTCTTACTCTAAGGCACTCTTTGGATGGTTTAGCTTACAACTACTCAAGGAGTCATATTCTAAGGTTCACAAAGATTTTATCAAGCATTAAGTACACAACGAATGACCTATCGCATTACTAGATCATTAATCAACTAAGATAAGAGACAACCAATCAATATTCAATAATTAAGTTTCATATTCCCTAAGCAAACACACAAGTAAATTAGCCGGACATGGAAAACATGCAAGCATACACACAAATAATTAAAGACATAATTGTATTAATGAAGTAAACACTTATCTTGGTGTAAGATAGGGTTTGGAACCCTAAAATACTGTGACAAGACAACCTTTGGTTCGGTTTAGGTTTTACCCAAAAGACTACACACCAAATAATCGAAAAATTCGGATTCTATATATAATATTATATATGACGGTGTCACCTTATGTTTTAGGACGCCGTGTCGCCGTCATTAGGGTTTCGCCTTGGCCACGTTAGACTTGCGACGGTGTCACCTTATGCTTGTGACGCCGTCCTCTTCAAATTTTCGACGCCGTCTGGATTACATCTAGGCCGTCGAGTCATGACGGCCTACTCTTTTATAACTTGACGCCGCCACTTGAAAATGGGAGTTTTGGCTTCCGTCCGTCACAAAGATCCTCCGACGGCGCTGTAATTAACACCGACGCCCACCTTATGTTTTCAACAGACTTTGAGTGTCTCGATTCGACTTTGGCCATTTTCTTCAGATAATCGCGCCTTTTCGTCCAAATAAGTGCCATTCCAAGATTTTGCCTTCAAGAGACCTAAAAAGTGAAAAGGAACGATATTAAGCAATAATGGATACAAAAGTGATCAAATAAGGGCTTAAACGACCCCTAAAAATGTACCTTTAAAACCTTATCAAATATCCCTACACTTGGTATTTGTTGTCCTCAAGAAAATATGCTTTTAGCCAATTAATTTATAAGTTAGGGTCATGAAGCATTCATTCAAACGGTCCACAACACATATAAGCCTCATAAAAGTCATAACAAGCACGGAAATCACATATTAGCACCTCACATGGGGTGTTTGATACTCACATCTCTCTGGGTGTATATTAAATATAACAAATTGAATTGGAAGATAAACACTCATTAACCGGTCCTAGTACATAGATTACCATAGGCTTGAGAATAGATCAAACCTCCATCGCTTTGGTGAAGCACCTAGGAAAGACTATCAAAGAGGTCTTTAAAGGGTTGTAATGTTAGGCTTACGGTAGGAAACAAAGGGTTTGGTGGGATAGGCTATATAGTGGTGGCAAGTCAAAAATCTCTTATGTTACAAGCATACGAAGAATGGCGCTATAAGCCAAGACTCTACACTCTAAACTCTAGCTAACCGAAATAAACAAACATAAATTTAAAGGATAGATGTAGGATGGTAGCCCGTGATGTTTTTTTTTTCATCACTCTATCTTTTTCTTTTTTCTTTTCTATTTTTTCGATTTTTTTTCATACACTTTTACTCTACCATCCTCTACAAGAATATCAAAATAATAGGGATTTATAGGCACATCCCTACACTTGAGTTTTTATTACTCTAAGACTAATTTGACCCGAATTAAAAGATCAAAACACTTGGGGTACATTATTACGCAAACAAATGGAATTTGAATTTACGCTCCTTCCCGTCATTTCATAAACTTTAACTTTTCCCATGAATCCCAATCGTCCCAAAATCAGATACAAAGGATATGACTCGACTTAGCAACTCATGCAAGCAACTAGATAATTGAACTAAGGGTTTAGGGTGATAACAATAATGCACTAAAAGTGAGTGCATACAGGTAGGCTAAGGATCCGTGTGATTAAAAACGAAAGAAACTAGGGTGATAACAATAATGCACCAATGTTCCCGAAAGTATCAAAGTTAGGATAATTGGAAGGTAATTAAAACGAAGAAACTAGTACTCTCGATTAGCTCGGTAGGATCCGTGTGTGAAGTAGTGGTTAAATCATTTCCAAGAAGAATTTATGCGTGAAAAGCTCCTTCCAATCTTATGTAACTTCTTCTTGATAAATTAAACCTCGCACACTGAAGAAAACAAACGAAACCTTCGCGTAAAATCGGTAATAATATATATAAGACTCAATTTAAACTAGGATATAATGCTTGTGGAATGGATGTTTACAAAATTTCGGAAAATTAAGACCTAGAAAATTCCAAATTTTTTTAAGTAGCCGTAAAACGAGAAAAAAGTAATCATTGTTTTACTCCTTCCGACGCCGTCAGTTGTGATCTCGACACCGTCAAAGTTATCCCGACAACGTCAAGTTATCCCGACAAAAACCGGTCTCATGATTTTCCGGAAAAAATTCGGAAAATTTATATCTTTAGAATCGGAAAATTTACGCAAAACATCCATTATGACTCGATACAAGCATTTGACTCGAACAAACACACAAATATATCTTTTAATGAATTGTTATTCTCATGTTTACATTTCCTTGAAAACGTGTAATCCTCCCTACACTTATCCCTTATGTAAAATACCTTTATATGCAATTAAGACGAGGTTAAAACAAAATAAAGCATTTTTACAAAATTAAACATGAGAATAAACAATCAATAAAAGATATATGACACTAACAAGCAAACAATTAAGCATGGTTTGCCTCCCACGAAGCGCTTTTCTTTATTTAAGAGTCTTGTAGCTAGACTCGTAGTCGGTAACTCCACGCATCGATATAAGTAAGCCTATCCTCAACAATGTCATAAGGATCAAACTTATCATTCAAGTTCCTAATAGTACGCTCGGTTAGATATGCCTTTTCAAACTTCTCCATCGGGATCATAGATTGTTATCCTAATGTGCCACTTCCATTATCGCACTAGGCGGTCTATCCCAATCCCATTTGTGTTTAGATTTCTCAACTTTCCACTTATTCATGACAAGGTTGACGGCAAGCTTCATAAGAACTCTGGTCATCTTCCTAAATACTACATGCCCCTCGAATCAGGTTCACTTCCATGTCCCTAGTCATTACTCTTTCTTGGAAAGTTGCTTTACTAGTGAAGGCTTCATCTAGGTAAAAAGGTCTTTGGGGGCCTATGAGGTTCTTATCTATCCAAGGTCCATATCTAGAAGGCTCTCTATCCAACCTAATCTCATGTGGATTTCCTCTTCTTTGTAGTACGATGCTTTTGACATCGTGAAATTGACCTAGCATTCCCTCTCATACCACTATCTTGGACATCTTACAATCGATGATGGCACTAGCGGTAGCTAAGAATCCTCTTCCTACTAGTAATGGCATGTCGTCCTTATTCATGTCTAGCACATGAAAGTCGGCCAAAAGAGTCAACTCTCCCGTGTAGTACCATGTCTTTATTATTCCTATCGGACGTGCAACACTACCATCCGCTAGACCTAAGATGGTTTCATGGTTCTATTTTACCTAAGTTAAGGCTTCTATAGAGGACAACGAAACAAGATTGATGCATGACCCTAAGTCGGCTAGAGCGTCGAGAGGTTTGGAAGTTCCAAGCCTACACCAAGAGTGAATAGCCGGATCGCCTAACTTCTTAGGTAAATTATTTCACACAAAAGCGGACCCATGTTTTCCAAGCTTAAGTTCTAACTCATATTTTTCTTTTAAAGCATTATAATAAGGTGCATGAGCTAAGACCTCAAGAATTGGTTTTCTTGATGGAGTTCTTTGTACTCCTCCTCTAAACTAGGTTTGGATTCTTGGTTGACTAAGTTTCTCAAGAGTAGGTTCCACCAACTGCAGGCCTTGGTACCTTTTGGATGGCTTGGAACCCTTTTTGATAGCTGCATCGAGTGAACCGTTGGGTATGAGGGCATGGATGTGTGTTCTCCCATGGTGAACAAGAACATGAAGTCGAAAAATCGAATTCACTTTTGGGTTCTTTATAGTATCACTGGGAGTGCTCCAACTTCCCGTCCGTTGAAGGCTTTTAAGAGGGCATCGAGCTTGTTTGTCATCTCGCTTTGTCTTTTCTTAAAATCGGCTTCAAGCTTAGTCAATCGAGTCTCTTGAGATGACAGGAATCTAGATGAATTTCCTCAAGATTAGTGGGGTTCCCAAGGTTTAGAGAGTTGAACCTATTAGTGGACTAGATGAGCTTTGGGGTGCTGAGTTTTGGTTCCACTTAAGGTTAGGGTGATTTCTCCACGAGGGGTTGTAAGAGTTTCCAAGTTGTTTTGTTCAGGCTTGAAAGTGTACCACTTCTCTCCGCTCCGCCGGACGTATGGAGGCGAGTCCATGAAAGCTTGTTCGGGAAGTCTTGTGCAATCACGAGTGTCATGGGGACCACTACATAACTTACAAGGTAGAGCGACTTTATTCACTTGACGTGAGGACTTAGGATTTTCGAGGAACTCATTAGGAAATTAACTTTATCTTCAAGTTCGATCATCCTACGGTCGGAAGGTTGTGAGTTGGGGAGGCAAGGAGATTGCCTCACGCTTTTAGGCACACGAGGTCATCCCAACTTTCGTTGTCATAGAGGCAAGGTCCTCTATTATACCCCATGATTCTTCCGCGGTGAGATCACTAAGTTTTCCACCGCCACTTGGTCAATGGATCGCTTGGTGGGGAAGTTGACATGATCATAGAAAATTTGGACTTGGAGCCAAAGATCAATGTCGTGATGAGGGACTTTATGAAGTAAGTCCTTGAATCGAGTCCATGCTTCAGAGAGATTCACCTTGACGTTGTTGGAACATCAAGATGTCATTCCTAAGCTTAGTGGTTCTCCCTGGGAAAATTGAGCAAGGAGCGAGAGGTAAGATCATCCCAACTTGAGATGGAGCCATGGAAGTCGCTCAAGCCAATTACTAGCTTGGTCCTCAGAGAGAATTGGAAGAGACGCAGCGCGTGGTCTCCCAAGTAGTAGCATCAAGGTCGATGGAATCGACAATTTTGAGGAAATCCTCGATGTCGATTTGGATCTTCGTAACTAAGTCCGTAATGCACATCCATTTTGCACCAACCGGATGGTGTCGGATCGCAGGCCGTAGTTTGGGCTTGGTCGGGAAGCTCAATGGTGTTCCTATAACCCAAGTGGCTTGGTCTCGAGTATTTACCAAGAGTACGGGCTCTTGGCGGTCAATAGGTGGTGGGTTGATGAATGGTGGTGGTTATCACCTTCCATGATGAAAAGTGATGGATTACTAACAATGGTCACGGTTAAGGGGATAGACAAAGAGAAAGCTAAGAATGAGAAAAAGTTTACTTGATAGGAATCAAGTAAAGAAACCTAAACGAGGTGGACTACTAACTAGCTATTCTATTCCCCACAACGGCGCCAAAACTTGATAACGCCACACGCCGCTCGGGGTCAAAGGAACTTCCTTTCGTCGAGCAAGTTTTTCAACACCCTAGGCAAGTGAACCTAATCATTGTAGTGTAGTATTAGCTGTAGTTACGTATTGATATCGCTCTCTGGGAATAGGAATGCTAGTGAGAAGTTACTACGCTAAGGTTGTGGTTTAGGAAGATTATTTTTATCTTTTTATATTTTTAAGGAAAGGAAAGGTACGAATCTCGGGTTTGAATTTTGGGGTTGGTATTTCTACCGATTACTCTACTTATCTAATTATCTAATCTATGGTGTATGTAGTCTATGTCTAATTAATGTTTGCTCGATGATAGTTTAAAGATGTGTTTACTTAGGTTTTACTACTCCTTAATTATCTCCTATTGGTGGTTGAATTGTCACGCCCTTATTCCTAGTCATGCAGTGTCTAAGGTTGTAGGGGTATGCTTTCTCCCTAACTCTTTGAACTTACCAAGGGTCTCGCCTACAAAACCCACTAGGGATAATAAACTTTACTCTAAGGCACTCTTTGGATGGTTTAGCTTACAACCACTCAAGGAGTCATATTCTAAGGTTCACAAAGATTTAATCAAGCATTATACACAACGAATGACCTATCGCATTACTAGATCATTAATCAACTAAGATAAGAGACAACCAATCAATATTCAATAATTAAGTTTCATATTCCTACAAACACACAAGTAAATTAGTTTGACATGGAAAACATGCAAGCATACACACAAATAATCAAAGACATAATTGTATTAATGAAGTAAAACACATATTAAGCAATAACGGATACAAAAGTGATCAAATAAGGGCTTAAACGACCCTCAAAAGGTACCTTTTAAAACCTTATCAAATATCCCTACACTTGGTATTTTCTTGTCCTCAAGCAAATGTGCTTTTAGCCAATTAATTTATAAGTTGGGGTCATGAAGCATTCATTCAAAACGGTCCACAACACATATAAGCCCATAAAGTCATAACAAGCACGGAAATCACATATTAGCACCTCACATGGGTGTTTGGATACTCACATCTCTCGTGTGTATATGAAATATAACAAATTGGAAATGGAAGATAAACACTCATTAACCGGTCCTAGTACATAGATTACCATAGGCTTGAGAATAGATCAAACCTCCATCGCTTTGGCGTAAGCACCTAGGAAAGACTATCAAAGAGATCTTTAAAGGGTTGTAATGTTAGGCTTACGGTAGGGAAACAAAGGGTTTGGTGGGATTACAAGCATACGAAGAATGGCGTTGCTAAGCCAAGACTCGACACTCTAAACTCTAGCTAACTGAAATAAACAAACGTAAATTTAAAGGATAGATGTAGGATGGTAGCCCGTATGTTTTTTTTTCATCACTCTATCTTTTTCTTTTTTCTTTTCTATTTTTTTTCGATTTTTTCATACACTTTTACTCTACCATCCTCTACAAGAATATCAAAATAATAGGATTTATAGGCACATCCCTACACTTGAGTTTTTATTACTCTAAGACTAATTTGACCCAATTAAAAGATCAAAACACTTGGGGTACATTATTACGCAAACAAATGGAATTTGAATTTACGCTCCTTCCGTCATTTCATAAACTTTAACTTTTCCCATGAATCCCAATCGTCCCAAAATCGTATACAAAGGATATGACTCGACTTAGCAACTCATGCAAGCAACTAGATAATTGAACTAAGGGTTTAGGGTGATAACAATAATGCACTAAAAGTGAGTGCATACAGGTAGGCTAAGGCGATTTGGGTGTATATTTGGGGTGGGGTGTAAATAATGTTTTCATTGATATTCCGTAAAATCGAAACATCACGAGAACCGCGAAAAGGATAAGCTCGAGGGGTTAACTAGGGTATCGATACTAAAGATGAGTACAACGCAAAGGGTGCGGGGAATTACTCAACCGATGTGGAAGAAGTAATTATATTACGTATCAAACAAGGGTTATCCTAATGGCTCTTATCATTTAGTTATTCCTAACTACACAAGTGTAGTCTTACTTACGTATCTCGAATGCATCACAAAACAAGTTCTAGAATCTAATATACTACCGGTTCACACTCTAAGCATTGAAGATGAATGCTTTTAATTCCTACTAATCTAAGGGCGATCCTCACATTTTGGGTGGAATTTAGGTGGTAAAGGGTTTTGTGCTAGTCATGCAACTTCCTATCCGTGAGACGCTTTGTTAAGACTAATGGCCCACTCTTATATGTCATGAAAATTTTAAATTTGGTGCCAAAATTACCCTAACCGACATTTTCTCATGGTTTATTACACAAATACAATTGACAAAGCAAATAATCAAGGATAAGCATAGTTTCAAAGTTCCCATTTTATTTTCCTCCCTACATTTAAACCGAACATTGTTCCCAATGTTCTAAAGTATCAAAGTTAGGATAATTGGAAGGTAATTAAAAACGAAGAAACTAGTACTCCCCGATTAGCTCGGTAGGATCCGTGTGTGAAGTAGTGGTTAAATCCTTTCCAAGAAGAATTTATGCGTGAAAAGCTCCTTCCAATCTTATGTAACTTCTTCTGATAAATTAAACATGCACACTTGAAGACAACAAACGAAACCTTCACGTAAAATCGGCGGTAATAATATATATAAGACTCGATTTAAACTAGGATATAATGCTTATGGAATGGATGTTTGCAAAATTTCCGAAAATTAAGACCGAAAATTCCAAATTTTTTAAGTAGGTCGAAACGAGAAAAAGTAACTGTTGTTTTTACTCCTTCCCGACGTCAGTTGCGATCCTGACGCCAGTTATCCTAACAAAAAGCGGTCTCGCGATTTTCCGAAAAAATTCTAGAAAATTTATATCTTTAGAACTGGAAAATTTCTCGAAAACATCCATTATGACTCGATACAAGCATTTGACTCGAACAACACACAAATATATCTTTTAATGAATTGTTATTCTCATGTTTACGCTTCCTTGAAAACGTGTAATCCTCCCTACACTTATCCCTTATGTAAAATACCTTTATATGCAATTAAGACGAGGTTAAAACAAAATAAAGCATTTTTACAAAATTAAACATGAGAATAAACAATCAATAAAAGATATATGACACTAACAAGCAAACAATTAAGCATGGGTTGCCTCCCACGAAGCGCTTTTTTATTTAAGAGTCTTGTAGCTAGACTCGTAGTCGTGCTCCTACGCATCGATATAAGTAAGCCTATCCTCAACAATGTCATAAGGATCAAACTTATCATTCAAGTTCCTAATAGTATGTTCGGTTAGATATGCCTTTTCAAACTTCTCCATCGGATCATAGATTGTTATCCCATGTGCCACTCTCCATTACCGCTACTAAAGCGGTCTATCCCAATCCCATTTGTGTTTAGATTTCTCAACTTTCCACTTATTCATGACAAGGTTGACGGGCAAGCTTCCTAAGAACTCGGCCATCTTCCTAAATATTAAAGGCGCCCTCGAACGGGTTCACTTCCATGTCCCTAGCCATTTCTCTTCTTGAAAGTTGCTTTACTAGTGAAGGCTTCATCTAGGTAAAAGGTCTTTGGGGCCTATGAGGTTCTTATCTATCCAAGGTCCATATCTAGAAGGCTCTCTATCCAACCTAATCTCATGTGGATTTCTTCTTTGTAGTACGATGCTTTTGACATCGTGAATTGACCTAGCACTCCCCTCTCCTACCACTATCTTGGACATCTTACAATCGATGATGGCACTAGCGGTAGCTAAGAATCCTCTTCCTACTAGTAATGGGCATGTCGGGTCCTTATTCATGTCTAGCACATGAAAGTCGGCCAAAGAGTCAACTCTCCCACGTGATACTACCATGTCTTAGCAAACGTGATCCCATTGCCTACCGACAAAACACAAGATACTAATGTGCTTCCCCATCAAACAGAATAGTTGCCTCTTTTCCAAACGCCTCGCACTTCATGCCCTAGGAGCAATACAAGGAAGAATAGGAAGTTGCGACCTAAGAAAAGAACAATAAAGAATGTCAAGTAGAACAACACCCTAGGACTTTGAATAAGACTCACGTTGCACCCACTTTAGATATTGCGTCGACAAATGTAATGGAAAAGTGTTGTAATGAATGCTAAACCTTTAAGTACTTTTGATATTCACCGATGCTTTTTGTGTTATTTGTCGAAAAGTATGCTTTCGATTGTCATGACAAATGTGTTATTAGAGCTATCTTGTCTCGCTTACTTAATCCTAAGACCCGGAATACCTCTAGGCCCACTAATACTTCGAGTCTCAGGCTTGGTAAACCGCCTCTTTAGATTCTAAGAAATGCATTGATATCCCAGTAGCTCCAAGATCACCTCCAAGGAATGTAGTACCACCTAGTGCATTTACTAAGACTAAAGCTAAGACTAGTTGGAGATGGCGTAAATGGATACATAATACACTAGGATTTAAATGGATGCCTAAAATCATTGATATGTGTATTTCTACTATAACTACTTCGAAACCCTAACACTTCGGGTTCCACATCTACTTCTATTCCATCCGTGTCGTCTCATGTGTAATACAGTGATACAGATCATCCTTGATTGTTGATAGCGGATGTTCCCGACACATGACAGCAACCTTAAACTATTATCAAACTTTATTGCAAAGTTCATTGGCACCGCTGATTCGAATGATCACTTCAGCCTATCATGGGCTACTGGAGATTATATCAATGGCTATATCGAAATTAGCGTGGTTTATTATGTGGAAGGCCTCGGTCACAATCTCTTTTCAATTCGGTCAATTACATGATGGAGATTTGGAAGTTGCTTTCGGGAGAAAACTTGTTTCATCTGTGATCTACAAGGAAATGATCTTATGTCCGCTCTCGCAATTCTAGTCTCAGATACAATCTCAATGCAAGACATGGTTGCTTCATCTCCCATCCGTCTACTTTCAAAGGCAACATCAACAAAATCTTGGCTATGGCACCGCCGCCATCACATTTAAACTTTCAAACCATAACCAACCTTGCTCGGCACAAACTTGTCAAGGTCTCCGAGATTCCTAGATTCTAAAGATCACCTTTTCTCTCGCTTGTGAACAAGGGAAAAGCACTCGTGCTCATTTTCCTTCAAAGGTGGAACATGCCTCTACATGTGCTTCATCTTCTTCACATGGATTTGTGTGGCCCAATGCGTGTAAACGATTAATGGCAAACGCTACATCTTGGTAATTGTCGATGACTACTCACGATGGACTCGGCTCTACTTTCTTCAAGTAAAGATCAAGCTCCACGATGATCATCACCTTCTCACAAAAATTCAAGTTCACCTCCAACACCGTCGCCAAATCGTAATGCATAAAAGGAACCGAATTTGTGAACCAAACTCTTCGAGAATTTTATGAGAAAGCCGGAATTGAGCATCGACATCTATTGCACGACACCAAAACAAAACGGAGTTGTTGAAAGACGAAACCGACGTTAGTGGAAGTCGCAAGAACAATGTTAATCAATGCTAAACTTCCAGATTACTTGTGGGCGTGGTTATATCAACTGCATGCTATACTCAAAATCATTCAATGATTACAAACGCCACAACAAAACACCTTTTGAGATTATCCACAACCATAAACCGAATCTCAAACACTTTCATGTATTTGGATCCCTTTGCTACCCAAATAAATCGTGATGACTTTGGAAAGCTCAAAGCCAAAGTCGACATTGAGTCTTTATTGGATAATCGTGAGAATTCTAAAGGTTACCGGATTGGAATCGTCAGACAAAGCAAAGTTATGGAAACGATTCATGCTAATTTTGATGAGCTTACGAAATGGCTTCGAGCATAATACTGGAACCCGGTCACAACCGCTTAAACTTCCTCAAACCCCATCATCACCGAACCAAGCCCCACTACTCACAACAAATGGAAAAGCTCTTGTCTACTGCTTAGTGATGACATTGATGAACGTGCTCCGTGTGTATCCACCGCTCACGTCAACCCGATCATACTCTTATACCGATACACCGCTACAACAACTCATCTGAAGAAGCACCACCGCTGACTCTACAACAACAGCTTGAACAAACCGCTTCCAACGACGCCGAACCAAATGATGATTTTCTTAATGAAGTACCTCCACCGCAGACTTTGATCCAAATGCTTCTTTAACCCGCTTGCTAATGAAATTGTTGCACCGATGTTGCGGAATCATCAACAAGCCATTTGAATCATCAAAATCGCACAATGTATACCAACATCAACCTCGACACATCGCTGGACAAAAGACCATCCTCTTGAGAACATTATTGGTAACCCAAATCAACCAACAGAATAAGATAACGCCTTCACACGTGATGGTGAACATTGCATTTATGCACTCACCGTCCGCTAATCAACCTTAAAACATTAAAGACGAATGACCAAAGACAACCGGATTGAATCCATGCAAGAAGAACTCAACCGCTTTAAACGCCTCAAGAATGGGAACCGTTGAAAGATCAATAGGGTCTATGTCATTGGTCTAAAATGGATTGGAAGAACAAATTGGATGTCAAGGAACGAATCGTAAACTAAGGGTTATGTATGGGAAGAGGTATTGACTTTGAAGAATCATTCACCCGGCTGCTCGCCTGAGGTCGTTCGATCTTTCTCGCGTCATGCTCATATGAATATAACGGTATTTCGATGGACGCCAAACCGCTCGAATGGTCAACCGAAAGAAACAGTCTATGTCACCACCGTAAGGCTTCGTTGATCCCGAGTTCCCGAACCATGTCTACAAACCGAACAAAGCTCAGACGGTCTCAAACAAGCTCCTCGCGTGGTACGATAATTTATCATCCTTCCTCATTGCCAATAAATTCACCAAAGGTTCGGTCGATCCTACACTTTTCATACAATATCACGGGCTCACATCTTAATTGTTCAAATTTATGTGATGACATCATTTTGGGTCAACACATTTAAAATAGTCAAATGCTTTTGCAAACTAATGACAAAACATTTTGAAATGTCAATGATGGGTGAACTCACATTCTTTCTCGAATGCAAGTTCATCAATCACCCTGTGGTATTTTCTTGAGTCAATCCAAATATGCCCTTGAACCGTTAAACAAATTTGGAATGCAAAGTCAGGACACCTATGCCACACCAATGGCTCATACCAAGAAGCTAGATGTCGATATACATGGGAAATTGGTGGACCCTACCAAATACCGTAGTATTATTGGGTCTCTTATGTATCTAACAATGGCGGTGCCCGAGTATTGTGTTTGCCAGATATCTTTGATCCCGCTATCGATCGAGACCAATCGAAACCCACCTCTCCGAGGCTAAAAGAATCCTCCGATACATCAAGGGAACCATTAACTGGGGATCCGTATCCAAGGATTCGGTTTTGAACTAATAGCTTTTTCGGACGCCGATCATGTAGGATGCTTAGATTCACGTAAAAGTACTTCAGAGCATTACAATTTCTTGGTGATAAACCGTGTCATGGCAATCAAGAAGCAGGATTGTACATCGCCGCCCTCAACCGGGCAGTAATATGTAGCCATGTCGTGTTGTGCTCAAGTCATTTGGATGAGAACACAACTCAAAGACTATGGTTATGTATTTGATGTAATCCCATGTATCGCGACAATCGGAGTGCTATTGCGATCTCGCAACCCGGCCCAACATTCAAATCAAAGCACATCGATCTCCGATATCATTTTATCAAGGACCACGTGGAGCAGGTACAGCTTGAATTATACTTTGGGTAATTCGAATACCAATTGCGCATCTCCTCACCAAAGCCTTAGCTCCTCGCTAGGTTTAATGAGTTGGTCCACCGGATTGGTATGCAAGTGTTTGACTCAAGAGAACCGGATGAACTCTTAAAACATTCTTAAAAACCAACAAACACTAAAACATCTTTTGTAAATATTTTCAAAATCGAAAATCTTAAAATATTCTTCTATCTAAATTCTTTCAAACATCGCAAGTACAAATCTTGACCAACACTTTGTTCTATCAAATCTTTCACTATTTTCCCGAACAAGTGTTGAGGGAAAGTAAATATTTTCGGTTCATAAAACCTTGTACTTCCATGTTTTTAAAAATATGTTGTTTCTTCCAAAATGGTGGATACATTTCTTGTCAAATACTATCCTCGACTCAAATGTCTTCAAAATTCATTATTTCAAAAGTCGAGGGGGTATCGTTAAGTTTCCGCCTTACATGTGTTTTGTCTAACCTAAACGGAAGTTAAAGGATCTTGGTTGGAACCTCTTAAGGTTGAGGGACCGAATGTGTCAACTTGGCAAATTAATTTTAACAAAATCATTTACTCCTAAACCACCAAGATCAAACGCCCAAATCAAATCTTCTAAACTGCTCAAGCCATTCATAATCAGAAGTTCTAAATTGTTTTGATCAAGATTCTAAACAAGGATTTCAAAATCTTTTCAAATCCAACTGTTAAAACTCGATTTTGGAAAATTGTTCACTTGAACAAATTGGGTGTTTATGCATAAAAGTGTTTGGATTGAAATGAGTTGTGTTAAACCTTTCTTAGTGTCTATTAAACTTGTTTCAATCGTCCAAAACCATCCCGAATCTTAAATTTCATTAATTTGAATTCTAGGGTTCTTAAGCTCATCTAGGCTTTTCTATTCGTGATATGTTATTAGGTAGTCAAGAAAGTGTTAGAATAAGTTTATATGCATGATTTTGAACCTTTAAATTAGCCGTAAACATCTAAACTGTATGAATTTAAGTTTTAGGTTTTTAGGGTTCATCTCCATAAATCTTCCGATTCGTGGTGGAAATGTGTTAAATCTTGTTCCATTGCACTCATATGACATCTAGGACACCTGTAAACATTCTTGTTTGATTTGTAGCTATATCCCTTACACGTAGATTAAGGGTTTAGGGTTTAAGTAATTTTACGCCTAAGTCTTTCTGTGTATCCGATATATTCTTATGCTTGTTTTGTGATCTAAAGATGTCCGAATTAACTGTAATCAAATTTTTCATGTTTATAGTTAACAGTGTTAATTATTCGTAATGTCGAATCTTCGTGTGTTCAAACCGTTACGCTTAAAGAATACTTTTATGCGTAAAGGTAACGCTTAAGAGAAATCTTACGCGTAACTCTTACACATAAGAGGTCTACAAGGGATTACGCGTATCTTGGAAAGATATTCAGAACAAGGCTTACACGATAAGCTTTACTCTTACGAGTAAACTTTACACGTAACATCTTGCTTATTCCTACGCGTAATCCTAAAGCCTTTGAACTTGTCTTACGCCAGAAGAAACTCTTACGCATAAGCTTGGTCTTACGCTTTAGCTTACTCCCACGCATAAGATCCTTTCTCACGCATAAGGATCCTTGTTACTCATAACCCACCGCTCACTACATTCGGTCTATTACGCATATGTTACTTGTTAAATGTTACCCATAAGTCACAAATACCGATGTTTCGTATAAGCTACAAAAGTTAATATGTTGTGTGTTAAGTGAAAATTGGACTTTGAAATTTCAAAATTAACATGTTCACGTAACTTATCACATCAACTTCAATCAATTGGAATAATGTGACTTAGGACTTGTAACTAACATAAACATGTTACCATCAAACAAGGAATTAGATAATAAATCGACTAAAACAAACACATTGTGTTTCCATATATCCGTTTTTTTGTCTAATGTCTTTAGATCACAAAATGACCGCAAATCAAGCAATCATCAATGCCCCAACAGAGCTCTTGATGGCAAACACATTCCCAAATGGATACGACAAAACAATTGGCAAGAACAATCTCGTGTCATCTTCAACAACTTCATATGCTCATAATCATCTTGCAGAATTGCTGTGGACATCCTTCTGCAACATCCATTACATAAAATTCATGCTCACAAAGTCATCCTGATGATGAGTATGATTCAATTTCATAAGACATTAAAGCAGAAAAGGATGGAATACCATGCTTCAACCTTTTCGGTTAATCAACCCGGTGGGGCAGGAGGGTCAAGTAGTAATCCTCTACTTATGGAAGATCCATTGCAAACATCTCTTACCCCATCCGATCCGGTTAATCAACCCGTAAGGATCGTGGTGTCACCACACCACAAATGTTGAAATGAAGCAACCACAACAACAACTATAACATCCGCAAGAAGAAAATCATGGTGAAGATGTGGAAATATATGACGAAGGAGATTACGATCATGATAAGGATTAAAGAGTCCCCGATGATGATAATTTGACTATCAAGAGGAAATGATTCAAAAGAGGCAAAAGAAGTCGCCAGAGTCGGTATGAAAAGTTTAAGAAGGAATAAGACAACTAGATAGTTGACAATCCAATACACAAACTCAATGCCTTCTCCAAACACCTCTTGACACTTCCACCAAACCCAAATCATCATCTCAATCATCACCTCCATCAACATAAGAAACACCTATGTCAACAACAAAATCATAAGGCAACACCATCCAATGATTCGACAAATGGTTAAGGTGTTATCACCACTACACAACAAGCTACACACCCACCACCATCCGATCAACCAAGGATTCGTAAACCACACCACCAATGGAGAAAACCGTTGATCACTTTACATACACGGTGGTGAGGATCACGACATACCCGAGCCCCAACCGTAACCACAGCCGAAATTTAGATCAAGTACATTACTGCACTCCTTGTTTTCATACGCATCAAATCAAAGAGTGTGTTGAAGTTCTCCACCTCGGGGTCGAATCTTACCTAAATTCTACACTTCATCACTCAATCAAGAACCTCAGTACAAAATCGTTCATAAACAAAAGTTTGGGTTTGTCTACCAAAGTGAAAATCATCATACTTGCTTCATGGCTTTCGATGAAATTCACTAAGTTCTATGACGCCACCCTGGAGATGGTTCGAGATGGATTGGCATCGATTGAAGGACATTGAGTTGGGTATAATTCAGACGAAGAGATGGAATTCAAAGGATCGCAAGGATGTTCATTGATTTATCACTAGGATTGATGAATGTTTGATTCATCGGGATCGATGCAACGGTTGGAGAGCTATACGGGAGGATGACCAAACTTTCCGATTCGACTTTCCAACGCCCTCGTAAAGTAGTTGATCGTCTGTAATCATTGGGTACTCTCTTGATTGTGATTTTGTTTGTTTGATTATCCGACAATGGCTTGTGCACAAATAATGATGTATAACCCGTTCTTGTAATGAAAGGACCATGTGGTACGCTCAAAGGATACAATCCTATAAAAGGAGCGAAAGCTTACTTTTGAGTAAAACTTATCAAAACTTTCATTTTCAAAGTTTTGCTCAAAAGAACAAGTACTTCCCTTACGTTTTCAAAACCTCAAAAGTTAGTATTACTTATCGAGGGGAGTATTTACTAAAACTTTGTTCACAAATTGTTCTTCGTGATAATCTTCCCACAAAACTCGAAATGGTCATATTTAATATCAAACGTTATCAAAAATAACATTTTTATGCCATTTTTGGGGGAGAAAATTATTGTGATAAGAAATATGTTGATTTGCTATTTGAATCTTTGTGTGATAAGACTTAACCCATGAATTGACGGACTGAATCATTATAAATCGAAAAGATTTGTCTTCCTAGACTTATCCGAGTAGATTGTACCTATTCGAGAAGCTCTTGATAGACATGAACTTTGACGGGTTTGACAACCTTCAAGGTTTGTCCACACCTTCAAGGTAGTTATTAGAGCTAGTTGTCACCTAAAGGCTGATAATGTAACTCTTTAACTATGCAACGAATCGTGTCTCGCAGGGATTGTCTATCTTGAGTCGATCAATTCAAAAGTGCGCCTTCTCGTCACCGCAAGCAGCATTGCCTAAACACTTAAGCACATGTAGGAGGGAGTATTTCGCTAAAAGATAAAACTCTCACAGGGTAAAAATGTTTTCATTCACAAACACTTTGAGAGATATTCATGAAAATGGTTTTGTGGTAACATAGGTTAGTCATGGTGTTATAAGGTGACTAAGGTTAGGAATAACTGTCCTATGATCCGCCAGAGTCGGAGGATCTACCCAAGGACATCACAAATAGTTAGTACTTAGAAGTCCTTAGGTATGATTATAAAAGGAGAAAATGAGAGTTTGAGGAAGAAGGAGTTGAAGAATTAAAAGAAAAGCAAAGAAAAGGGTGAAAAAATAGCCTCAAAATTATTCAACTTAGGGCGCATACCGGGTTCAATTCATATACTACCGGTCGTCACTAGATGACATCGGTATTGAAGATTAAAAGTCGCCATGGACCCAAAGGACGCATGCACTAAACCTTCTAGCCACTCAAGCTTCTCCCAATGTAAGCTTGTTTCATTCTCACAGAAACCCCACGTAAACTATCGACTTTCTCTAGAGATTGCCGGTATTGAAAAAGGAGACCTCTCCCTAGTCTCCGCCAGAAAACCAGAGTGCACTATTGAGTCTAGAGCCACGAGATTCATCAAAAGATCTCTTAGGTACACTTGACAAATCATCGCTTGTCATTCAACAATAAGAACGCAAGTGATATATTACCGTGTCCTTCATGATCTTAGCAATCTGTCGAGAACATTTATGAGAGGTTCACATATGTGATCCTCGGTGATTGAATGGAAACTCCCGCTGTGGTCAACATCTAACACCCGACAAAGCAGTCACTTCGTAACTCCCCATGGATTACGCTTAGTGTGTCTCAAACGGTCTACAACAGGAGGTGATGCTTGTGTACCTCAATGACTCATCCGAATCAGAGGTGTACTTTGGTACATCGTTATATCTCACTTATGGGACTCCAGCTCAGAACGGCCTTTGTGAGAATTAGAGATGTGTTTCACACTATGTCATTAACACCTCAAAATTCAAACTTGTAAGTGCGGAATCCACTTATTACTAACCGTGTGTATGTTTTCTTCTTATGGAAGCTCGAGCGGACCGATCGTCTGCATTCTTCACATGCTCATACCAACATCATCACTAATGCAAGTTCTCTCAAAGGCAACACAAAGTCGAATGATTCTTCACAAATCAAAGAATCTACAAAGTTTAAAGACTAAAAGAACTTCATCAAGATCGTAATCCAACGTTAAAGAGCGTGTGAGCATGTTGGAGAAAGACGTGGAGACACCGAGCAACGAAGCGCACTGATGCGACAACAACAACATACTATCACTATCATCACAAAGAACAAAGATCAAAGAACAAAGAAAATGATGACGTTAAAATGTAACTGCTCAAAGGAAACAATTTCTCTACTGGGAGATTGTTCAATCAAGACACTTCTTCTCACAAGAAAGAAGAATGTCGAAGACGCCAAAGCTACTATTACATCTCGCACCTACAACGCTTATTACCCTTTCATTCATCACCAACACTTAGGGAGATTGTTGGAATCACTCCTAAACCTTAATTCAAGTGTTAGTGATTCATATGTAATAGTTAGCTTAATATGGCTTTTATGTTAGTAATCATGCCAAGGCTTATGTAGAAAGCCCATGAGCCTTGGCCCAAGCCCATAAGAAGGGAAGGTTGCTAGAAGTGTTTCCCTAAGCTCCTTGCCCTATAAATACTCTTGTAAACCTTCTATTGAAGGTTGGTTGTTCATTTCTAATATCACTCCTATGCATAACCTTTCTTATACTGTATTCGTGTATGTGTTAGTGTGTTCAACCAATCTATCTCTTCTCTATTTCTTATATTGATGCTTGTGTTACTAATATGGGAACCTAACATCCGAGATCATCTAGCCAAGGCAATTCTGTTCTTTCAGAATCATTAGTTGAAGTCCAAAGGAATTCATCTTCCCCAGCTCTCTCAATGTTGCTTCCCGTCACATTCATACTCAAAAGGGTTGCAGAAGCCCAAACTTTTCCGTCATTGGTTTTAATTTGTTCACACCAATGATTTTGAACTCCTTCGTCATTGTCATCTTCGAAGGAATATCATCGAGGGCTTAATGGTTTTTCCTCAAGAATATGTTTCTCATATTTGAGTTCCATATTTCAACAAAGCTAAATTAATTAGCGCGTCCCGAATCTTATCGAATACCAATCAATGAATGATAGATTTCAAAATCGGTCGTGCCTCCCGTGATTCGTGTGGGCATATCCAAACTTCGTTCTTCTCATTACCTCCTCCGCTGCAATAATTACGAAAAGGATTGCACGCTTGGCCAAGCGTGAGTAATCTCATCTTCCATGATGAGTAAGGGTTTGCAGAATGCTTTATGGGTGGTCCTTCCACTTTGTTAATCGAGAACTTGGCTAACCTTTCTTCGTCGCTTTAGTGTAGTCCACTTGTATCCGCTATCTTTATCCTTTCTTTATCAACACCACCATCGAGGTCTTCCGAGGATCACACGAGGCCCACAAGTCGTAGCATTCCCCATCGTCAATTGCAATAGCCTTACACCAATGACTTCTCCTTTAGGGTTGTCGCCCTTGGTGCCCGTGTCTTTGCTTGAATTCGGGTTATGCTGCAGTAACTCGAGGTGTGATTATGGCGTAACTCACTTTCGCCATCGATTTCGGACTCATCGTAGTACTTGTTGTTATCAGAGAATACAACCTTACATATAGTGGATTTGCTCTTTTGTTCCTCGTTTCTTCTTTGTACCTCGTCGCCAAGCTTTCCAATTAAAGTTTCCAAGTTTTTAAGTGATATGTCATGGGAAGAGAGGCTCTTGTTTGTATTATCTTGGAAAATTTTAAGCCATTCCTCTTGCTCCTTTTGCCTCTTGGTAGTGTCCACAAGGTACTTGTTAATAATTTCCTCCAGGTTAGCTCTTCTCTCATTACGCTCATAATACGGTGGGGGTCCTCCACGAAACCCATTACGATTATCCCCAGTAGAAAGTCCTATTCTCCATATTTAGCTTCCTCGATCAGATCTTCCTTGTCAAATTTAGGATGCTTTTAGACAAATGTCCCCACCACGCTGCAATGACTTGGATGGCATGAATAGCTCGATTTTCAAAGATATCTCACCGAGATTTTCAAGCTTGTTGGTTATTGTCGCAATTCCATCAAGACTTCCGCCTGGTTTCTTTTACTCCTCCGTTGTGCCATTTTTGAGAGTGATCCGCCATTTTTAATGGCTTCAATTGCAAGAGTAGGAGTCATGTTCGGGATAGGTCCTTGATAGTCCAAAGATCCGCCTTGTAGTTACGTTAATTCCTTTGTAGAAGATGTTGACCTTTGGTCGGTTGTTTAGATCATTAGTAGGACACTTGAAAAGAAGATCATTGTATCTGTCCCAAGCTTGATACATGTTCATTGCCTTCTTGTTTGAAATTATGGATCTCCAAAAGTCGGTTAGAAATCTTCGACGGGGCAATATCTTTGAATAAAGTGTTTCTTTAGTAGCGACCAAGTATTAATTGCCCCACGGCAATCTTTCGATCCATCTTCCGGAGGCTCCAGAAGAGTCATTGGGAATACCCTTAGCATAACAAAGATCATGAGACACGCCCGAATGTTGAAAAAGCTTGCGATGTATAGGACATTTTCAACGTGCTCATATGCATCATCGCACTGCTTCCAAAAAGGGTTAGCACGAAGCTCCCTCATAAATTGGTCTTTGATTTCAAACGGACATCCGCTCCAATTGCCAATCTTACGAGACCCGGCCCTTGTTCCGCTCTTGTCAACGCTAAGTATTCCTCAAGAGTGAGGTCATCGATGTTAACAACTTCCATGGTACCTGAAAACTTGAAATATGATTGTGAGAAAAGTTTAAAACGAAATTAAAGACTTAATATCAATCCTAATATAACTCCCCGGCACAAGCGCCAAAAACTTGATGATGGTTTTACTGACCAGGTCTTAATATTTATAGTGTCTCGCTATACCTATGGTCTACCCTAGTGCACTAACGGGCAGTGTACCCGGTCGTGTGTAGTGTAGTAAACGGTAAACCGAGGTCGTCCCAAGAGCTATGTGTGTTGGATTATTAATAAGTCTAATTGTCACAGAATAATAGTTTCGATAGGGATTTAATTAATTAAACTACTAATGCAGAATAAAGTAAATAAAAGAAGATAAATGGTAAAGGGAAATCAATAGAGGAAAGTGGTGCTAACCTAGTTAATCCTCCTAGCTAGTTATGTCTACATCTACTTACTTCCAATTACTTCAAGTGGGGTCAAATTCGAGAGGATAACATTTGGTCAATTCGCCCTAACCTATCAAAGAAAGATGCCACCACAGAGAAATCAAAGCACCATCATAAGTCCTGTTGTTCCCGGTCCCTAAGCCAAGTCATTAAGTACCGCTACATGATAGATTCATAATAGTGAGTGCCCGCCGTTAGGAACTTAGACACTACACCCCCAATTCTTAAGTTCATCCAACAATAGGTGACCCGGTTGGTCAAATCGCACAAGTAGAAAGGGTCGTCATTGGTTATATCTTACCTTCCCATCTCACCCGCTCACCTAGGGTTAGTTGGTCATATCTCCTAGGCAATTGGCCTCACCGCCATTCAAAACTATCGAACCAAGGGTGGCTACCAATGAACTATGCATGCATACACTTAGAAATAATTGTACGGAAGTAAAGGTAAACGCAAACAAAACAATTATGAATCATAACTAGGCTAGCACCAAAAGGTGTTTAGCGCTCATATTAATCATGCAAATCAATTCAATATTCAAAGGTATGAAATACATGAATTGAAAGTAAAGAAATATAAACGCTAATGCTTATCGAGTGGAGTGACTTCTCCTCGAAACACTCCGTATGCTCCTCTAGACCGCCTTGAGCTTTTTCCCACGCTCGTGAGTGTTGTGTGTGGAATGGGATGATCGTAAATGCCGGAATTGGGGTATTTATAGGCAGATCCGGGTTACTACAGAACCAATATAGGAGTTACGCCGTAACCTTCTATTTCTTCGTAAAATGCACTAGATTTCTTTGGTTACTGGCAGAACCTTATTAGTGGTTACCCGTAGTCTTCAATAAAATCGTTACGTTGTAAGAGATGCGAGAATTACTGGCGTAAGTATCGTGGGCGTGGAACCTCATTTGACCTAATGTAGTTACGTCAGAACCTTTGGGAGGAGTTACGTCGTAACCTTCCGATAAGTTGGCATACCGAGTCATGCAATAGTTACGGCGTAATGTGAGAGATGAGTTATCAGAACTTCTTCAAAATAACATACTTTGATAAATCTTTAGATATGTTTCCATTTCTGTCTCTTTAGCTCCAATGCTCGTAATTTACCCGAAGTGGAAAACAATGGAAAAAGCGTAAATCCATATAAATGATATAAATAACGAGCATTATCTGGGAAATTGACACTTAATATTTAGGACTATTTGATGTTATCACCTGGGAAAATGCTTTGAGACTTTTTACAGAGGTTTCACTCTCTGTGGAAAGGTCTCAAGAAGTGATAGCCATCATGTTTGAAGCCAACTTCGTGTGTGGATTTGAAGCTATGTTTTGTATAAAAGCTTCAATTCTGTTAAAGGTTTATAGTGTTTGATCCTTTACTTAACTATTTGAGGGGTGTGTCATATTTCTATGACTTGTGAGTAGCTTTTTTTTTTTTTAATTTATTTTAACGAAAACAAATGACATTGGGGGTATTTGGTAACTTTAAATACCTCAAGTGCTTAAGAGAATAAGAGCATATGCTTGTTTTAGGATTTCTTAATAAGAGAAGAACATGGTGATGGGCTCTTTAAAAGATTTAGGTTGTCTTTGTAAATATCACATATCAAGATGTGTAATTTACATTGTAAAGATCATTATATATGTGTTTGACACACTTATAAAAGGTACATAGTCCGTTTACCCCAACCAGGCCGGGATGTTAAAAACAACCGAGTGATGTTTTAGTTTGTAGTAGAATGTAACCTTCCCAATGATTAGCCAAATACTTTTGGATTGCAACTGAAAATCATGATGGAATGCATAAGTTTGACTTTTATATGTGTTTGACACCCATTCAAAGGATACCTTGTCATTTTACCCAAACATGGTTTTTAAAACCCACTCACAATGGTATTTTTGTTTGTAACGTGCATCCGATACACAAGGATGTTGGATGTTAAAAACTCACTTTCATTTAGTTTTCAGCGCCCATCGTAAACAGAGATGTCAATGTAAGAATGGCGTTGTGTTTATTGCCTAGGGATCCAAACCGGATCATACATATACAATAAAAACCCTAGACTATCATGGGCTTTAGCCCAACATTATATTAGCAGCCTATACATGAATATATAGAAATACATAATACTAACACACCCCCACAGTTGGAGCAGGAGGACACCAACACTAAACTGGAGCGAAATTCCTCAAATAAAGCTGAAGGCAATCCCTTAGTGAAAATATCCGCAAACTAAAAGCGAGAAGGCACATGAAGAACTCTGACTTGACCTGCAGCCACCAAATCCCGAACAAAGTGTATGTCAATTTTGATATGCTTTGTTCCCTGATGCTGAACTGGGTTGGAGGACATGTAGACCGCACTAACATTATCACAATATACTAGCGTAGCCAAAGATTCCGGGGTATGAAGCTCATGAAGGAGATTCCGCAACCAACAAGTCTCTGCAACGGCATTGGCAACCCCACGATACTCTGCCTCAAAACTGGAACGAGAAAGCGTCGGTTGATGCTTAGAGGACCATGAGAGTAAGTTGTTGCCAATAAATACATAGTAGCCAAAAGTGGATCACCGGTAGTTGGGCAATAGCCCAATTAGCATCGAATATGCAACTAATGAGGTAGTAGAAGAAGAGTACAATTGTAACCCGTAATCCAAAGTACCGCTAACATACTGCAAAATCCGCTTGAGAGTAGAGAAATGAGGCTCTCGCGGATCATGCATATGAAGACACACCTGCTGAACTGCATAAGAAATATCAGGGCGAGTAAAAGTGAGATACTGAAGTGACCCTTCAAGACTCCAATATAATGTAGGATCCGATACCAAAGCCCCATCATCCCCTAGTTTAGACTCACCACAACCTGAGTCCGACTAGAGTTACAACCAACCATATGAGCGCCAAGAATCTCTCATAGCATACTTACCGAGATAAAACATCCCTAAGAGTCACGTAATGATATACCCAAAAAATAATTCAGAGATCCCAAATCTATCATAGAGAACTCCTTATGCAAAGATGCAAGCTGTAGTAAACCATCAGAAGAAGCAGTCAGAACAATGTCATCAACATATAATAAAAGATAAACAGTGTCAGTCCCCTGGTGATAGATAAACAATGAGGAGTCACAGCGACTACGTGTAAATCCAATCCCAAGAACATAGGTAGCAAAGCGCTGAAACCAAGCCCGAAGAGCTTGTTTCAACCCATATAGTGATCTGCGTAACAAACATACATAATCTGGATGCTCAGTATCTCGAAAACCAGGAGGCTGATGCATGTAAACAGTCACAGCTAAATCCCCATGCAGAAAAGCATTCTTAACATCAAGCTGATGAACCGTCCAATGTCTAGAAGTAGCCAAACTGAGAACCATTCGTATAGTGCCAGGTTTAACAACCGGGCTAAAGGTCTCATCAACATCAACACCATCTATCTGAGTGCTGCCATTCGCAACAAGGCGAGCCTTGTAGCGACTGAGGGTACCATCCGCCAAATACTTGTGACGAAAAAACCACATACACCGAACAATATTGGTATTCGTAGGACGCGGTACAAGAAGCCAAGTGTTGTTTTTAATAAGAGCATTAAATTCATCATACATAGCATTCTGCCAATTTGGATTATGTAAAGCAGCGTTATAGGATTTGGGTAAGGGTAAACCAAAGACACATGACAAAGGAACGAGGATTGGGACGAGTAGTCCCACATGAGAACGTGTAACTATGGAATGAACCGAGGACGGGTAGGTTAGGGTTAGCGATAGGGGAGGTTGGGAAATGGAAACGGGGCGAGGGTTGTATAGGAGGGTGGTCTATTGGGGTGAGGAAGTATATACGGGATGCCACAAAGGGAGAAGGTGGTGATGCAGGTATGGGAGAGGTAGGGGAGAAGTAGGTGGTTCAGGGACAGAAGGTTGTGAGGATGTATTTGGTGTGGGGTGAGCTTTATGATGGTTTCACGGTGGGTGATGTGGATCCAAACGGGAAAACAGTTTCATCAAATGTTACATGTCGAGATATAATAATTTGTTAGTGTTGAGGTCTAAGCAACGGTAGCTACGATGATTAGTGGCATGCCCCAAAAATACGGATGGTGTGGCTCGAGCCTCGAGTTTGTGATCAACATCAATGTGAGGGAAACAAAGACACCCAAAAACACGTAAGATGGTTTCACGGTGGGTGATGTGGATCCAAACGGGAAAAAAGTTTCATCAAATGTTACATGTCGAGATATAATAATTTGTTAGTGTTGAGGTCTAAGCAACGGTAGCTACGATGATTAGTGGCATGCCCCAAAAATACGGATGGTGTGGCTCGAGCCTTGAGTTTATGATCAGCATCAATGTGAGGGTAACAAAGACACCAAAAACAAGTAAAATATTGTAATCAGGTGTGGTGTCAAACATACAAGTAAATGGAACTTCATTGTCTATGGCACGGGAGGGTAAAATATTTAATAGGTAAACGGCCATGTTGAGGGCTTCGGCCCAATAGTTTGGGGGTAAATGGGCCTTAAATAGCAAGGTGCGGATAAGGTTGTTAATGGTGCGAATCATCCGTTTAGATTTACTATTATGTTGAGAGGTGCGAGGGCAAGAGAAAAGAAATTGAATCCCATTGTCGTTAAATAATTTATGAAAGGGATGGTTATCAAATTCACCACCATGGTCACATCGAAAAGACTTGATTTCACGGTTAAATTGGGTTTTGAAAAAGTTACAAATAATGTAAATTTGGACAAAACATCGATTTATATACTAACGGATAAACCCATACAAACCGAGAATGATGATCTAAAAGATAACATAATATTTAAAACCGGATAGACTCGGGATTGGGTAAGCCCACAAATCCAAGTGAACAATATCAAAACAAGTTTGAACTAAAGTAGAAGAACCGACAAATGGAAGTCGCGTGTTTGCTGTCGACAAGCATGACAAAGCATGGGATATTTCTCTTTATTACAAGAAATAGAATTATTGAAATAACACGACGCAACACTTCACTTCGGATGTCCAAGATGTTGATGCCACGATATTGACTCGTGAGGTAGGCTTGGGAATGGGAGATGGCTTGGTGACGGGGTAGAGGTCGCTGCTATCACAATGAGCAAAGACCGACGAGTTTGAAAGTCCTTAATGAAAAACCAAAAGGGCCAAATTCAACAAAGGCAATAATTTTCACATACAAACCGATGCACATAAATAAGGTTTTAACAATATTAGGAGTAATTAGAACGTTGTTTAGGTGAAGTGGTCAAAAGGAGTAGGCAAAATGCTATGGCGTAGTTGGTGACGGAATAGTGTGCCGCCACCAATTGCAATGATTTAATAAATACACGAATTAAAAACATCACTAAGATTATGAACCGAGTCATTTAGATGAGATGACGCACCTGTATCCATGCTCCAATTACCAGAGCGGGGTCATGAAGAATGGGAGTAGAAAAGGCATGGGGAAAAACAATTTCTTGACCTAACGATGCCCCTAAAAGTTCACCAGGATGTTGCTGAACCAGTGCATTAAGCTGTTGAACCGATGCGGGTCCAAGGATGCCTGGTGCATTAAGTTGCTTGCCCGTATAATCGCCACAGGTTTGTTGAATCGGCGATCGGCCCGTGGTGACCGGGTTTGCCGAATCTTCTGGGTCGGCCGATAGTGGATTGTCACCGTGGATCGACCGGATAGTGGATCGCGGGTAGTGGCTGTCGAGCCATATGTGGCCGGGTTCACGAGGGGTTTGTAGCGGATGGGCCAGAGATCATGGTTGGGCTTCCAAAGCTCGGTGGGCCGTGTAAACGCCACCGTGCGGGAGAGTTAGGAGCACTCAACTGATTGATATTACTGGTCCCGTTACACCCTAATTTGGCCAGTAGATGTTGCAAAGTTTGGAGGTCACTGGGAGATAGTGTACTTGGTGAAGATGAGGGTGGACGCGGGCTACTACCATGCACACCATTGTGCAAAAATCTGCATGATGCTCCAAAGCGACAAAAGCCCTTGAGAAAATTGTTGCACGGCTTGTGAACCTTGTCCGTTGAGGAGGATGATCGGCGAGTGTTGGACCCGGTGTCGGCCAATAACACCATTGGAGAGGATGGCGTGGAATCAGAAAAGGGATCTTGGACGCGAGCCTTTTGACGCATTTCCTCCGTGGTAAGCATGGACCTAACCGTTTTGAGATTGGGAAAGGGATCCTTATGGGCGATTATGGTGGCCACATTATCATACTTCGTGGGCAAGCCTTCTAAGGCAAAAGTTACCACATCATCATTGTCCAAAGTAGACCCCATGCTATTCTAAACGGGTGGCAATGGAATCAATTTTCCGAAAATGTGCATCAATTCCCATCTCACCAAGTTTCAAAGATCGTAACTCCGCTTTCAAGGCGATGGAGCGGTGTGTTGTCAAAAAAGATGGCAGCTAAAGTATCCCGTGCATCTTTAGCCATTTTAAGGTTTTCAACAACTAATCGTTGTTGGAGGGTTTTAGAAACAGTAACGAAGATTCAAGAAAGAAGGATGGAATCGACCTTTAACCACTCGGCATCATGAGGTGGTAAGGTGCTTGTGGTTGCATCCGATCCACTCTTGGTTTCAAGGTGATCCAAGAGCAAATTCTCGCGACAAAAATGGGTGAAAAAGTACACCCACGATGAGTAATTCATCTCATCCATATCAAGTTTAACGGGGATGATGTTATTAAGATTGGTTATGGCCATTAATTTATTGGAGAGGAGGATAGTGGGCTGTGATGGAGGGTCGGTGAGAGTCATGATGGAGAGCTTTTGAGATGATTGAGAGAGTTGGGAATAGATGTGAATGGGGGGCTGAGAACCAGAAGATGAAGCAGTAGAGAGGGTAGGAGGAGCAGTGGAATATTTAGGGTTTTAGAGGAGAAAAACATATGATACCATGTAAGAATGGCGTTGTGTTTATTGCCTAGGGATCCAAACCGGATCATACATATACAATAGAAACCCTAGACTATCATGGGCTTTAGCCCGAACATTATATTAGCAGGCCTATACATGAATATATAGAAATACATAACACTAACCGTCAAAACCTTCGATCTAGAAGTTGTAGTCTATAACACCAATCCCAAAGTTGGGACAATCGATGTCAACTAGAACCCCATTATCGTAGACATTCGTTAACCACTAATTTGTAGCTATAGGAAGCTCAAGTTTCTTATCTCACACCAACGTGGGACGGGTTGGCACATGTTATCTTGCAATAGATGATACACCTTTGATGCAAGATCGTAATAAAATACATTTGGAGAATGTATGAAGAAAATGCTTCATTTTCAGTGTATCACTGGCTTTAATGCTTTATCAACAATCTTTTCAATGTCATGGATTTTCGATATTCGTCATTTAAATCTAGCTAGAAAAGTAAATATTTGTCTGTATCGATTTTCTTTAGATGGTGTGGGGTTTCCATAGCAAGGACTAGTGACTACAATTTGAACAATGAGTTCTAGTTTTATAAGTATCCTTTTACAGTACAATCAGAATTTTACACAAATTAACAGGGTTGTTAATTACTTAAAAAGCCATCATATGATGAATTAGTTTGAATTAGAATGTGATACCCTTCCATAGGTAGAGACTTGCGACTTCAACTAAAACACCATGATTGACTACATTAGCTGGTCACCATTTTGGACTTATAAGAAGCCCAAGCTTATTATCTAATACCAATGTGGGACAGATTGTTAGATACTATCTTGTAACAAATAATACATTTTTGATGCAAGATCGTAACTTCTAAACTAATGATTGATTAACATATGGAGGGAGTATAAACAAAGTTAAATGAAACAAACTTGACAAGTGATACATAGACGTGTCATTGTACTTCAAAAAAGTCACATCCTCAAGTTAAAATAAATCTTAACCATTTGGAAACCCCTAAACCTTGGACTATAGCTTAAAAGTTTACTTTGCTTAAAATTAGACGACTAAAAATAGCTAAAAATCATATTTGGAATATAAAAAAGAAAGGAAAGAAATAAAGAATTGACAAGAAAAATACCGAAATACAAAAGGGTTTATGCCTAAGTATGCAACTTGTTGCTTTGAATGCTTAAGAGTTTACTTTGTACCACTTCGTTTTTTTTCATGAAAACAAGTGTGAATGGGGTATGTGGTTTATTTTTTAATTGTCTCAAGTGCTTATAAGAATTAGAGGATATGGTGTTTGTATTTACGTGTGTTTGACACCCTTTGAAAGGGTAACTCGTCAGTTTACCCAAACCGGGATGTTAAAACTTGTCGCTTTACCCAAACAGGAAGGTAATAATGCCACTCAGGTGGTGTTTGAACACCCATCCCAAAGCAGGGAAACTAGCTACTATTAAAAACCCGCATGTATGGAATTTCAGTTTGTAACGCCCATCCCAAAGCTGGGACTAGCGATTCGCCAAAAACGGTAAAGACATTATTCAGCCAGCATTAAAAACAAGTTGCCATGGTTTTTCGTTTGGAACTCCCATTCCTAAGTAGGAACTAGCAATTCCAACTAAAAACCATGCAACAAGTCCACTTATTTGGACTTATAAGGGGCTTAAGTTTCTTATCTCACATCGATGTTGGACGAATCATACATTACATATAATCTTGTAACAAATTATACATTTAAAAAAAAAATACGTTAACTAACTATCTCACAATATATTCGTTACAAATCTATTTTACATGTCCTAAGCAGGATTTAAACCCGCAATCATTTGGTTTATCATCATTCTCACACGACATGAAATTGCCATTGAAACACAAGCCATTTGGTAATAATACATCTTTAATGCAAGATCGTACTGCCTAGACTAATGACATACATATGGAGGGAGTATGAACAAACTTTATTGATGCAAACATGAAATGTGAGATACATACCTGTCTTGTTCAAAAAAATCACATCCTTAAGTTAACATAGGTAAGCCGACATATATTTGCCCCCATCCTTAAATTAACCACTTATTAAATGCAACCAATGTAGTTTATGAATTTTGATTTTCTGTTTGGCTATTGATGGTGGGGTGATTTTAGTAGTCTTGATGGACCATTAACATTTTACTTGCACCATATATCTCATGTTGTGGGTTCCTTTTGTTTGTATTGTTCTTTGAATCGTGTGTTTAGTCTCCGTGTCTCTTGTAATTTCTTCGGGTTTTGAAAATAATATTTTGCTTTTCAAAAAAGAAAAGGAAAAAGAAAAAGAAAAGCAATCGAATGTGCCCATATATCTTCAAACATGCCTCGACACCAACTTGTTACTTGTGCAATAGTTTTGACTTTCCACCGTATCACCGGTTTTATCGCCTTTTAATGTCTAGTTTCGACTTTCCATCCGTATCACCGGTTTTATCAACGCCTTTTATCACTACTAGAAATTTGACTTTCACCGACAGATTTTCCGACGAATCAAATTCCGTCGCTAATTCATCGACGACGTTTTGTCGATTAACGACGGATTATTGACCGACTATTTTCCGACCAACTTCCGGTGGATTTAGGGATAAGACTTTGTCGGAAATCCATCGGTAATATACTTAACCTACCAACAACTTTCCGATGCCATACCGACAACCATGCATATTCGTTGTTAATCCGTCGGAAAAAGTTTAGTTTGTCATTATTTTTTAAAGGTATAATACTTCCGTCGCTAAATCGTCGGTAAATAATACTGATTCCTAGAGAATTCTGACTGATATATGAAAAGCTAAAAACCCAATAAATAGAGATTGGGTAGATGCATATATACTATGTTAAGCTATCTATGTAAATATATTAGTTACGTTTACTAGTTAAATTGAAAGTTAATTGGTCATACTGGAAATTTATTAGCAAAAATTGGTGATACCAAAAATTGACTAATTAATTTATAATAAAAATTGGCTAATCAAATATATAATCAACTATAGACGATTTACACGATTGATAGACGATTTACATGATTACTCCATTTCCTAAGTCTCAACCATTTTGTATTTTCAAACAATTCATACTTGCTAAACATCTTGAAACATTTGCCATATTAATAGGCAAATTAATAAAAGTGTCTTCAACTTATACCATTTCATTTAATGTACTCTACTTTTTATTTCAATTTAATGTACTCAACTTATTTTTGATTGCGATGTAAGACATATAACTGATTTCTCGATTATCTTTTGTTGAAAAATTACATGTTTCGTCCTATGGTTTATCTCAACATTCGTAGTCCACTATTTCATTTTAATTCGCTGAAAAATGTTTCGTCCATTTTATATGTTTTCATACGTTTTGTCAATTTTATTCGTTAAAATTTAAAAATATACATTTTTTAAAATTAATGTTTTAAAAAATATTTTTTGAAAAAATAAACTATTATAAAAACAATAAAATTTTTAATTTTTTAAAAGAAATTTTAAAAAAAATTAATTTTAAAAAAAATTAAAGTTTTAAAAATAAAAAAAAGTATTTTTATAAATTATTTTTTTAAAAGATTAAAATTTTTAAAATTTTATTTTTTTAAAAATCTGGATAAAAACTTTTTTTAAAAATTTTAATTTTTTAAAAAACTTTAAGTTTTTTTTAAAAAATTATCTTTTTTAAATAAATTTAAAAATTTTGTTGTATTTTTAAAAATTATTTTTGATTTTTTTAAATTGTAATTTTTTTAAATTTTAATTTCTTTAAAAAGTTAACGATAAAATTGACAAAACGTATGAAACCTATAAAACCACGAAAACATTCGTCCTGGCGTGAATTAAAATGAACAGTGACTACGAACGTTATCGCAGAAACCATAGGACGAAACACGTAATTTTTCATCATAAAATAACCGAGAAATCCGTTATACGCCTTACATCGCGATAAAAATAAGTTGAAAGACATTAAATCAAAAAAAAAGAGAAGACATTAAATCGAATCGACTATGTTTCTGACACTTTTACGCAATTCTTTTATTAATAGTCTTTATCTTTATGATGGTTATGCAAGCTATCAGTATAAATCATTTATCTCAAATTACATTTGCAATACAAACTACATCATCAATAATTCACTACACAAAAACCTTTCTGAGTCATTCCCACCTATGCTTTTCCTTTTCCCTCTAAAAGCAAAAACACTTTCAGCTTCCCATAAAAACATTACTAACACACCAACACTTTCAGATTACAAATATCAAATGCACTTTCAGATCCTATCAACAAATTCGGTTATCGATCTAATCAAGTAAGATTCCATCACATTAAAGTTAAAACTCGATTTGTGCTGTTATGATTTGTACATACTGTGATTGAATGAATTCAAATTATAATTCGATTTCTGTTGTTGTGATTCGTTCATATTTTGCCCTAATTTTGAATGTAGATTGACCTAATTTTGCTTTGGTGATTCGTTGGCTAATTGCGAATGGATATGGATTTACGGTTTCGTGTTTTGAAACTGATTATGTGATGTGTGATTTTCTGGATTCTGAGTGTATCTGAGAGCTGAATCATCTAAGTTGTGATAAGTGTGTTTTGAGTGTTTGGCGGATAGTTAGAATTAATCGATTGTGATAGTGTGATAAGTCATTGTTATGAGTGTTTGACGGATTTGATTCACGTAAAATGACTTTTGCTAATTGGATAATGAGAACCATTGGCTGATAACATTTTTTATTGCCTAAGTTACTGGTAGATAATGTTTAGTAAAATTGTGCTTGTAGATAACTAGTCTCATTTAGAAAATAAGCTAAACCAAACACCCCTTTAGTCCCTTAGTGTTCTCGTTTGCATTCTTCCTTCGTGGTCTTTTGGTGGCTAACTTACTTGTAGATAATGTTGACTTCTACTAGCTCATGTGAACTCATTTAATACCATCGAGTTTAGTTATGTCATGCAGTAGGGACGTAAAATGTATGTACAAGAGAAAAAATAGTAATGGTCTTCTTAGCTCTTATTACCAATCAAAGTGATCGAGTTCCTAAATTTCACGCTTTCAATTGAAAGAGTTTTGAAAGCGTAAGTTTTAAGTAATGTTGTTTTCAGATCAAATGTCCTTGTTCTAGGTGCAAAATTAAATGAGCTCTTTAATTGTACATCCGGATTTTTATTCGAGGATAGGAATTTGTAGACGCTTATGTGAGAGTATGACCGTATGTTGCTTAAAAATTGTAACATTGCTAAACTAAGTTTTGTAGAATAGTGTTTTGTGTTTCTCTGAATTGGTTATTCATGCATTTATGTATCCATTCTTGCTTAGTTATTGTTGTGTTTGAAATTTATAATGAAGCACGATGTGGCGGTTGTGTTTACTCTCGTCACATAAGCATCTACAAAGTGTTTGCAATATCCACATGATAAGAAATTCTAAATGTGTAGAGCCCATCGGTTCGAAAGTGTTTTGCGACCAAGAGGTTGTTGGAAATGATTTATCCGTTATTGAGATATATACTCTAACTTGGATAGATCGAGGGATTGGGACAAGTTGATTGATTGGTCCGGAATACCACGTAATGGAAGAAAAAAAGTCAATGTGTCTCAAGAAAATGAGATTAACCGATGTAGATGATCATATGTCGAAACACATCTTGGATCCATTACCATTCCTCAACATAAGTTCAAAATGGTAAACATACTATCAATATATTTATAAGTTTTGCTTGATTTGGCCATTGTTCTTTTGTGACCAATGAGCCATTGTGTTATCTTGTCTAAATGAGTGAACCATGTAATCACCGAAAGTGAGCTCAAATTTAATGTTGATGTTGAATTACTTGCTTCGGCCCTTTTTAATGCCGATGTCGAATTACTTGCTTGAAAGTGAGCTCAAATTTGTATATCTTCGACTAAACGTGGTTCAGATTGATCAGTAACTATTGGAATTGACTTCACAGCCGAAAAGGATGTATCTTGAAGAAATGACGGTTCGTCTATAGTGGTGGTAAGATGTTCTTACTAGCGGTAACCTCGCTTATTTTAGGGAGGACTAGTGGGGTGAAGTTGAAAATATGGAAAACACATTTATATAGTCCGCAACATTATAATTTATAAATATGGATTTGACATGCATTTACATAGTACAAATATACGCCAATTATCTTTTGCTCATTTGTACGGTGTTACCTCAAGGATACTGTTGGACAAGAGATTTAGAGTCGATTTGAACCTATATAAGGGATTCTTCAGCCATGATATCGCATATGACATTGCAAGTATGAAATAATGAAGCATGTTTCTGTAAATATATTTCTTAACTCTCTTCATAACAAAATTAGGGTCCGAGAAAATATATTGGTTCCCAAGAGCTCACATTTAGTTTTTTCTTGCTTTTGTATCACCATATAGTCCATCTAATGATCTCCTAATCTGTTTTATGTGATTTAGGTAGGCAGACTATATAAAACGAAAATTAGGCAAACTGCTTTAGTTTTTACATTATGTAAGGAAATCTACAAAGATGAGAAAACTTACCATAAAGATTTTTTGATGAATTAGAATAAAATTGTGCATTAAAGCATTTTTTGTTTGTAGAAAGTAATCTTGGTGAATTTGGTGGTATATCGGATGATATCTATTGTTCTGTTCAAAATGCAGTTTCTCATTTTTGTAATTCTAGCTGTTTGAACCAGAATTCTATACTTGTTATTTTTCCAATCGTATTAACCCATACCTGTCTAATTTCAGATAATTTATAGGCCCGCATAGTTAGTTTGGTGCAAGTGCAGTTACAACTCACAAATGAGAGCACAAGTGGAAAGTGAGATGCATGTGAAAATACAGAGTTACTGGTCGTGCTACTACGATCCAGGTTTGTACTTAACACGTAGTTACGTATATATACTTGAGATTCTTATATGCTTATGTTGGATAAAGATACAGAGTTACTAGCCACTGAAAATAACCTTTCTGGATTATAACAGGTTTGTACTTAACACGTAGTTATGTATATATATTTGAGATTCATACTGCATATATGAAGGACATTACCATATTCGACACTCAGTCACTTAGTCATTCTTCTTGTAGGTGGTGTGGGTATGTGGGCAATGCATATTGTAATTTATTCTTAGTTACCATGAATCTATTGCCAATGTACCAGCATGAAAAGTATGCGTGCTTGGTACTGTTGTCATAAAAGTGATAAAATTCAAATATTGACATACATCTGGTTAATACGCACATAGTGTGTTGTGGACAACGAAGAATGATCTCTATTTGGTTTATAATCTCATATATCCTTAGGTTTTTTAATGGTGATAAGTATGTGTTTAGCTTGATAATTTTGTGGTGATTATGAATCGTTGTGTTCTTCTTAAGGAAAACTAAGATACATCCGGTAAACCTAACACAGCCCAGCCCATATTAACTTGTACCAAAAAGTAACCATTTAGACCTGTTACTAAAATTACCCATGTTGACCCGTTTCAGTAATACCTGTTTTGACCCGTTCTTAAAGTACCCATTTTACCTGTTAGCTCGTCCATTTCATTGATGCCTTTTAATTACGAGACAAATGTATGAGAGATATGTTTATTGAAGCACTTAGAAGGTAAATAATGGTCATAATACGACAAGGAAACACAAATAATTCCCAACCTCACCCAGTAAATCTTGTATATATATATGAATCTTGAATCTGACAAATGCTATTGTGCTTATAAGTTATTAAACGTAAAGATTATAATACAAACTATGGAATAAAAAGTTAATAATGAATCAGTCCTTGTCGTTGCTTTGAGTTAGCTCCTTTTGATTTACAAAACTCAGTTGTTATCTGGATATGTGCTGGTTCAGAATAGAAGTTTGTGTTTGGCTACAATCAACTGTATGAAGTTTCTTACGGGACTGAATATAACGTAGGCACAAACATTGGAAAAGATGAGAGCACGAGTGGAAAGAGACATGCAAGTGTAGTTAGAAAGACAAGTGGAACGTCAAGCGTAGGAACACATACAACAGGTATTCAAGGCGAGTGCTCGCGAAAAAGCTCGAGATAGAGCGATAGTGGCAGCAAAAGATAAGAAGTTTACCAATTCATGGCCCCTTCCGTAGCTGGATGATGTTGTATCATTTTGAATATTTGGATTATATACTCTTGAATGTTTCGAATGGTTCGATTTGAATACAACTTTTGTAATTTGAATGCTAAATTTTCGTAATTGATTCATTTTGATTTTGAACTATCCATTATATTTATTAGTTTCTTTTCAGCCATTTTACGTACAGGATTGCATAAAGTGACGTTTAAGCTGTGAAATAATTGTATCTTTCCGGCGCAAATGTGACCCTTTACCTACTGCAACTTTCTGACGGATTTCTGACGGATTTCTGACAGAAGTTTTACCGACGGTTTTCCGACATAATATATACCTACTGATTTCCGACGGAACAATTACCAACAAATTTCCGACGCATGTTCTTTGTCGGAGTTTCCAAGGGAATTCCGACAGATAGTAATTACCGACCATGGTTTTCCCGACAAACTATTTTTTTCACAAATCTGTCGGAAACCACTTATACCGACGGATTTCCGACAGAAAAGTCCGTCGGTAAAGGCCTGTTGTGTAGTAGTGTATATTGTCATGGATTTTCGATATTCATCGCTTAAACCTAGCTAGAAAAAGTAAAGACTTGTTGCATCAGTTTTCTTTAGATGATTAGATGTGAGATTTGGTCAATCTCTTTTGTAATTTTAAGGGCAAATGACAAAAAAAGCACCGAAATTAACATTTATTATGATTGTGTGTCGCCAACTATTTTTTTTCTTATTTTGTGTATTGAACTTTCAAAATTCAATTATTGTGTGTATTTTGTGACCATTTTACCCTTAAATTTTTCAATTTCGAAAGGTAAAATGGTCATTTCATACTGCAATAGTCATGAAATACACATAATTATCGAATTTGAAATTTCAAGACATACATAAGAAAAAAATAATTACCACACACAATCACATAAAAATGTCAAGTTCGACGTTTTTTATCATTTGCCCTAATTTTAAAGTTGTCTAGAACATGTACACTTAGAGGTTCGTTAAGAAATTTCAATATCAATAGTACAAAGATATAAAAAGTCATTGTAATATTTCATTTAAAGTTTCATTACGGTTCAACTTGTTATTTGCATAAAAACTCAATTTTGAAACAGTACTTCATACGAGTGAATTTTGGTGGCGAGAGACTATTGTTATACGAGTAACTTTAGCCTGGATAATCTAAAGTGTTATTTGATACGAGTGAAGTTTTTCTTTTACTGGTCCATTCAACCCAAAACCCGACAAACTCGAGTGACATCTCTAATTGTGGGTCAAGTCCGATCGATAAACAAGTTATGATGGCGGAAACATGACTAATAATGACTAAGCGCACAAATTTTTTATGTGTACTATAAGAGGAAAAAAAAATGAAAAATATGCCATTTTAGTAAAAAAAAAAGATTGAATTTAATAGAAATCAAGTTCGTCTTTTTATTATAAACGAATCAACTAAGCAAATATTAAGAACACAATTCTATTTAACGAAAAGGTGAGATTTTTTACATAAATTAACACTAGAAGTCTCGTCACGAAACCCTTACGCCTCCTGAAAAAGAAAAAAAGTTACGTTTTTTAAAACTTTTGCATAGAATTTAGTCGGGAACGCCCATTCCAAAGCACGAACTAGCTATTCCAACTAAAAACCATGCAACAAGTCAATAATTAGCCACTTATTTGGACTTATAAGGGGCTTAAGTTTCTTATCTCACATCAATGTGGGAGGGATTGTTACATATAATCTTGTAACAAATGATACATCTCTACAAAAAAAATTAATTTTTTTCTGAACACCAACTAATTATCTCGCAATATATAGATGACAATAGTACAAAGATATAAAAAGTCATTGTAATATTTCAATTAAAGTTTGATTATGGTTCAAATTGTAATTTGCAAGAAAAGTGAAAACTCAATTTTGAAAAAGTACTTCATTTTCAATGTATTTCTCAATCAATACAACTTTGGTGGCCGGAAACTTTGTTATCTGATACGAGTGATTTTATTCCTTTAGGGAGGAGGGAGTGGTTACCTAATACCCTAGGTGCCACATCACCTCTATCCAATAAAAACCTTACAACTCAAAACTACTCAATTTTACCCTAACACTACCCTAAGTGGAGGGAGTGGTCACCTAGTACCCGATTTTTTTTTCATACATAAAATCACATACAATATTTAAAATAAAAACATATCATTTCATTAAAAAAACATTACATAATACTTAAAAAAACTACAACTTAAAAAAAAACATTACATAAGTTGAAATTAAAACAAGTTGAAACTACAACTTAAAATTGCAAGCCCATCCGTGTTTGGTGCAAGTTCACGTTTTAGTTAAACGAATTCCAACATAGCGGATCGCGAATGTGATCATCGGCTCCAAAAATACTTCATCTCCCATTGTGCATTCTTGAACTTCCCCTCGATTTGTGTAGCCAACAATTGTTTTGCCATCGCATCCTTCCGCGTTTTTACGCCAAATATTCTGCTTCTTTTGTGTATGCGAGTTGATTTCATCCGCAACACTTGAGATCGACGAGGATACGGCTTGCTTCTTTTCATCTTTCTTGATGAAAGTGGAGGGTGGGGTCTTCATTCATGTCGGAACGGTGTTGCTTGCCGATTCATACTCCCGACTTCCTTTTTGAAGAGTTGCTTGTCGCACCGGAATAGCTTGAAAACATTCTTGCTCATCCATTTGTCATGACCTCGACAACCTCCCACGCCAAGGTATGAGTAAATTGTCTTTTCTTTCTTTGTATAGTAATCGGACTCGACTTGCCTCACCACGTCCAAGTCGTTGCACCCACTAGCCTTATGACGTTTCTACATTATATACAAAATAATAAAATATAACTTAAACAAATAATGTAATTGTAAATAATATAGTATAGATTATGTAAAATAAAAAGTATAGATTATGTAAAATAATAAATATAACTTGTACCGCTTGGAGGTAGTAGCCGTTGAAAATACCCATGGCCGTGTTCATTGTTTTCCACTTGGTATTCAACGAATGAAAAGTTCGTGAACTCGAACCCATACTTGCCTCGTAATGCTTGAGAATCCGTTTCCAAAAACCGTCGGACTTTTGTTCATTACCGACAACACCACATTCGGAGATTTGAATCCATGCTTTCGCCAAAGCCTCCTCTTGTGTCGGCGACCAAAATTCACGGGGCCTCCTCCCGGCGAAAGCTTTTTTCTTCCCTCTCGGATCAACTTCTTGAACTTCCTCATCTTCGTCTTCTTCGTTTGGTAGTGGTTGTGTTTCGGGTACGTACTCTACATCTTCATCAATGTTTTGGAACGGGGAAAACTCGCTTGTAGTAGTGATGTTGTAGTGTTGTGGATTCATTTGAGGAGGACCCATATTATATTGGTAAAATGGTGGAGATTGGGGTTGTGGAACGTAAAATTGATTCGGGGATGGTTGAGAATAAAATTGGCTAAATCCTAACGGAGTTTGTTGTGGTTGATTCGGGGATGGTTGAGACCGACCTTGGCGAGGTGAAAGTTTTTACCTCTTCTTGGATCCATGGTTTTGAGTTTTGAAAGATTAGTGTGTGTTTTATTTGTGGTTTGTGTATTGTTATTTTGAAAAATGAGTTGAAAAGGTTTGGTTTTAAAGAGGATTTTTTTTTTTTTTTTTTTTTTTTAATTCAAGGCTAAAAATAGCCGTTATACATCCCAACGTCCACTTTTTTTTCAAATGAAACACTTCAACAAGCTCGGCTTGGTAAACCGAAAATCATACCCGAATTTAGTACCCTATGATGTGGCGGCGGTGTTACCGCTCGGGTAAGGGTACCTGAATCCCTTACCCGTGCCCACTAGGGGTGTCCAAAAAAACCGAAGAACCAAAAGAACCGAGGAACCGTGGCAGTCCGACCGGAACAGGACCGTATATTAGAACCATGGTACGGTTCTTGGTTCCTAAAATTTCAAAATTTTGTTCTCGGGACGGTTCGGTCGAACCGTCCGGTTCGGTCGGAACCGTCCGGTTCAGTACTTTTCCGAAAGAACCGACTTTTATGAAAATATGTAATTTTATAGGGTTTGTTTGGGATATTGTGATACGCAAGATGCTGACTTTTAAGAAAATAGAAAACCTTACCTAAACCTAAAACTCATAAACCTTTAACCTTTAACCTTTAATCCATTGATTCCATTCAAAGATTCAAACATCATTCATCAATATGAAAGTAAGTTTTTCTAAATCGGAATATCGGTATGCGCATAGCCGCACATCGAATAATTCGTGTTGCTCAATAACAACTAGCAAGAAGTTGTAATTAACTATTGGTATTTGTTTTCATTAAACTTAATGATAAAAGTCGAGAAACAATTAACGATTATGGCGTCACCGCATGATATATCGTCACCATGTAAGTTATTGTAAGCTAGTCACCATGATTGATATATAATATTCTCAACGAGTTTGCAATTATTTTCATGGATAATGAGTTTCTATTACTAGGAGATATGTTTTTTGTTTGTTTGTAAGTCAAGTTGTGGAATACTATTAAGGTTGTCAATTTCTTTCAAGTTCTCTGAACCGAGTACCATAAATTCATATCTATCAAAATATATTTTTTAACACTTTGGTACTCATGGAATTACCGAAATTCCGCACGGAACAAAATCAGATCGAACCGAACCGAAAAACTTGGGACAGTTCTTGGTTCCACTTTTTTCCTTATTTTCGGTTCTCGGTTCTTTCGGTTCGGTTCCGGTTCGGGACGGTTCTAGTACCATGGACACCCCTAGTGCCCACTCCCTCCTCTCTTATAGGTCCAAACAATCCAAAACCCCAAACTCGAGTGACATCTTTAATTGTGTGTTCAAGTCCTATCTATAAATGTATGTCTCTATAGCGAAACCATAACTAAAAGTGACAAGATGCACTATTTCTTTTAAACGTACTATTGAACAAAATTGCAATTTCAGTTAAAAGTATTTGAGCTTAATAGATACTAAGTATACCTTTTACGAAAATACAAAAACTTAATACTATGAATCAAAATTTCATCAAGTCGCATGCAGAAACAAACCCAGGATTTTTAAGATAGTATTTATTACGTAAAATTGAAGGTTGCATGTGCCCAGAAAAAACATATTTAATAAATAAAAAAAATTACACTTCGTAACCTAAAATCAAGTATTGCTCGTGACTAGGGGTGTTCATCGGTTCAGTTTTCGGTTTCGTGAGTTGTATGGTTCGGGTTAATCGGTTTAAAAATTTTAAAACTCTAAACCAAAACCAAACTAAACCAATTTTAGAATGAATAAAACCAAACCATACACCAAATTGGAATTCGGTTTGGTTTCGGTTAAAACCAAGAAAACCAAATTCAAGTAAACTTCAAAATATAATCTAAAAGTTACAAATAAAAAACCTAAAAGTTCAAATAAATTTATCAAATCAAAATGTCTCACAAAGTCTTAAGAATCAACAAAACAAAGTTTAAGAAACCAAAAGGTTTCATAACTTAACCGAAATAAATGAAAGCGAAATATGAGAGGAGAGGATCGATATATGTGAATTTATAGGAATCAAGTAGGTTAATTGCTCCCTGAGTCCTAGATATCATCAATCCTCGATTTAAGGAGTGGTTAGTTTATAAGATATTTTAAATTATTATGATTTTTGTTAGGAAGATAAACATATTAAATCAGTATATATAAATTTAAACTTTTTGTGTGAATAGATATATATTCGGTTTTCGGTTTGGTTTGGTTTTGTATTTGTCAAACCCAAAACCAAATCAAACACAAATTAAATCTTGGTTTGGTTTTAAACCAAACCATACACCAATTAAAATTTTCGGTCCGGTTTATTCGGTTTGGTGGGTTTATATTTCGGTTTGTTTGGTCAAACCAAACACCTAACACCCTCTTCCGCGACACACCCAGATCGTGTGGGACCGCCTCTCTGGTCGCATGACACAGCGCGATCCTTATTTCCATCTCATGAAATATAAAAGATTAAACCTTCACTAGGGACCATTAGTATCAGTCGAAACATAGTTCAGGGTAGTAAAATGTAAATATGCATTTCACTCTTTATTGAAAAACCAGATGGTGAAGCTGACGGCTAGTTCTTGAAGGTGATCTACTGACTTTTCAAACTTTCGTCATTTCACTTATTAGCAGGTTCTTAATTTTAATTTTTATTGTTTTTCCTTTGAATATATATAATTAGTTAGTTTGTTATTAATCAAAACCCTAATATTTTAGTATGAATTTAGACACCCTTTTGAATTTTATTTATAAATATCAAATTTTTATGCTTCCCATAAGTTAGGAAATAGAATCATTTCATGGGTTTTAAGTTTGGTGCATTAGTATTGAGTAATGAGTGTTATTTTTGTAATGAGCACCAACTGTTTGATAAAATTCCTCACTTAGATTTATGTGCATTTTATGCCAAGAGGGTGTTTGGGATTGCTTATTACGACTGTTTATCTGCTTGTTGTGTTTTGGTATATAAGATAAGTTGTTTTGAGTGTGCTTTATCTGAGGGTGAAAAAAGCAGTGCTGAATGAGCAGTTTGGGACTTTTTGTTCTAGTGCGTGATTGAGGGATGTTTATTTTAGCTTATTTTTGAGATTGCGAGTTTCCGGCTTATCTTTCATAAGTCTATTTTTTTCTGGCTTATTTTCCGGCTTATGAGCTTACTTTTAAAATTTGAGCCATAAGAAGCTCATGAGCCCGAAAAAATGGAGTTCTGATAAATAAGCCGAAACGAGTAAGCTCGTAAGGCTAAAAACAAGCACCCATTTATTCTGAATATTCTACCTCTTGAATCCTTGAATAACCATAGTTGGCAGACTATTGCCTATTTGATTGTTACACATTGTAAAGCTGGTTAACTGCTTTTGCTTATTTCAAAAAGCATAAGCAGTTTTAGCAAGAGATTTTAATTACTGCATAACTCCATAAAGTTAGAATTGGTAGTTTGATTGTTTTGCTTTGTAACTCTGTACAATTCTTCTAATCTTTTTTCTTATAATTGAAGGGAAACAAATATGAAGAAAGGAATTCACCCTCAGATGCAATGGATCTCATATGTGACCCAAAGTGGCCGATTGATGCAGGTGATGATGACCAAAATACACCAAGCTGGCAAAGTTTATCACTTCAGAGCAAGACGACAGATGGCTGAAAGTGTTGGTCAGGTTGCTAAATTCAAGCGTCGTTATGGACAAGTGGAAGAGGAAAAAGAAGACGAAACTAAGTGAATTAGTAGGTTCCCTTTTTTCTTATGCTATAATATCGCCATTGACCGATATTTTGTTGCATTTGCTAGTATTTCTGCCGAATTGATACGAGATATTATTTTCAAATTATCATAAGGGTATTGTTATCTAATATGCGGATTTAGTTTGCTCAAGTGCTTGGTACTTAAGCGAGAGCATCAATTGCCTTTGATGATATTTTAGCATGAATTAGTCTATATCCCTTATAGTATGTGTCCATTAGTCACAAGATTGAGAGGATATTTGATATTGTTTTTTGAAGTTATTATCGTACATGCTATAAAATATCTATAAGCTAGTGTTTGGACGTGCTTACGCTATTTGAATTTGTGATAATCAGTTATTCAGATGTTTGAGTGAGAAATTCTGGTTTTAGATTTTTATGATTTCTGCATTAGAAGTTAAAATGATTCTTTACGTCGTATGTTTTGTCAAGATGAAACTGCCTCTCAGGTTTGGTCTTATTTGAAAGGTGTTCTCAATGCTAATTTTGTTCAAGATAGTGTAGGATGACCCTGAAATAAGCGATAATCAAAGTCAATTTGTTGCAGCTAGTCACTATATGACCCGTGAAGAGTTAGATAATCAGAATAAGTTTCAAAATACCCCAACACTAGGTATAGATTATTCGCGATCTGATAACATAACAATCTGATCATCTCTTTTGAAGCACAATGGCAAACACCCCCGTAGATCTGATCTGTTTATTTTTTTGTGTTTGTCTGGTTTAGTCGATATGATGTTGACTATTAAGATCCAGGTCAACAGCCTAATTGGGCTTAAATCATTTTCAGGTATACTATTCAGGGCCCATATTTACCATCACATAATCTTCTCAATTCTGTTAATGTATTGTTATAAAGGCTGGATAGGAGTGTGTTAATCTTGCTTTAGTCACATGGAAATGTCTAAAGCAAAAAAATAAATAAAAAGCCTATGTTAAGACACCCCCACATAACCATAATGCAACGTAAAACCTGGCTTGTACATATTATTTATTTTTACAGCTCGAAAGCCTTAAAAGTTGCTCATAAGAAAACATGAACTCACCTGTTGCTATGAGTTTCTCGTGACTAGCCACATTGCCGTATAACCTATAAATATTGTAACTATGTTAACACATTTTTCAAACTAATGCAGCCTTCAAATGCTTCGCTTAACATGTACTCAAATCAACCTGTTGGTTCTTGTTCCATTGCTTTTGTATATTGTACAAACTGAAGGTAACAAGACCAACCGCACATGGCTCATTGGTTTGGACCAAAATGGCTCAAACGGGTCTCAAACCATGGTGCCATGGATTAGGCGAGTTAGGAAACAAGCGGTTGGGTGTTGGGACAGGCCTTGGGTTTGTAATAAAGGTGAGTTTCCGTCACCGGTTAGAAGCAGGTGTTGTGGTAATCGTTGTGTTGAGGTCACTTCAGATGTGAATAATTGTGGAGTATGCGGGATTAGATGCCCGTTTACGTGGCAATGTTGTCGAGGGGTATGTATTGATACCAATCTGAACCCGTTTAATTGTGGGAAGTGTTTCAACAGATGCCCATTTTTTACATTTTGTACTTATGGGATGTGTGGATACGCTGGCCCATTTCCTCCGTTCCGCCTAGACCACCAAAGCCTCCATTTCCACCAAGACCACCAAAGCCTCCATTTCCACCCAGACCACCAAAGCCACCATTTCCTCCTAAACCCCCGTTTCCTCCCAAACCCCCTAAGCCTCCTAGAAGAGGACCAGAGCAACCCGAGCCGCCACAAGTACAACCATTTCCATTAGTTGGTCAACCACCTGTAAGTGACGGTGCACCGTCACAAGGTCTACCGTTTCCAGAAGTTGGTCAACAGCCCGCAAGTGATGGTTCGCCGCCTATATCGGATTCCCAACCACCACTAGAACATGATCAACGTGTTTATCTCTAGCCATGTTTGGTCTTCTGCTAAAGTCAATTACTTGATGATTTTATGTTCCAATTTCATGTGATAAATGGGCTATTGGTCCTATCATGTGTCATTCATGGCATCTTTAAATAAAAATAAAGCTATTAAGAGAAATTACAATATATTCTCAATTTGTGTACCATCGGAACAAAAATTTGTTTAGCAAATTAGACCAACGGGTGTATCATGAATTAAATAAAATATTTTTTGATTTTTTACTATTGAGTTTATTTATTACTTGCTCTTCCAAGAGGAATAAAAGGTTGTATATCAACGTTGTAACATATTTTTATGTCGATTTTTACCTATGTTCTCGGGTTCTAGCGACTGTCGTTTTGATATATATAAGGAAGCTATGGAAGTTTTAAAGCAAAAATAAACACCAACTAGTAACCCAATGGCAATGTTGTAAAAAAATGTAGTTTTGACATATACAATCCTAAAACTTTGCACATTAGTCGTCCTATCAATTCTCGAGTTTTGAGTGAAGTGAAATGGAAAAAAATATAAATGAGAAAAAAAAGGAAAATGAAAGGAAGTGTTAGTTGATATATTTTTGAGATAGAGGAAAGGAAAAAGAAAATAATCATAAATCATGTTCTTGAGTTGAAAGAAAAGAAAAATAACTTATTCAAATAACATGTATGCCCTTTAGTTGTTAATGTCAAAATGTTTTAAAAATGATATATTAGTTTTTAAACAACAATCATTTCCCTTTCTTTTTTTAAAAAAAACTTAACACAAAAAAAAAAACATTCCGTTTTCTTTCCTCTTAAATTTTAACTTGAGAACTGAGAGATTTTGGTCCATGAGTTGCTAGACTTTGAAAGTTGAGTAATCTCACCTTTTACGTTTTTGTAGTTGAATGACCTATTTGAATCATGATATGAATTCCAATCAAGGTTTTTAAGATCGAGATCATACATAAGATCATTTTCGTCTTTGCAAGATCAGGATCGTTAGATTTGATCAGGATATTAAGATCTTACTATAGTGTTATTTTCTTAGTAGGCCTTGTAAAATTATGCAAATCTACATATTATTATATATCATATATCATGAAAACGTATGTCGAAATTATGATTATGAAGTGTTTAATATAATTAGCATCTTGTTTTTTATATTCCACAAAACTTAATACATAAAATTATAATTTTTTAGCTTGTGGTTCGAGAAAAGTAGGATCGGATCGATCAAGATCTTAAGATCCTATCTCGCAAATAAATCACATAGGATCGGAATCGTTTTTGCTTTTTAGTATCATAAATCGTAAAATCTTAAAATCAAGATCGAATCTTAACAACCATGATTCAAATGCCCTGACCTCCATTATTTCAATCTGAATTCTACATGTGATTTCTCAATTCCTTCAAGAGATAATATCAAATCCAACTAAGTATTATTATTATTATTTTTTTTTGGGTATTGTTGCCAAATAACGCTTCAACTCTTGTCCTAAGCGTGAAAATATAGTGTCGAATTCCTCGTGAATTAATCTTTTTCCTCAAAAACGATAGTAATAAGTAGGCGCAAATCGCATAAAAAGCATATCATATCGTATAATTTCGATTAAATGTCTACTCTTTTTTTCTCAATTTAAGGTCCTAACTTTTTTTTTTTTGGGTTAGGTTTTTCTAACTTCCGTTAACAATTTCGTTAGTAAATTACAAGTTTGGTCCTTAAGTTTGTATCGCATTTCATGTTTGGTCTATTTTCATCGGTTTTATCGTTTCGTCCGTTTTACGTTTTGTCCATTTACATTTTGCGTTTTCGTCCGTTTTGCGTTTTAGTCGCTTTTACGTTTTAAATCTGTTTTACGTTTTGTTCGCTTTTACGTTTCCTCCGTTTTGCGTTTAAATCTGTTTTTACTGTTTACATTTTGTTTTACGTTTTCGTCCGTTTTACGTTTAGTCCGTTTTGCGTTTTAAATCGTTTTTGCGTTTTAAATACACGTTTTCTTATGTTTTACGTTTTGTTCGTTTTGCGTTTTCGTCCGTTTTACGTTTTATCTATTTTTACGTTTTGTCTGCTTTACATTTTGCATAAATGGACGGCGTGTAACAATGCACGAAAACGTGTAACGCGAAAAACGCAAAAAAGACGGCGTAAAACGGACGAGAACGTGCAAAAACGAACGAAACGTGTAAAAATAGACGGCGTGTAAAGCGGACAAAACGTAAAATAGACAAAACCTATAAAACGGACGGCGTGCAAAACGAACAAAACGTAAAACATAATGGCGTGTAACGTAAGAAAACGTGCAAAACGGACGGAATCGTCAAAACGACTAAAACATGCAAAACGGACGAAAACGTGTAAAACGGACGGCGTGCAAAACGGACTAAACGTGTATAAACGGACGAAAACATGTAAAAACAGACATAAACGGGCAAAAACATACGGAAACGTGCAAAAACGGAGGAAAACGTGTAAAACGGACAAAAACGTGTAAAAACGGACGAAAACGTGTAAAAGCGGACGAAAACATGCAAAAACGGACGAACATGTGTAAAACGGACAAAAACGTGTAAAAACGGACGAAAACTTATAAAACGGGCGAAAATGGACGAAAATAGACCAAACATGAAATGCCTATACAAACGTAAGGACCAAACTTGTAATTTACTAACGAAATGGTTAACGGAAGTTAGAAAAAACCTAAATCGGCACCCAAAAAAAAAGTTTGGTACCTTAAATTGAGAAGAAAAAAAAGAGTAGTATCTTTAATTGAAATTGGACATAAGATGGGTACCTTTTTATGCGATTTGCCCTAATAAGTAGGGGTGTTAATTGGATAGGGTTTGAGTCAATTCAGGCCAGGTCAGAGTCAGATTAAGGCTTAATAAAACATGCCCGAGCGACCCTATTTGAATTCGAGTTAATAGGTTTCAAGTCAATTCGGGTCTGGTCCACTCAGGCCGGATCCATTCGGGTTCGGACTAACCCGAATATGAGTAAAATGGTAACAAAGCGCCTATTTTCTAGTAATTTAAATAGATAATAATAATAATAATAATAATAATAATAATAATAATAATAATAATAATAATAATAATAATCCATCAGTCGCGTTAAGTGTCCACTATGACTTTTTAAGTCTTTTTCTTAAACTTTGACTTTAAATATTTTTGTTAGTGTTATGTAATATTTGATGCAAGATATATGAATGGATTAAGTTTTAAATGTATTTTCATATGTATAATTTTCATTAAGTATCATATAACACAAAAAATATATTCTGGTCAAAGTTAAAGAAAAAGACTTGGAAAAATCATAATAACACTTAACAATCTGAGACGGAGAATAATAATAGTAATAATAGTAGTAATAGTAATAATAATGATAATGATAATGATAATAATAATGATAATGATAATGATCATTATTATGATCATTATTATTATCATTATCATTATCATTATCATTATTATTATCATTATCATATGATCATTATCATTATCATTATCATTATTATTATCATTATTATTATTATTATTATTATCATTATTAGATATCTATAATGATAATAATGATAATAATAATAATGATAATGATAATGATAATGATAATGATAATGATAATGATAATAATAATGATAATAATAATCATAATAATAATAATAATCATTATTGATAATAATAATGATAATAATAATGATAATGATAATGATAATGATAATAATAATGATAATAATAATAATAATGATAATGATAATGATAATGATAATGATAATAATAATAATAATAATAATAATAATAATAATGATAATCATAATAATAATGATAATAATAATAATAATAATGATAATAATAATGATAAAAAAAAATAAAGTGATGATTTATAAATAAAAATAATAATAATAATGATAATAATAATAATAATAATAATAATAATAATAATAATAATAATAATAATAATAATAATGAACTGGTAAGGTGGTGATGTAGGTGGATGGAGTTAGGTGAGGGTAGATGAGATGATTAATAAAAAAAGATAATAAGGGTAAATTTGTCATTTAAGTTAAAAGTAAAAAATATTTTCACCTAACACTTGTATTTGTAAAGACACATGTCATAAAAATAATGGAGTCGAGCAGTTGAGCATGGCCAAAATAAGAAAATGATGCTAAAAATGTTTAAACAATGAACCAAAGTTGGATTTTTGGCCCATTTTTATACTTTTCTCATTTTTTTATTGGGCTGCTATAAATTTATGTGGACTTTGCTTGACAAAAAGTTAATTGCGTGATTCAAAATTTTTTATTCTTCCGTATGTTATAAACGAGGAAATGTTACCTGCCGCGTTGCGGCGGGATTTTTTGTAATTTTTTGATTTTATTTTTTTTATTATTATTATTTTTAATGTTACGTGTTTTGAGATAATTTTATTTTTTAACAATAGAAACTGGCATTTCATGAAAATTTAGTGCACATATGCGAATGACAAGTGCAATTACATATATGGAAATGTTACAAACATAACACAGTAATGATAAAAATGGACATTTACAACCCTAGAACACGACCCAGTCACCTATTCTTGTAGCAGTTGATGATGTGTCAGTTACGGCTGCAGATCGGCTACATACTTGCTGCCACTTAAAAGAATAACACCATTCGATACAAATTATATATGCACCTCAGTAGTTTTGAAGTGTAAAAGTTTAAATCAAGATTGAATTGCTAACATGTTCTTGTATGTTAATTCTTGCAGCAGCAGAGATGCAGTGGAGGGCCTCACAAGACTTTCCAGCCGAAAAGAAAACATATATTAAAACAAAATGTAAGCCTGGTAATATACCTAATCCAAAAGACCAACAGTAAACTATAGTCATGCAGATACAAAATGTAAGCCTGGTAATGTTACAATGTAAACTACTAAGAGAATCTAAATCAATCTATTCCATGAGAAAGGTCGAATGACTTTCTGTAGCGAGTTGGGTGTGGTCATTGCAATTTATAAAGGAGTATTAATTAGTTTGTAAATATTGTCAGGCTAGGAATATTGCTGAGATTCTGTCTAGGCTATGCTCAGTCCGAGATATTTGCGACCGAGCTTCATTCACTTAGCTACAGTGAGTTTATTCAGTAGATAATGCTGCTGTGAAGTTCTGAAAGCTTAGAGAGCGAAGATATTTGTTTAAGAAGTAATGATCCTTAATTTTACAAAAAACTTTAAGGAAAGATTATTTGGTCACCTTAAAAATACCCATTTTTATGGCCTCTATGCTTAAAGAAGTAGAGAGGTGTATTTACCAAAGCATCTCCTTCTGGTTACGTTAATCTGCATTATTTGCTATAGATGCTGAATTTGGCACTGCCCATTGGTAAAGGAATTTTTTGGGCGACCTTTGCTGAAATTTGGTTGTTCTTAGTGCCTTATTGGGCCTAGGAATAATGATACCGTTTTGGTTTACTGTGTAGCTGATAGTACGCTATATGATGAGGGAAAATGAACAGTTATTCAACCTACTAATTTTGCTCTTTGAAATATGCCAAATTGGTTTGCATATGGATGCAGTTGATAACATTGTCATGGATTTTTGGGAGATTTACCTGCTTCAGTAGGAGCTTGCTTCTGCTGCACTGCATCATCAGCAGATCGAGCACTTCCCGGTGATGCTGGATCCATCATACTTCTCGATTCATATGTAGCTTCGGACACATCAGGGGCTTTTGTGACTTTTGCCCCGGAGGTAGCCTGCTGAGCTACAGGAGCCACATCATGTTCACTGGCAAAATAACCGAAAAAAAACTGGTTTATGGAATATAAGGGGGCTAAGCCGAACACAACTTAAGTTATATAAGCTTAAACAAACAGTCCCCAAGACAAAATCAGATAAGCTCATAAGGCTACAAATAAACTTTAACAAACACCCATCATAACAAACTTACCACAAATCACAAATGTCGAAATAAGCAGAAACAGATAAGGTAACGAAAACCTGCACAATTAATAGACCCAAAAAAAAAGATAAAAAAATAAAATAAAAATAAAAACGAAACAAAGGATTGTAGTAAGTATACTAACTTACGATTTCTGACCAACTTTTTTTTGGCTGATATTGGAACTTTTTTTTGGCTGACATTTCGGCCTATGTCTCATAAGCCCATATTCTGTAGCTTATTTTGAAACCATTGTCACCCAAGTTAATGGCATCTAGATCCTGCAAAAGGATGACATAAATTACTTTAAAAAGTGGAAGATCTATATTGACTATACCAAACAAATAATAATAATATCAATAAAGAGAACGACAATAAGTATGTATAATTCGATAGTTTCAACCAATTTTATAGATAGATAGCGGCATATGATTCCAAAAATAGTATAAGTTTAAACATGCCTCAGTTTATAACCAAAATGATTTAATGATATATCTACGTAGGAGATTTTATGGACGGAATATACACCAATTAAATTGCGGCTCTTCATCATCATTTTATTTGTTTCACTAACTAAAAGAAATCAGGTAAAGAAACACACCTATGAAAAAGGTGACAGCATGGGATTCTTTTCCCTGAGTTGGTTTCAAATATTTCATTGCCTTACTTCGATCATCGTCAGCGACACGGGCCAACTGAACACCACTGATCAAAAGTCATACCAAGTGTATTCAGCTGCTTGAAATAAATACAAATAATGAATGAATAAGTGTTTTCAGATCGAGTTTACCGTTTTTGACAAAGGATAAAAGATTACCCGATTTGACTAATTACCCCTACCACAAAGTTTGCCGCCTCTAATTGTTGGATGTATCCAGAAGACTCCGGGTAACGATGCTTTAATCAGAAATCAATCAGTCACATACTATGGATGTAGAAACACTACTATTCATGAGCCTAAACTGTCTCAAAATTCATATCACTTACAAAAGGTGGAGGTGGGTACAGCATAAGGTTTCCATCCTTGGTTGGACAACGGTGTCCAGAGATCAGTTAGTTGTTCGTTTGACTAAACAAAAAAGCAAATTCAACAACTAATTAATCTAAAAAGTAAAAACAACGGTAAAATATGTCAATCAAATTAAACTCACTGCTCGGTGTTGTAACACGCTCTTGAATAGACGCGAGTGCCGAAGGTTTGAAGCATTATTTATATCCTGAAAATTTTCATCGTATAAAATTGTAAAAAAAATAATGAAATTCTCTGCAGCACAATGGTGGCCTATGTTTATAGGGGTGTTTGGCAGAGATTCATATGGATTAATAAGAATCGGATAATGTATAATCAGTTTGGTAAATGTCCAGAAGCATACCTCAATTTTGTATGAAACTCTCTTCATTGGACAGTCACCTCAGTTAATGAAATAATTTCCAAACCAACCTAAGACGCACTCGGCCCGCACTGAAAATTGCAACAAAATCATTTGGTTTCATAAGATTTTAAATAAATATGACAACTAATAATCATATAACCATAATATGAACAAAAATAGCAACTTTACCAATCTTTCTCAAATTCCTTGAGTTAAAGATCAAACTAATTGACTCTCATAGCTCCGAACCTCGAAAAACGTCACACCTGCAAAAGCAAAAACCAGCGTATTAAAAAGTTTCAATCTTTTAGGGCATAATTATTTCAAATTAAAAGTCAATAGAAGCAAAACTTATGAAACTACATACCCTTTTGAGTTTATCATTTTCTTCCTGCATTCCACTAACTTGAGTTAGTCTACCAATGTCCAACTGTAACATAAATGTGGTCAAAACATTAACAAAAAATAAATCAAGAATAAAATAAACCTTGCATAAAAAAACATGTACCATTATTGATTCTTCCCTATTAGTCTTCAATGTTCCACAAATATCGACACTGTCCAAGATAAAATCGATTATTTATAAAATTATAACTTTCTATTCCATTTATAAAATTGTAACTTAAAGTTGTACCTGGTTACAGTGACCGAATATCTTGATATGCACCTGCAAAATCAGTAACTATTTATAAATAATAACTCTCCAGCAATTAACAGTCAAGAGCACAACAAATCATATCAATAACTATTAGCCGAAGACGACGTAAGATCCGAAAAAGAGGAGCATACTTTCAATACCCTCCACCTTTGATATCCAGCAGCTTGTTTAATTGGAGACCTCGGCATGGAAACCACGGCTCTAACTTATCAACGAGCAAACCTTTTAGATCCAAAAAACGTTATCGCAAAATCTGTTAGACCAAAAGCGATTGTGCGTGATTTATGTTAGGCAGTTACATGAGAGAGAGGAAAGCGGTGAGTGCTTTTCTAGAAATTATGGCCGTGGAGAAGAACCTACTCATTATTATCCCTGTGGTTAGCAAACGGGCATATACTGAAAGAAACCCACATCTTACGAAAGTGCGGGTAAAGTGGAAAAGGGCCACCAAAACTTTGGGCCAAGATATAATAATTTTAAAGATATAAGATCATTTCAATGACAAAGATTATTTACAAGGATCAATCACTCTATGTCACACCAATGTACAAATGTACAAATGGCGTGAGCCATTGTGTTGCTCAAACACTCTATGGCACACCAATGGCTTTAAACATTGGTATGGCGATATCGTTATCGGTTCATTTTTATGCGTTTGGCGTGTCATTCGGTCACTTCTGGTGTCTTCTAAGATCATTTCAATGACAAAGATTATTTATATCTGGGGATCAATCTCCACTCTCATTTTATTTGATCTAATGGATGAAATTAATCTCAACAATTTAAAAAACCACTTTCATCATTTTTTTCAAATATTAATATCTTTCAAACCGTAAATCGTTGAGCGAAAAAAATATAACGTTATGACGAAGTTTAATTATCTTTTCATAGATAAGTGACTTTGATATCTTTCGACAAAAAAATTCGTATTTTTCACCTTTTTTTCAAGTTTTTCGTTTTTTCGTTCTTAAATTTGCTTAAAAATCATATATGATAAAACACTAATTTGATATTAGTGTAAAATCACGTATGATATCACATGTGATATAACATATCATATATGATTTAACACTAATATCACGTGTGATATTCAATTTAGTGTTTTATCATATATGATTTTTTCCATGCAAATTTCGATGGCGTAAAATAACCGAAAAAGGCGAAAAAGGTGAAAAAAAGCAATTTTTATTTTTCGAAAGTATATCAAAGTCTTGCATCTATGAAAGATAATTAAACTTCGTCGCGACGATGTAAATATTATCGACAACGATAAGCGGTTCGAGATATTTAAATTATAAAAATAGGTGAAATAATAAAATGCTTTTAATCTCAGCCATTGATTTTATTTTAGATGGATGGTGGAGATGAGTCCCTTGGTATGTGAGAAAAGTTTGATATGTAAAATAACTCTCCTCAATTTTTAAAGGACCGAATAAAATACAATGCTTTGCATGTCCCTCACGCTATAGTATTTATATATAATCTTTTTAAGGTGTGTAGGCTTATTTAAAATCGAAGAGATGAAATTTGCTTTCCTTTTTATTTAATTTAATCTGAATTAGTTGTATGTTGACACGCAAATATGACATGCATGACATTTGTTTTGTTTTGATTTGTTTGATAACTTTTACATTTGAGAATAACAAAGTTATGAATACAGAAAGAGATGATTTGATCGAATTGGAAACATTAACGCATCTATAACTTGATCAGTACTTTAAATAAGAAATTTGTTTAGTTTTTATCGTAATTTCTTTTTAATTATTTTAGTTGAATTATTATTGTAATGATTTTTTAAATATAAATGAAGTTTTAATTAAAAAAAAAAAAAAAAAGTTACGGTTCTTATTCTGGTTCTTATTAATAACTATGGTTGGGGTGTAGTTTTGGAAGAGAAAGGCGAGATATTTGAGGGTGGCGAGAGTAACCAAAAATTATGGTCACTATTAGCATTGGCCTAATGAAAGATGAGGTTTAGGTGATCATGTCCACAAAAAAGTGATATGGAGTGCAGGGAAAATAAGAGGAGAGAGAAAAGCGAGGGTGTGTTTGGTAATGTAATATGAAAATGCATTTGCCTTGATCTTTTGACTAATATAAGTGTGTGTGAGAGAAAATCTATTATCCTCTTAGGCGGGATCGAATAGAAATATAATTAAGTGTAAAACCGAAAATCTAAAACCTATATAAAGACTAAAATACCCTTGGAACCAAGAATAATAAAATCGTAAAACTCGTTTATAATAAAGTACTGAAATTAAAAACCTAATAAATAAAACTTAACGAATATAATTTAGTGAGCGACTTTAGTACGACGAAGGGCGTAAATGTTTAAAACTAATAAGTTGGGCGTTCGTTTGTTTAATGGACTCGTGTCTTTTGTTTTGTTTTGCGCCAAGCCAAGGACCAAGAGGGTGTTTGTTTTGTGTCGTGTGAGCCAGGGGGCGAAGCCCATTTGGTGTTTGTGTGTGTGTTCGGTTGGACCCAAGCCAACCCAAACCCAATTACTTTCCTAGTTTAACTCAAATACTACAACTATAAATACATCACATAATCATTAAATTGAAACCCTAGTTTTATTTGCTCTCTTTTCTTTTCTTCCTTTGCTCGGCGAGACTCCCAAACACACCATTGGTGTCGATTTTGCTCAATCAAGTGAAGGTATATCGTTTATTTGTCTTCCTTTAACGTACCTTGCATGAATATGTCAAGTTATATTTTGTTTAGTCATGTTTTCTTGTTTTCTTTTTGTGGCGAGAGGTGTAAACCAAGAAACAAGGAAACCTAATTCATTTAACTTGTATTTAATAAGGAGCGTGTAACGTGATAAGTAATATTGAATCGGGTCATGTATATGTTGAGCTAAGTTAAGCCGAAACATGCATGAGGTTGGACCGAGGCATGCATGACTTTCGAATGGGGTGTAAAACATTATAACTTGTATACGAAACATGTTTAGATGAGCTAGGTCTTGTGTAAAACATGCTAGCCGAAAACCCTAGTTGAACCGAACATGTAAACATGAGATTTAAACGTGTAATTAATGAGTAAGGGTTAAGTAAACATAAACCCTAGTTTTTAATTATGGGAAGCGTATAAAGTATACTAAACCCTAATAACTTATGGTCACATGAAATCATAAACGTGCATGATAAAGTGTAAAAGTAAAGAAGGTTATTAATTACGTATTAGGTTAAGTAGCGAGTCATTAAGACGTAACATGTAAAGTAAATGCATATTAATGAGATATTAAAGAGTAAGAAACCCTAGAACATAAATGAGAGTATATTAGGGTTTGAGCTAAATATAGTAAGTTGTTATTTCGTGTGTGAGTTATGACTTATAAAACTATTTTCACATTTAACCTAGACTTTAATAAATGATATAACGAACCTAATCTACAACATTAATTATAAAATATTTAAGACTCATTAATAAATCCTAAAAGTATGAAGATCATTAAAGTATGAATACTAAATATTAAAAGGACCATTTTGGCGATTATGGAATCATAAATAACGTGGGCGACCGTTAATGTCTATAGGTTACGTGAAGAGGAGTAATCCTTTGCTTTTCGTCTTTACGCTTTTCGATCTTTGCGTTGGAATAAGGTGCGAGATATTCGACCTTTTCGATAAAGGTTTCTCTTAATGTTTTCTTTCGTATTAGGTTTTCCTAAGCCTTTGCTATGAATCCCAAATCGATTTGTTTGAGCTATTGCTTATCGAACTCGATTTACGAATTATGAAACATCGATTTTGAACTATCGATATGAAAACTATGATTTTGGAAATATGAATGATTTTCGATAAATATGATGCGTGTCGGTTATGACATTACGATTTGACCTAAGATAGTTTGACACCCGAGCCAAATATTTAACTAGTCATGGGGTTCCATGTCCGTATCGATGATGCACCTCGATATGACTCTAGGGCGATAGAGTGATGTTACGCCACGTCTACGGATGGTGAAGCATATTTGTGAATATGTAGGAAGGGCGTATGGATGCATCCTAGATCATTATATGTTATCATTTATATGTTATCGATGATTGATCTTTGCGTGCGTGCGTCCTTCATAACTCTGGTAGGTCTCCCTACAAATGTTGCCTTACGTGATTATGAATGTGATCGATATAAGTTACGGGCTCGTGGTAGTTGACTATAAACTTCATTTGAAATTATGACTTATGCTTTGAAAATGATAAAGATTTTGTTATTGCTCATTCACTTTAATTCGTATCCGTTATCGTTTAGTATTCGCTTTTGCTTTCATATCATTCCTTTGGGCTTTTGAAGCTCGGCCGCACTTTTCTTTTCTTCATGGCGGTATCTAAGCATTGGGTGGGTTGCTTTGGGATGAGTGCTTGAGTGGACTTACCTTAGAGATTTTAGCTTTGATTTCTTATGATGCCATTTAGACTTATTTATTTGGATATTATGTTTGAAGTTTATTATGCTTCATTGGGACCTATGTATTGAAGTCATTTGACTTGGATTATTTTCCGCATTTATGTTAAGACTTTCTTTTGGTTATTTGTGTTTGCTTTGATATGACACCATTACTTGTGATTCCTTTACCCTTGGCGGGTCGGGCGTTACAATTTATGGCATCGAGCCCAGTTTCGACTTGTAGTCGGGACACATGAACATAAGAACCTTAAGTTATCCCTTAGAATTAAGATTTGACTGTGAGGATTGGGTAGACTTAGGTTTCCTTCTGCGAACTTCCATTTCGTATCTCACCTTTGTTCTTTTGCTAATCGTTTGAATATCATTCGGATGGTTCGAACTCGTCGAATTTGGATGGAGCGATGATGCTCTAACATGGATCTTTGCGATTGCGAATGCTCTCAATTCTCTCTTCCTGGTTTGACTACACGAGATGATGGAGCAGTGATCAACAATATTCGAATCGGTGGTGAACCTTGAGGCGGTGGAGGTGCTCAACCCGTCGGCATACATACTTGGCTCGGCGTTTGATAGCTCAAGCCTCTTTCTTTTAACTTCTTTACTCCCACTGAAGGCGAGGTGGATCACTCATGTTGAGAAGTTGTTTGAAATCTTGGGTTGTGGAGATGGATTTAAGACTCGTTTAGTTGCATTCAAATTGGAAGGTGATGCTTTGAATTGGTGGAAAGCATTGAAACAAGCACGAGGAGGAGATGCTTTCATTGTTACTTGTACTTGGGCGGAGTTTGGACTATCTTCTATAACCGTTACTTCCACGATCTTTGAGCAACAAAGGTATGAGAGGATTATCGAGGCGATCTACCGGTTTGATAATGAGAACTCCAATGAGTACATGAGTAGGTTTATGAGGTTGGTAAGCTTTGTTGGAGCGATTCTTTGGAGATGGTAGGCGCCAAGCTAAGCATTTCAAATGGGGATGAAGAAGTGGGTGTTGGACCGATTGCTTAACACCGACTATGAGGATGTGTCGGCTGCAATGATGCGACTCGTAACATTGAGATCTTTCATGAGGTTCGAGTTACAACAAAGCGTGTCGCGATGGTGATCGGATTCAAGGTAGGACTCAAAGTAATGAGTATAAGGAAATACTAGCGGAGTTATGATTCGAGGGACAAGTGGATAAGGGTTATGATCGGTGAGGTCGATCGGGAAGGAATGTGGACTCTAGGCGCCACAGGCGAGGGTCGAGGATAGCGAGGCTGCTGGTAAGAATGGAAATGATCGTCGAGAATCGGGGTAACAATAACCGTTACAACAAAGATCGATCGACTCGAGGATCGAATCGGTCGTGCTTGAGGATCTTACAGTCGACAAAGGACGGTGAAGTTTGCCTCCCCACCTATCTGTACTACTTGTGGAAAGGCTCATCCGGACCGTGTTTCAAGGCCAGCGGTGGATGTTTCTCTTGTGGTTCCACTACTCACAAGATCAAGGATTGCCCTAAGAGGAACCCGGCGATTCACGGAAACTACACCAAGCCGCCACCTACTCTTGGGCGTGTTTATGCTACTACTCGGAATCGGTGGAGCATACTTGGTACCATTACGGAACTCTTTTCATTGATGATTATTACATCTTCGTTTTATTTGACACGGCGCCACACACTCCATCATATCATCACATGTGCTAAGAAACTTAATATGAAACCACAACCACTAACGAATCACTTATCGATATCTCGCCTATGAAAAGTCACATGATCATTGATCATAAATCGTTAAGTGTCCTCTTCGTTTTGATGATCGTATTAAGCCACACATCTGTATCCTCTCGATATGGTCGACTTTGATATCATTCTAGGCATGGATTGGTTGGCTTATCATAGAGCTTCCATCGATGCTATGCTAGAACTGTGATCTTTGGAGCGTAAAACATCCTAAATTCGTTTATTATGGTTCTAAACCACTCAAATCTGTTAAGTTCATTTACGCTATGAAGGCGCGGACCATGATTGCTCATGGGTGTCAAGGTTTTCTAGCATCTGTTAAGGACACATCTTTGGAGAGTCCTAACATTGAAAATCTTTCCGTTGTTTGTGAATTCAGCGACGTTTTCGATGAACTCCTGGACTTCCTCCATTTCGAGAAGTTGAGTTTAGCATTGAGTTAATCCACGGTGCTAAACCGATTTGAAAGCTCCGTGTCGTATGGCACTGTAGAGCGAAGGAGTTGAAGGAGCAGTGCAAGAGATGATAGATAATGGATTCATTCGACCTAGTGTTTCTCCATGGGGCGCTTTGTGTTGTTTGTGAAGAAGAAGGATGGAAGTATGCGTCTATGTATCGACTACCGTGAACTCAACCGTATTACTATTGAACCGTTATCCTCTTCCGCGCATAGGCGATTTGTTTGATCAGCGCAAGGAGCTAAGTTCTTTTCTAAGATTGATCGAGGTGCGGTTATCATCAACTACGTGTGAAGGAGCAAGATGTTCCTAAGACCGCGTTTCGTACGGATATGGTCATTATGAGTTTCTCGTTATGCCTTTTGGTTTGTGAATCGCTTTCTTGTGTTTATGGACACGATGAATCGTGTTTTCCATGAGTTTCTCGATAAGTTCGTTATTGTTTTCATCGGCGACATTTTGGTTTACTCTAAGTCGAAGAAGAGCATGAGCAACATCTCCGGATAGTTTTGGAGATTTTGAGGAAGAAGAAGTTGTCGCCAAATTCTCGAAGTGTGAATTTTGGTTAGGACAAGTCGCTTTCCTTGGTCATATCGTGTCGGTGATGGTATAACCATGGATCCGTCTAAGGTTGAGGCTATCACTAAGTGGCCAAGACCTCGACGATGTTGAGTCGAGGAGTTTTCTAGGACTTCTTTGGATATTATCGACGTTTTGTTGAAGGTTTCTCTCGTTTAGCTTTGCCATTAACCCAATTGATGAGGAAAGGTGAAAAGTTCGTGTGGACGGATGAAAGAAAAGAGTTTTGAAGAGTTGAAGCGGAGATTGGTTTCGCTCCTATTTTGACTCTTCCATCGGTTCGGAGGATATCAAATTTATAGCGATGCATCTAAGAAAGGATTGGGGTGTCTTGATGCAACATGGTAAGGTGATAGCTTACGCTTCAAGACAAGCTGAAACCTTATGAGGAAAATTACCCAACTCATGATCTTGAGTTAGGCTGCTTTGTGGTGTTCGCGTTGAAGATCCGGAGACATTACTTGTATGGAGGCGTGTGATATTTTCACCGACCATAAGAGTCTCAAGTATATTTTCACTCAAAGGAACTCAATATGAGACAAAGAAGATGGTTAGAACTTCTTAAGGATTATGACACTAACATTCGGTACCATCTGGTAAGGCTAATGTAGTTCTTGGCGCTTAGCGGAAATCGGTATGATTGCAAGCATTGAGATTGAGCCTAGGATCATTCGCGACTTAGAACGTTTGGATGTTGAGTTGTGCGTCGAGGTTACGGTGGATCTTGGGCTAGTATGAAGGTGGAGTCGAACCTTATCTGCAAATTAAGGAAGCTCGAGAAAGATGGCGGTTGTGGGCGTAGCTCAAAATGTTGAAGAAGGTAAGCGAGACGGAGTTTAAGGTTGATAACGATGGGATTGTATGGTATGAAGATAGACTTTGCGTTCCCAATGATCGGATACTTTGAGAAAGTTATGGTGAAGCTCATAGTTCTCCTTTCACTATTCATCTGGTTCTACCAAGATGTATAGGGATTTGAAACAGATATTTACGGTGGAGCGGCATGAAGCAAGATGTAGCGGCGTTTGTGTCGAAGTGTATGATTTGTCGACAAGTGAAGATCGAACATCAAAGAGCTAGTGGTATTTACAACCATTGGATATTCCGACATGGAAGTGGGATAAGATATCTATGGACTTTGTGTTGGACTACCTCTTACTAAGAAGAAGCATGATGCGATTTGGGTGGTTGTTGATCGACTAACCAAATCGGCTCATTTCTTACCAATTAGAAAGGATTATGGTATTGGCGGTTATCGAGATTTTCAACAAGAGATAGTTAGACTTCATGGTACTCAAGCGGCTATTGTGTCGAGATAGGGATCCGCGTTTTACTTCTCGTTTACGGAAGGGTTTGCAAAAGCTTGGGGTACTCGACTTAATTTTAGTACGGCTTTTCATCCTCAAACGGATGGTCGATCGAGAGGACTATTCGGACCTTAGAGGACATGCTAAGGGCTTGTGCTTTGGAATGGTGGCGGTGGGATGAATATTTGTGTTTGGTAGAGTTTGCATACAACAACGGTTGGCATGCTAGTATTAAAGCGACACCGTTTGAACTTCTTTATGGAAGAAAATGTAGATCACCTACTTGTTGGGATGAAGTAGGTGAGCGTCTAATCGAAGGTCCGGAAATGATTGAGATCACTAATGAGAAAGTAGGCATTGCTAGAGAAAAGTTAAAGGAGGCTAGGTCTCGTCGGAAAAGTTATGCCGACAAGCATCGTCGTGATTTAGAATTTCGTGTTGGTGATCGGGTATTTTGAAAGTCTCGCCGTTTAGAGGTGTGAAGCGTTTTGGAATCAAGGGCAAGCTTAGTCCTCGATTCATTGGTCCGTTTGAAATTCGGAGCGTATAGGAGAAGTTTCGTGTCGATTAGCACTTCCGCCTCGGTTATCGCATGTTCATGATGTGTTCCATGTATCTCTCTAAGGGGATACAATTATCATCCATTACCGTTGCTTCGTATCCGTTTGATCGATTCGATCCGATATGTCTTTGCACGAAGAACCGGAAGCTATTTTGGAAAGACAAGAAAGAGTCATGAGAAGTAAAGTTATTCCGTTCGTTAAGATTCTTTGGAAAAATCACCGGGCGTGAGGCTACTTGGGAGACCGAAGAGTCGATCGAGCTAGTTATCCTCATTTCTTTGAATAGTTCGGTATGTTCTCATTTCGTTCTCGTTTTCGTTTCGTTTCATTTCAATTTTCGAGGGCGAAAATTTTTTTTAGAGGAAGAGTTGTAAAACCGAAAATCTAAAACCTATATAAAGACTAAAATACCCTTGGAACCAAGAATAATAAAATCGTAAAACTCGTTTATAATAAAGTACGAAATTAAAACCTAATAAATAAAACTTAACGAATATAATTTCGTGAGCGACTTTAGTACGACGAAGGGCGTAAATGTTTCGCTAATAAGTTGGGCGTTCGTTTGTTTAATGGACTCGTGTCTTTTGTTTTGTTTTGCGCCAAGCCAAGGACCAAGAGGGTGTTTGTTTTGTGTCGTGTGAGCCAGGGGGCGAAGCCCATTTGGTGTTTGTGTGTGTGTTCGGTTGGACCCAAGCCAACCCAAACCCAATTACTTTCCTAGTTTAACTCAAATACTACAACTATAAATACATCACATAATCATTAAATTGAAACCCTAGTTTTATTTGCTCTCTTTTCTTTTCTTCCTTTGCTCGGCGAGACTCCCACACACACCTTTGGTGTCGATTTTGCTCAATCAAGTGAAGGTATATCGTTTATTTGTCTTCCTTTAACGTACCTTGCATGAATATGTCAAGTTATATTTTGTTTCGTCATGTTTTCTTGTTTTCTTTTTGTGGCCGAGAGGTGTAAACCAAGAAACAAGGAAACCTAATTCATTTAACTTGTATTTAATAAGGAGCGTGTAAAGTGATAAGTAATATTGAATCGGGTCATGTATATGTTGAGCTAAGTTAAGCGAAACATGCATGAGGTTGGACCGAGGCATGCATGACTTTCGAATGGGGTGTAAAACATTATAACTTGTATCTGAAACATGTTTAGATGAGCTAGGTCTTGTGTAAAACATGCTAGCGAAAACCCTAGTTGAACCGAACATGTAAACATGAGATTTAGGCGTGTAATTAATGAGTAAGGGTTAAGTAAACATAAACCCTAGTTTTTAATTATGGGAAGCGTATAAAGTATACTAAACCCTAATAACTTATGGTCACATGAAATCATAAACGTGCATGATAAAGTGTAAAAGTAAAGAAGGTTATTAATTACGTATTAGGTTAAGTAGCGAGTCATTAAGGCGTAACATGTAAAGTAAATGCATATTAATGAGATATTAAAGAGTAAGAAACCCTAGAACATAAATGAGAGTATATTAGGGTTTGAGCTAAATATAGTAAGTTGTTATTTCGTGTGTGAGTTATGACTTATAAAACTATTTTCACATTTAACCTAGACTTTAATAAATGATATAACGAACCCTAATCTACAACATTAATTATAAAATATTTAAGACTCATTAATAAATCCTAAAAGTATGAAGATCATTAAAGTATGAATACTAAATATTAAAAGGACCATTTTGCGATTATGGAATCATAAATAACGTGGGCGACCGTTAATGTCTATAGGTTACGTGAAGAGGAGTAATCCTTTGCTTTTCGTCTTTACGCTTTTCGATCTTTGCGTTGGAATAAGGTGCGAGATATTACGACCTTTTCGATAAAGGTTTCTCTTAATGTTTTCTTTATTATTAGGTTTTCCTAAGCCTTTGCTATGAATCCCAAATCGATTTGTTTGAGCTATTGCTTATCGAACTACGATTTACGAATTATGAAACATCGATTTTGAACTATCGATATGAAAACTATGATTTTGGAAATATGAATGATTTTACGATAAATATGATGCGTGTCGGTTATGACATTACGATTTGACCTAAGATAGTTTGACACCCGAGCCAAATATTTAACTAGTCATGGGGTTCCATGTCCGTATCGATGATGCACCTCGATATGACTCTAGGGCGATAGAGTGATGTTACGCCACGTCTACGGATGGTGAAGCATATTTGTGAATATGTAGGAAGGCGTATGGATGCATCCTAGATCATTATATGTTATATGTTATATGTTATCGATGATTGATCTTTGCGTGCGTGCGTCCTTCATAACTCTGGTAGGTCTCCCTACAAATGTTGCCTTACGTGATTATGAATGTGATCGATATAAGTTACGGGCTCGTGGTAGTTGACTATAAACTTCATTTGAAATTATGACTTATGCTTTGAAAATGATAAAGATTTTGTTATTGCTCATTCACTTTAATTCGTATCCGTTATCGTTTAGTATTAGCTTTTGCTTTCATATCATTCCTTTGGGCTTTTGAAGCTCGGCCGCACTTTCTTTTCTTCCATTTAGGCGGTATCTAAGCATTGGGCTGGGTTGCTTTGGGATGAGTGCTTGAGTGGACTTACCTTAGAGATTTTAGCTTTGATTTCTTATGATGCCATTTAGACTTATTTATTTGGATATTATGTTTGAAGTTTATTATGCTTCATTTGGGACCTATGTATTGAAGTCGTTTGACTTGGATTATTTTCGCATTTATGTTAAGACTTTCTTTTGGTTATTTGTGTTTGCTTTGATATGACACCATTACTTGTGATTCCTTTACCCTTGGCGGGTGGTTTAACGGATCTTGCATATATTGTCCCAGGTGTTTTTTTTTGACGGGTCATGTCCTCGTGGTATGCAAAAGTTACGGGTTATGTCCAATTTACTAACGACGTTTAAACGGTCGTTAAAAAAGGACTAACGATATTTTTGCAACTTGAGGGGCTAAAGTTGTATATGTGAAACCCGGTAAACCATAGGGACCATTTATGTAATTAACTCGAAAAAAAAAAAAAAAAAACTTAAAAAAAAAAAAACTTTAATTTCTTTTTATTATACTTAAATTTGGGCTTATGTATAATGTGAGGCCTAAAAATACTCTTTTTAAAAAAAAAACTTTAAAAAATAATATTATACTTAAATTTAGGCTTATGTATAATGTTAGGGCCTAAAAAAACTTTTTTTTTTAATTATTATACTTAAATTTTTGGCTTATGTACAACTTGAGGGTCTAATTTTTTTTTTATTAATACTTAAAAAAAAAGTTTATTATACTTAAATTTTTTGCATAAAAATTTAAGTATAATCAAAATTAAGTATAATAAACTTTTTAAAAAGAGTTAATTACATAATTGGTCCTTGTGGTTTGTCGGATCTTGCAGAAAATGTCCCTGAACTTTTTTTTGACGGGTCATGTCCTTGTGGTATGCAAAAGTTCTGGGTTTGGTCCTTTGACGGTCATCTTGTTAGTTGACCGTTAACATGGCAAACCACAAGGCCGATTATGTAATCGACAAAAAAATAATAATAATAAATTAAAAAAATAAAAATAATAAAAAAATTTGTTTAAAAAACGTTTACAAAAATATTTATTACACTTAAATTGGTGCTTATGTATAATGTGAGGGCCTAAGAGAACTTTTTTTTTTTACTTAAATTTTGGGCTTATGTACAACATGAGGGTCTAAATTTTTTTATTAAACTCTAAAATGAAAAATAAAAATTAGGCCTCATGGCGTGAGGCTTAAATTTTAATCGTATTTTGTGCGTTTTGTACAAAATCGCATTAAAATTTAGCCCTCACGTTATAAGTTCTTATCGTTTTTGTACAAAACTAGTTGGATCTGCGTAGCGCCAGCGGCGATAAATATAGTTATATAATAAATATAGTAAATGAATTGCTAACGCAACTCTCCCCGCAATTCCCTACCCGCTTAGTAAATTCATTTCACAACAGTCCAAATGTATATTTGTTAGTTGTATGTGTTTGTTTGAGTTTTTCGTATCTTTCCCGTGACATCATTATTCCCGCATATAAAAATACTTTCACAATCTCTTACCCGTCAAACACTCTTCCAAAAGTAAATGATTTTGATACATCAAGTTTGTATTGATTGAAAAAAAGGTTAAAGTTATAAAATTGTGAATAAAAAAAATAAATAAATAAAATAAAATAAAAATATATCAAAATGGATGTTGAATTAAAAGCACAAAATTTTAAAAAATATGGTGAAATTAGATCATAAAAAATTAAACGAATAAAAGATATTTAAATTTAAAATAAATGTGATTATTTAGTTAAGAAGTGTGCGTGTCATTTTATTATTAGAGCTCCTTATTTTAGTTTGTTAGAAATTTCATCTCTTTTGTTATTTTTAGTTAGAGAAGTGACACGTATTAAACGATGATTAGATTCCTTATCTTAATTTTTGTGGGCCATGACTTAAATCTTTATATAGTAGTATAGATCGCATTAAAAATTTAAGCCTCACGTCATGAGGCCTAATTTTATTTTTCATTTTTAGAGTTTAATAAAAAAAAATTTAGGCCCTCATGTTGTATATAAGCCCAAAATTTAAGTATAATAATTAAAAAAAAAAAAAAATCTCTCTTAGGCCTCGCATTATCATAAGCACCAATTTAAGTGTAATAAATATTTTTGTAAACGTTTCTTTTTAAAACAATTTTTCGTCTTTTTTTAATTTTTTAAATCGCTTTTTTAAAACAATTTTTCTTTTTTAATCGGTTTTTTTTTTTTTTTTTTTTTTTTTTTCGTTACATAATCGTCCTGTGGTTTGCCAAGTTAACGGTCAACTAACAAGATGACCCGTCAAAGGACCAAACCGTAACTTTTGCATACCACGAGGACATGACCCGTCAAAAAAAGTTCGAGGACATTTTCTGCAAGATCCGACAAACCACAAGGACCAATTATGTAATTAACTCTTTTAAAAAATGAATAAATTTTTTAAGCGTATAAAAAAAAAACTTTTTTTTAACGTATAAATTTTTTTTAAGCGTATAAAAACTTTTTTAAGTAATTTTGAGTATTAATAAAAAAAAATTTGGCCCTCACGTTGTATATAAGCCAAAAATTTAAGTATAATATTTTTTTAAAAAAAGAGAAAAAAAAAGAGTTTTTTAGGCCCACACATTATACATAAGCCCAAATTTAAGTATAATAACCTTTTTTAACGGTTTTTCGTTTTTTTTAAAAGTCTTTTTTTTTTTCTGAGTTAATTACATAAATGGTCCATAAGGTTTATCGGGTTTCACATATACAACTTTAGCCCCTCACGTTATGCAAAATATCACGTTAGTCCTTTTTTAACGACCGTTTAAACGTCGTTAGTAAATTGGACATAACCCGTAACTTTTGCATACCACGAGGACATGACCCGTCAAAAAAGAAAAAAACACAAGGACAATATATGCAAAATCCGGTAAACCTTAAGGACCAATTATGTAATTAACTCTATTTTTTATTTTTTATTTGTTTTGGAACAACAAAGATTTTTTAAAAGAGACTAGCAAGGAGCTAGCACAAAATTACATTGGCTTTTTAAGGCAATCCAACCAAAATAAAAACGACTAGAACCTCTACTATTTAACCAATAAAAAGAACAAAAACGTTATTATCGAATAAATCACATTTCCTCATGCGTTGAGAGTTGAATGTGATCGAGTTTCGATACTTCCAAATAAGACACCAAGTTGACGCGACTATCACTTGAATGCACTTCTTGACTTCGTTAGAAACCCGAATGTTATCAACCAAGACTCCCAATCCGAATGGGAGTACAACGAAGGGATATTCAAATCTACCCAAACACGAACCAAACACCAAATATTTGACGCGACATCACACGAATAGAAAATATAATCATTGGTCTCCCTACTGTTACTGCAAACCGGACAATCAATAGGATAAATATCCGACCCTCGTCTTGAAAGATTCAAACAATGAGGGAGCCTATCCAATCTCATCCCCCAAATAAAAATATGTACCTTTCGAGGAAGAATGTTACACCAAGTTGTTGCCACCAAGAGAGTCGGGAGAGTAACATCGTCAATATGTTTCCATGTAGCACCAACACTGAAAGAGCCCATCATACATGAGGCCCCAAGGAATGACATCCCTACCATTAGAAAGTGAAAGCGAATGCAATTTAGCTTTCAAAGCTTCTAGCATGTCGAGACATATGCCAGAAGTAATTGGACACGTCCAGTGCCAAGCCCACTCACCAAATGAGAATCGATCACTAATAGTACAATTAGGATGCGCCTCTAAACGATAAAGCCTGTTATATCAATGATAAAGAGGAGAGTCTCTGATCTATTTATCGATCCAGAATCTCACTTGAGAACCACAACCAACATTGTAACTCAAAGTGTTTAATGGAATAAAGTTTTTAGAGTGAAGTTGGTTGATATTGTTAATAATATTAGCCTATACCCTTTTCAATTTTCAAACGAAGATGAGTAAGGCCTACATCCATGAATGAACTTGATGACTTGAACCCATAAAAGATTTAGATTGGATACCAAATGCCAACGCCATCTTTTAAAAAGAGCTAGGTTAAAAGCTCTTAAACTTCCAAAGCATAACCCCCGTTTTTCGAATGAAGCCAAAGCATTCTCCCATTTAATCACTATTAGCTTGTTGTTATCTTTTTCAGCACCCCAAAAGAAGTTGGAGCGTAGTCGTGCAAGAGAAGAATGATGGTTTCTTGAACTTTAAAAAAATCGACATATAGTAAAAGCCAACACTTCCCAATATCGCCTTTACCAATGTCAATCTACCACCTATAGAGAGAAGTTTTGCCTTCCATCTTGATATTATAGTTTCGAACTTATCAATCAAACTTTGCCAATGGGTTAACCGTTTCATACTCGAAGCAATAGGAAGGACGATGTTGATGCAAATAATGTCTAAAAACGTTATTTCTATCATTTGATATCTCTACGTTTTGATGATAACAAAATGTAAAAACACGTTACGTCAAAATTAACGTAAACAAGTTTTTAGTCGAAATATCCCATTTCTACATATATCACTCTAGGTATGAACAAACAAATTTACAAATTGACAAATGATTAAAGAAGTGAATTTGTGTTTCAAGCTTCATATTTTTAATGTGACAAAACATTTTTTCAAAAATATATTTTACAAATTATTTTTGAATAATAAAGAAATGTTTTAATTGGAAAAATAAGTTTAAAAATCCAAACAACTATTCCCCCTCCCCCTCCCCAAATAGCTATTAACTTCCCCAAATAAACTTTCACTACTAAAAACAAAAATTGGAGTGTTTTGTCTGGGACGGTACCATTGTACCACTAAATTTAGTGGTACTGTCGGGTATTTAACGGTACCGTGCACTGTAACGGTCAAAATTTGTGTCCCTATAAATACTAGCCCACTTCACAGTTTTTGGGCATCAATTTTCACACAAAAATTTCTGAGTTTAATTCCCTTAACACTCTCACGTTCCTTTGATCATTTAGATAGTTTTCTTTTGTTTAAGAGTGATCCTTTCTTTCAACCAAGTGATCATCTTCATTCCTCTCCTAGTGTAAGAGAAGAACACATTGTATCAAGAAGATACTAAGTGTTGTAGTCATAGTAGTGTGCACTTGTAACCACTTGTTACATACTTGTTGTATCTTAATATACATCAAATAGTATTGAGTCTTGTTTAGATAACTTGTGTGGATCATTGTGATCTTGTTGAGATCTTGGAGATCTCTTGTAGTTTGTGAGTTAGTGTGTTGATCAAGTGGATCAAGTCTTGATCGTGGTGATCTAGTAGATTGTGTGATTAGCAATGATCGGGTAGATCGTGAATGAGATTGGTACTAGCTAGATTAGTACTCGACATTTAGCTTAGTGTCGAAAATTGCGATAAGAGACGTTGTACGGTTTTCTCCGCCTCAAGGGAGTTTGTTGACATAGTGCTTAGAACTCTCGAGTTGGGTACTCGGGGAGTGGAGTAGGGCGAAGAAGAGCTTCGTGACCGAACCACTATAAATCTATTTATCTCGGTTTGATCTTTCCATCTCTTACTCTTTACTTTCATTACTTACTTTCAATTGTTGTAGTGAGTTTATTATAGTCTTATTAAGTAGAATTCATATTTTGAATCGAAGTTTTTCACAAGTAAACTTAGATAACTAAATTAAAAAGCGGTGAAACTATTCAACCCCCTTTCTAGTTTCTCACAGTCGAGATATGTAATAGGCAAAGAGCCCGTTGTACATCTAGTAGTCTGGGCCATGCCCTCTGTATCACTATTTGAAAATCCAATTCCATAAACATTAGATTTATGGATGTTGATACGTAGACTAGAAGCCAAATGAAACACGTTAAATAACCGAATAATGTTATCCATGTCTACTTGATTCCATTCTGTAACTAGCACAACAACATGTGACAACGAAAATTTTAGGTTAATGTTTATTCATAAACTATAACGCTTTATTAAAACAGGTAAATAATAGACTTTACTCATAACCGTTAGGTTATCATGCACATAACGAGAACCATCTTTGGGCGTTTTACGTCGTGAACTGCCACACTAGACTAAGGTTTAGCCTACGCTAAGCAAGCACATTAACATTTCCATGATCATGATTTAGTAATCATATGCATTCGGTTCATTGTCTACGCATGTTTTCATTCCTATTATTCATGCATGCACGACATACCCAACATTAATCACCACCTTACTAATACATATTAACACATACATATCTTAAATAAACTAACAACATTTTCCTCCTTTTTCTTTTACACTACCCCCTCTCATTTGGATACCCTTTCAAACCATCATTTCATGTCTCTCCAACCTACCAAGAACACTATGGGTAATACCTTGAACCACCATACCTTCAAGAAAGCCAACCACCATAAAAAACACCACCAAGCTCAATGAGCCAGGGCTGGTTTTTCCATGGTACTTGTGTTACATTTTGTCTCCTTGGATGCTCAAAAACCAAATAATACAATTACAACTTGGTTACTGCAAGTAACTATCTACTTACTCCACCATTTTCCATATATATAACACCCTCTATTCCTCCATTTAACTCACACAAACACTTTAATTTTCTTTCTATATAATCGGCTGAACACAAGGGCACAACAAGCTTTCAAGGGTTGTTAAGGATAACATGGGTTTTAGTAGTGAACATCTAGGGTTTATAGTATTCGGGTTCATCCAAACTCATGTCCCCATCATCAAACTCACTCATTTCTTAGTGTAAGTGTCTCAAGAAACTCATATTTCACTTATTTATAATGTCATGCATAGATTTCATATCACCCTACTAGATTTGTTGTATAAAAAGTTAATTTAAGCAATGATACACAATTAGGGTTTTATGTCCAAAAATTTGAGATACATGGGGACGCATTTTACCTATCTTACTAAACACTTTTAGCAAACCATGTTATACTCTAATGTCTTAGGAAGCTTTTCATCTAGAAATCATAATTTTTTTTATAGAGGTTTAATATTTTAAAATGAATTTATGCAAACAAATGTCCATCAAGTATAGTTGCTGACACCTGTGTCTTGTGACGACCCTTTAGATGTCTAAAAATTTGAATTATGGAGTGAGGCCATATGGGTTTGAAAGCTAACACATAAACCTAACTCCCAGAGTTCGTTTCACTAAAATTCATTAAGAATTGAGAGAGTTATGGCCGTTTAAAGTTGAATCATATTTGCTGACAGAATCTGTTTTTGAGACTATGAAAGCAAAGTACATTTTCTACTCTTTTCTTAAATACTTTTACTTGTAAAACTTGAAAAAACTTATACAAAAGTTTATATGGGTGGTAAATTTTTTCAAAACTCATGTGCATTTAAACATATCATTGTGACCTTAAGGCGTCTTATTGATTTAAGTTGCAGTTAGGTCACACAGTTTACATCAACCTTGCCTTATTTACTCTCGTTACTATCACTTGTTGAGGTGAGTTTCATAGCCCATACTTTACTTGTTTAGAACTACTACGGGGTAAGAAGACATGCTCATTTATTTGTAAGGACACAAACACTCTAAACATTTACGTATTGCCTAAGTTACACATCTTTTCACTAAAGCCCCACCCACAGTCATGAACCGTTATTTACGTGAGTAAGCATGAATGTTGTGAATAGATCTATTGGGTTGACACCCTTGTTCCAGGTTTGTAGCGCTTACTTTACTGGTATGTCAAACGGACGCATAATCATTTGAGGAACTATGAGTGTTCTCGGAAAGGAACACTTACAAGGGCACAAAACAAAATAGTTAAGGATTTGGTTTCATGAGCTTAGTGCAATAGTAATACTTTTCCTAACATTGTGAGTGATACAATAGTCGCTAAATCTTGTGGTCCATGTCACTATTTACTTAACGTTAAACCTATGAACTCACCAACTTTATGTTGGCCCGCTGTAGCATGTTATTCTTAGGTCCTTAGTCGCGTGTACATGGATAGCATTTGGAGCATCATGCTAGAGTAACATTTTGCGGCCTCATTTCATCGGAGATTTCAATGCATTACTAATAGCGTTTGGTTATGTATAAAAATCTCTTCATTTATGTTGTGAACTCATAAAACTATGTCCTTTTGTTGAAACTCTATTATTGTAACAAAATTATTATTTTCAATGAATCATATAAAGGTCGTTCAAATGTAACTTATGACTTTGTTCCATGAAAGTCACGCCCCGTTACATTACACTGCGATGGGGTGTGACACATCATCAGCATAGAAGAAATGGGACAAAAGTATACCTTCCAACCGTAACTCCTTTAATCAGGATTGATTGAGTCACATCTTTAATTATTATTTGAAGACCCTTCATGAAGAGATTAAAAAGAAATGGAGACAATGGATCGCCTTGGAGTAAACCAAGGACGGAACTTAGTGGGGACCGGGAGGGGTCGTGGCCCCCCTAATTTTTTTACCAACAAGTACATGTTTAACCCTTGAACTTTGTAGTGGTAGGCATTATTAGTACATATGTTAAATGAAAATGTAAGTTGGACCGCCTAAAACAAATACGTTATAATTTGGCCCCTGTAGTTAAACTTGTCAAGTTCCGTCTATGGCGCAAATCCCTATTGATGGAGAACTCTAAAGTAGGACTTTCATTGATAAGGATGGATGTACGAGTAGAACGTAAACACTCTCAGATCCAACTTCTCCATTATTCTCCAAACCGGAACTGGCTAAGAACGTAGTCTAAGTACTTCCAATTCATTGAGTCAAATGCCTTTTCAAAATCAACTTTAAAAATCATCATCTTCTTTTTACGTTGCTTGTACCATTCCATGATCTCACTTAGCATCAAAGGATCATCTAGGATTTGACGACCTCAAATAAACGCCGATTGGTCCTTACTAACCAAGGAACTCATAACCGAAGCCAACCAATTAGCCAAATAAAAAATAGTCTCCTTGTCCACATTACTAACGCTTTAAATCTTATATTACTCCATGGAAAAATTAATCCTAAATGACCATGAAAACCAAAATCAAAGTTTTCTATAATCACCAATTAAGTTGTTTTTCTTGTATGGTTTCTTTTCTCTAACAAAGGAGCTTGATCTAGACCGTAACACTTTATTTACTTTGCATGAAACCGACGATTCAATGTTCCTCAGTGTCCTTTTTTTAGTCTTTATGAATCTAACACAAAAATCAAGTGGCAACAGTGACAACTTTGCATACATGTCCACATTTTGCATACATGTCTATAAGTGCGCTAGAGACAAATAACTTAAAGAATAACCACTTCTAACACTATGTTTCCGAGTTTTAAATTGGAGAGAAAAGAAGAAAACAGAAAAGGAAATGACACTATATACATGTTCCCGAGTTTTTTATGGAAAGAAGAGAAGAATAGAGGAAAAAAAGTTATGCCAAATTTCTCCTTTTAATCTTCTTCCCAAATTAGAATGATTTAAAAAATGATTTTTGCACATAACTTGGCACCAATTTCCTTCATGTCTTTCCGACTTGGGAACTATAAACAAAAAACCAAAAAATTTTCTTCTCCTCTTCTTTTCTCTTGTTTTTACTCTTTTCACCTTTATTCTTTCCATTTTACACTCCTCTTCTTTTCTCGTGACTTCCACATTACCCTATCATTCTATAAATATTGTCACTATGTTTACACATTTGTTAAACTAATGCATCCAACAAATGCTTCGATTAACATGTACTCAAATCAAGCTGTTGGTTCTTGTTCCATTCCTTTTGTATGTTGTACAAACTGAAGGTAACAAGACCAACCGCACATGGCTCATTGGTTTGGACCCAAATGGCTCAAACGGGTCTCAAACCATGGTGCCATGGATTAGGCGAGTTAGGAAACAAGCGGTTGGGTGTTGGGACAGGCCTTGGGTTTGTAATAAAGGTGAGTTTCCATCACCGGTTCGATGGAGGTGTTGTGGTAATCGTTGTGTTGAGGTCACTTCAGATGTGAATAATTGTGGAGTATGCGGGATTCGATGCCCGTTTACTTGGCAATGTTGTCGAGGGGTATGTATTGATACCAATCTGAACCCGTTTAATTGTGGGAAGTGTTTCAACAGATGCCCATTTTTTACATTTTGTACTTATGGGATGTGTGGATACGCTGGCCCATTTCCTCCGTTTCCGCCTAGACCACCAAAGCCTCCATTTCCACCAAGACCACCAAAGCCTCCATTTCCACCCAGACCACCAAAGCCACCATTTCCTCCTAAACCCCCGTTTCCTCCCAAACCCCCTAAGCCTCCTAGAAGAGGACCAGAGCAACCCAAGCCGCCACAAGTACAACCATTTCCATTAGTTGGTCAACCACCTGTAAGTGACGGTGCACCGTCACAAGGTCTACCGTTTCCAGAAGTTGGTCAACAGCCCGCAAGTGATGGTTCGCCGCCTATATCGGATTCCCAGCCACCACTAGAACATGATCAACATGTTTATCTCTAGCCATGATTGGTCTTCTGCTAAAGTCAATTACTTGATTATTTTATGTTCCAATTTAATGTGATCATTCATGGCATCATTATATAAAAATAAAGCTATCAAGAGAAATTTCAATATATTCTCAATCTGTGTATCATGAACGAATAGTATCATGAATTAAATAAAATATTTGTTGATTTTTTACTATCGAGTTTATTTATTTCTTGCTTTTCTAAGATGAATAAAAGGTTGTATATCAACATTGTAGCGTATTTTTGAGTCGATTTTTGCCAAAGTTCTCAGGTTCTAGTGACTGTCATTTTGATATATTCGTTCCTGATAACTCTACAAGTAGGAAACTTTGCCGATAGTAAAAGAATGGACCATAGTTTTACGATAATACAGTGTCTATATTACAAAGAATAGTCGAATCATATACGATGTATAAGCAAGCTATCGAAGTTTTTAAGCAAAAATAAACACGGCTTTCTCATTTTTCCCTCAACTAGTAACCCAATCGCAATTGTTAAAACAAAATGTAGTTTGATATTTACTGGACAATCCTAAAACTATGCACATTAATTGTCCTAAGAGATTTTGGTCGAGAGATAACATAAAATCCAACTAATCGTTATTTTCGCGTATTGTTTCCAAATTACGCTTCTACTCTTGTCATAAGCGTGTAAAGACAGTGTCGAAGTTCCTCGTGAATTAATCTTTTCCTCAAAACGATAGTAACAGGTATAATAAACACTTGTTGGTAAAAGGAAACTTTTACTGTATATTCCATAGAAAACAAAATGTATCCGTGTATAGTCAAGAGTCAATACAAACTAAAGTCAAATACTAAAATAATACAGTAAATCATAAATGTCAAATACTGGTTTTCTGGAGCTTTTGGTTAAAAACACACATGAACCACCAAATGGCTCATGTTTGATAATAACGAGTATTTATAATGCAAGTAAAGGAACATGATAAAGATGGTGCTAACAAACAATTTTGTGAGATCATAAGTATTGTGTGAAACTCGAAAGCATTACTAAAACGTATAACATTTTGCCTAATGATGCATTGCTAACAATATGAGAATGATTGTCACGTTAAGAATAGGTTTATTTGACAGCTAGTTGTTATAAACCGGAAGATAGATAGATTTGTAACCTCATCAAAACACAACAAAAAAAAGAAGGTATCACTTGGAGAAGAACATATCATTAGGATTTAAATTTCAATTTAGTTCTTATTTATTTATTTATTTTGAACAACAAAGATTTATTAAAGAGCTAATTCTCTAAATAGACAAGTCGCTCAAGTTTTTTTTTACCTTTTCTAGAAAAAAAAGTGTTATTCCCAAACTAGACCGAGCGACTTGCGATTTTTTTTTTTACTTTTGATAAGAAGTCGACACGAATATGTAAACGCCATACCACGTGAAAAAGTCATTTTGTTGTAGACGCGAAGCATTTATCATTTGCTTTTGTGCATCGGTTTTCAATCACGAATATGTAAAACAGCATAACAATATGACCAAAACAATAATAGCTAGAAATTTTCACTCAACTTCTTATAACCAACTTTATATAGTAATTATATTGTATTTGTTGATAAGGCAATTACAAGTTCTACCATGTATGCCAAAGGTTCCAATACTTAGGATCTGTACAGTTATATTGACTTATATAGAATCCATCTGATTGTACCCTCCAATAACAATGTGGTGTCGAAAATACTTTTCCATCGAAACACAACTTAAAAACGTCTCCATTGTAAACATTAATATGTGTATATTTTGATCCCCATCAAAATTCGCCTACAACCTGTGTACCTATATCATATCCACCCCACATTTCCATGTAAACTCCTCATGAAAACGAAGTGAGGCTCTTCCATAATCATCTCCACCGCTTTTATAGACATAGAGTGAAAGGTTTTCTTCAATACCACTGTGGATCCATATCCTAAAATCAATTAAATCATTTGGCCTTAAAGGAACACCGAATGAAAGTGTTGTGAGGATAAAAAGTGCACTTATGATTAAATTCATGTTTGATTTGCTGAAAGTGTTTATGTGCACTCTTATTCAAATATATAAACGTGTTGTTGATTCAAAAACTCTTAAATATAGATAATAATAATTATAATAATGCTGTTATATTTTCTTTTGAATATAGTTGCCATTAATATATCATTAATAATATTTCGCATGTATGTCATTAATTGGAATTAAATTCTTTTTTACTTTTAATCACGGTTGTAAAAATCGCTATGCACTAGTGAAGCGGTTGGGTGGGACCTAGCGATTAATCGATTAGGTGGGGATTAATCGGATTAAAATTTTTATGCACAAAATTGTAATTTTAGATATTATATTATGTGTAGGGATGAGCATTTCGACCCGAATCCCGGAACCGTACCGGAACCGTACCGATTCCTTATATACGGTGCGGTACCGGGACTACGAAATAAGGTGAAAGAAATCGGGACCACTAATTGATGCACGGGCGGTATCAAATTGGAAATGCCCAAAAAGGGGAAAATCCGATTTCCGCATCGGTATCCGAATCCCGTTCGATGCGGTACCGTACCACTAATTTATGCTCGGGAGAAAATCGGTACTACTAATTGATGCACGGATCGATGCGAGACCCGTGCCGTGCCCATCCCTAATTATATGTATGAGATAAGCATAGTGCATCAAAGTTCAAAGATTTCAAGTGTTAAATATACACGTAATACATAATTCTTCAAAGTTCAAAGTCAAACATAGATATTACTCGATTTGATGAACATTTTTAAGCGATCTTTGATCGATTTTGTCCGATTAATCGATTTGTTAGCGGTTGTGTCCGATTTTAAACGATTTTATTGACCGATTTTTAAGCGATTTTGTCTTATTAATCCGATTAGACCGATTTTGTGCGATTTATCAGTTTGTTGACTGATTTTTAAGCGATCTTTGACCAAACCGATTAAATAGGCTGATTATGATAAATCCGAGCGCTAAGTGACCGATCAGCGATTTTTATCAAACTCAATTCATTTTATCAACACTAGTCCTACAACCATAGGGCTGCCGATCAAGCTCATTTTTTTATGCTCAAACTCGATTAAACACTACGTTAAAGCAATAGGAATGCAATTTAGAACAAAAACCCATCAAGCTAATCAACGCAAACACTAAAAGGGTGTTTTTTTTTCTAACCATATTTTTTAGCTCACGAGCTTATGTGGTTTCGGCTTACGTTTCATAAGCCTAATCTTTTTAGCCGGTTTTGAAACTTAAAAGGCTTATATAAGTAGGTTAGGTGACATAATTAAGTTACATAAAAGTTTCAAAATAAGCCGGAAAAATAGGCTTACAAAACAAAAGGCGAAACCACATAAACTTGTGACCTAAACAATAAGGTTAAACAGACACCCCCACTAGTACACAAACTATATTTTACACAGCGAATTTATGACGGTTGTAATATATAACCGTTATAAATGACAGAAAAAAACACTATATTATACGGTTTCATAATAAACATTGTAAATAATTATTATACATAACAATTTGTTTATAAATAATATATAAAATATTTTCTTTTGTGTTAAATATATATTTTTTTAAATGGTGGTTAGTTAAATCGCTACAAAAAAAAAACACTAATAAAATACAACACTTAAACCACTAACACAATTTTTCTTCTCATATCTCAATAAAATACACACACAAACACCAAAACAAAACACAAACACCAACATTCTCACCTTCTCTTCTCAGGTCTAACAACAACAAACACCAAAACAAAAACCACAAACACACTTTTTTTTCTCATATCTCAATATAAACACACACACACACAAATAATAAGAAACCAATCCCAAGCTATCATCATCGAGTTAACTCGTCGAGGCTGTGACCTAAGAACGGTTACTCGACAAAAGCTCAACTCATTTACACCCATATAAGTGAGCGGGTCGTGACTATGCGTCATTGTTTATCGTGGAGGGATTAAACTGTAGAAATCAAGGGAATTCTAAAAAAATGTATTTATCAGATTCAATGAACAAATAAGAATACATCATGAATGAATAACAAAAACCTAACCCTAAACTAGACGGGCCTAAACAACGGGTCGAGCCTATAATGCTACATTGAGAGTTTGACAAGAAAACTCTAAAAGGCGGACAGATGCAGACAGATAAATTCCGATTCAACGGCAGAGAAATCCGAACAGAGGTAGACGAAAAGCAGAGATCCAGGCGCACAAATGCAGACAAACAGATGCAAATTCAGACATGCAGATTCATATTCATAATCATATTCAGACAAAACCAGGTGGTACCAGATGCAGAACCACGTGCCGAGCCTATACTAGACGGGCCTAAACAATGGGCCGAGCCTATAAGCCTTATTATCTAACATAAACAACGTGTGAAGGGGCATAAATTGGGTGGTTCAGTGGTTGGTTTCACCTAACAAAATCTAGTGATTGTTTTGTACATGAGTGTGTTGTGAGATATGTTCATGTGGTGGCTTTGGTGTTAAGTGGGTTTAGTGTTGGGTTTAATGGCGGGAATGGAAGCTGATATGGCGATGGCTTTATTGAACTTTTACTACAATACTAACCAGATGGACACTAATGTACTCTCTTCTAGCAAAATATGTATCTATCTTATTAATTGAGTTTGGCCTAAAATGAGTGTTAACTTATAAGTTTTAACTAATAAACAAAAATTGTAAAAGGTAAATGTGACAAATTATTGATTAACAATAAATTCTTCTAAAATTGTATGCTCAATATGCAATGGACATTTATTTTGAGATGAAAAAACTAGCACAGAACAAAAATTTAACAATGTGTTTATTTATTTAAAATTTAACTATTAAAATGTTTAAAGATCACATAGTACTTCACGCGTCACAAACTAGAGTTAAGTTAAGCAGAATGTTTCTTTCGTTTATATTACACATAGCATGTGTTATCTTACAACACAACTTTTAATCTCTCTTCAAACATTACTTTGACGTGTTCAAGACGACTTTACTTAAGAACGAGAGAGCTTTACTCGATTTGTGTGTGTGGTGGTAGGCTCGAACTTCATAAATTAATCGGCCAAAAGTTTAGAAACACATTTACTAAGAAAATTACATTATTGATTTAGTTGGAGACGTTAACACAGAACCATACGATGTAAAAAAGCCATTTTGTTGTAGATGTGAAGCATTATCACTTGCTTTTGTGCATCGGTTTCAATCTACGAATATGCATAATAGCATAAAAAAATATGACCAAAACACTAATAACTGTTTTCACTCAACTTCTTATAAACCAGCTTTATTTGATATTTTCATTTTATTTGTTGATAAGGAAATTACAAGTTTTACCAATCATGCCAATGGTACCAATCTTTAGGACCTGCACGGTTATACTGACTTATGTAGAATCCATCTGATTGTACCTTCCAATAATAACGTTGTGTCGAAAATATGTTTCCATCAAAACACAAAGTGAAAATGTCTCCTATGTAAACACTAATATGTGTATATCACCCCACCAAAATTCTCCTACAACATGTGTACCAAAATCCACCCCATATTTCTAATTAAACTCTTCATTGAAACCAAGTGTGTCTCTTCCATAATCATCTCCACCTCTTTTATAGACATGAAGTGAAATGTTTTCTTCTGTAGCATTGTGAATAAATATCCTAAGATCAATAAAATCATTTGGCCTTTCAACAACAAAGTGTTGTGAGAATGAAAAGTGCACCTATGATTAAATTCATGTTTGATTTTTGGGAGATGTTTACGTGCATTCTTTATGTTGCACTAGTCGGATACCCGCGCAAAACGGCGGCGATAAGTATAGCTATATGTGTTTGCTTACCAGTTTAGTGAATTCGTTTCACAACACTCCGAATGTATATGTGTTAGTTGTATGTGTTTGTTTGAGTTACCCGTAGCTTTCTCGTGATATCATTATTCCCGCATATAGAAATACCCTCGCAATCTCTTACCCGTCAAACACTCCCCCCAAAAGTATATGATTTTGACGAATCAAGATTGCATTGATTGAAATAAAGGTTAAAGTTGTAAAATTTTGAATAGTAAAATAAACCCACTAAAAATATTAAAACTAAAAACTCATAAAAATATATCAAAATGGATGTTGAATTAAAGAACACAAAATTTTAGAAATATGGTGAAATTAGATTATAAAAAAAATAAATAAAAAGATATTTCAATTTGAAAATAAAGATGAGTTTTTAGTTGAGAAGTGACACGCGTCATTTTATAATTGGAGCTCATTCTTTTAATTTTTAGTGGTTAGGAGTTAGACTTGAAATTTGTTAAGGAGTGGCACATGTCATCTCATGATTGGGGCTCATTATCTTAATTTTTGATTAGGAGTTAGGCTTAGAATTAAGGTTGGGTTATACATGCATTATAATATAGTATATATAATATAAACAGGTGTTGATGATATAAAAACTATATTTGATGTAATATAATTATATATTACTTTGTAAAGTATTTGAGACTTCCTATAAAAGGAAGTTTTAATTTTTGCGTGTTTTCTCACGTTCTAGTGATTATCATTTTGATATATTTGTTCATGATAACCTAACAAGTAGGAAACCTTGTGATAGTTTAAGAATGGACCATAGTTTACGATAATACAGTATTACAAAGAATAGTCGAATCATATTCAATGTATAAGGAAGCTTATCAAAGTTTTCAAGCAAAAATAAACACGGCGTTCTCATTTTTCCATCAAGTAGTAACCCAATCACAATGTTAAAAACAAAATGTAGATTTTGACATATACTGGACAATCCTAAAACTATGCACATTAGTCGTCCTAAGAGATTTTGGGCCAAATTCTTATGAACTGCTTGACTTTGAAAGTCGAGTAATCTCATTTTTTTACGTGTTTGTAGTTGAATGACTTATTTGAATCATGATGAATTCCAATGGCTTGACCTCTATTATTTCAATCTGAATTATACATGTGATCTCTCAATTCCTTCGAGATACATAGAATCCTTCTAAACATTATTTTCGTGTATTGTTGCCAATTACGCTTTTACCCTTGTCCTATGCGGAGAAAATAGAGTTCTGAATTTCCTCGTAAATTAATCTTTTCCCCAAAAACGATAGTAATAAGTATCATCGTAAGAGAGCTTGAAGTTGCACCATATAAGTTTTATAGCTATCGCCACATCGGTATCTACTTTATAATACTCCTAGAACATAAACGCTTAACCCACAGCGCATTTTAACATGTTATAGCGGCGTCATAGAGTAAAAGAATGCCATTTACCACTGCAGGAGGTGGCAAAACGGGCGGGCCGGGCACGCACAGGCCACGGTTCAAACGGGCTCAGGCCCAAACGAGCACGAGCTAAACGGGCATGGGCCAAACGGGCTCATGTTATACGAATCGCTTTAGAAAAAACACAAAACGACGAAATAAATTACTCAAACGTGACACCTCATTTATATTTAAAAATTAGAAATATTATATCTATAAGTTTTTCTTTGAAAACAATTATAATGTTCTTCAATTAAGAGAAAACATGTGCCTGTTATTGCCTATTTAACTTTTAAATGGGCAACCCATTTAAAAAAAAAGAAAAAAAGAAAAATGAGGCTAAATGTGCCCAATTTTCTTTTACAAATTTACTCAAATTAGCCAATCTTTTTTATTTTTGGTACAAATTGACACATCTAACTATACCGTACTCTCTTAACACTAAAAATGACGTACGTTTACGGTGGTTACCTAGTCATGGATGAATGCTTGTTGGTAAAAAAGAAACTTTTAGAGTAAACTATGCATGTTTGATCCCTATCTTTCTAAAAGTGCAGCGAATGTCTCTATTTTAAACTTTGGATTGCAAATATAGTCCTCGATCGATGTGAAATAACCAAATTACCACTGATAGAAAAGAAAGAAGATAAAGGTAATTTGGTCATTTCACATTGATCGAAAGACTATATATGCAAATGTGTTTTCATTCTATATGTAGTATAGATATCAAGTTTTATTTCACATAATAGCCATTAAAGTATATTGAGATCATTTACATACTAAAGAGTATACTAAAGAGTGCTTGCATTTCAAGGGACAAATCTCAGTCAATTATTTTTTATGAAAAAATAAGGGGTGAGAATGGTTAATATTTTTTAATTAAAAATGCAATTACACAATCTTTTTAACAATTAGTTATTACTTGAAGCATTTTATTATCTTCTAATTTATAGACACTTTCATATACTTTTTAGAATTTTTATTTTCATTTTTGTATGTCTTTTTTAAATATTGAAATTCACATGACATATTAGGCCGTCCTTTAATTTTTGAAAATTTTCAGGGCCCTAGACGAAATTAGATAATGAGGCCTTTCGAGAAGTAATGTTACATATAAAGTGTCACCGATTATAAAATATAGTGCAATTAGTAATTTAAACGTTCAACATATTGGTCATTTAAGATCTTTTCTCATCTAAATACTGTTTTTTTAGATAAATATGTCTACACATACTTATAATTGTTAACGGGACAAATTATGGGGCCCTTAAATTTTTGAGACCCTGAGCGATCACGCACGTTACGCACCTTCAAAGACGGCCTACATATCCCATGGGATTTAACACTAATCTCAAAGTTCGAACACGAAAAAAATGTACTAAAATTGACATAAGTATTAATGCATAAATTAGAATGTTTTCCTTTTTTGCATTGGAAAACACATATTCACACATTTCTATATAACTATTTATCACACATTGTATTTGAAATTCTAGGTTAGAGCATTTTGTTTATGAAACACCTATAATCACATGTTTGTAAGAATCACATGTGATATGTATAACATGTGGTAAAAATTACATGTGATTTTATGTGTTTATATTCGTCTTCGCCTACCGTGTAGTCTTGGTTTATGATTGGGAATTCTTGTTTGCCTAAGTTTGCGGTTCGGGTAGAGATTCGGGAATCGAGCTCACATAGAAGACATATCTTTGAAGATCATTGAAGACCCTCCAAATTTCATATATATGATTCATCTCAAGTGGGGGGATGATTTAGTAGTTGAAAAAAATTATTTATTGTAAAGGATCGTGTAAACATTATAAGCACTATTCCTTGGTTATGATGAAGCTCATTATTATTTATTTATTGTAAAGGATAGTGTAAACATTATAATCACTATTCCTTGGTTTTGATGAAGCTCATTGGACAAGTATGAGAGAAGTTTTCGTTGGTTGCATTCATTTGAAGACATGAGTTGATTGAAGAACGAGCTAGTGTGCATACCATTATATGACATCTTCTTATGGCACACTAACTTGCTACATTATGATCCAGTTTTCGCGTTTTGACGATTGGATTTTGGATGGACGATGGGCGGTAACGACTTGGTTGTTGACTAAGACTAATTGCTTGTTAATTTTATTTTTCACCATTTATGTACATCACATGTCTTACTCTTCCCTTTAGTCATAAATCATGTCTAGGTGAAGAAGCGACCAATCATTGGTGTTTTTGCCATGAATTTGGTCATGTATCATTAGTTTTGTCCCCTTCGTCATTAGTAATGACAATTCACATTTAGCTCCGATGGTAGAGATTTGTGTAATTTCCAAGCCTATGACGAATACATACAACGACCGTGCAATGAGTGACCACCCGAAATTGACACTTAGAATAGAGAGAGTATGAAAGAGAAATACAAGAGTATGTCGGCCAAAAAAGTTACAGCGTAGTTCCACTCTCTACTTACAGCGTAACTATGATTTACACTAGAAGACAAAAGTCAACGCAGTTCAAGGTTACGGTGTAACTTCTCAACATAGTTACGCCATATATATTTCAAGACTTAGAAGAATTTGGTGGTCAAGACACTTACGCCATAACCAACTGCAAGGTTACGGCATAGAAGTGGTGATTAGTTTATCGAGATTTCTACGATCGTAACTCGGTCTTAAGTTACGCCATAGAAATATAGAATCATCGTATTTTAAGCGTAAAAGCGAATCACGTGAAAGGCGAATCAAAGGAAAATAAATCGGTAGCAATTCTTAATATGTCAAAATGTTTCTCTTCCTTAGATGCCCTAATCATACAATTCCCTTAGTATCATTGGGGAAGGGCTCAAGACCCCATTCATATTAAATGCTATTCGGTCACTCCCAACTCCTAAAGAAATTTGCCTCTCAAATACCTTAATATGTGCTTGTGATGTTCTTTGGAAGTGATATTCCTAGGATCATGTTATTATTTTGTTGTCCAACCGTATCTATAACCACAAAGTTGGTTGGGAAAAGGAATTTACAGCTTTTAAGCAACACATTATCAATTGTTCCCTAGGTGCTTTTCTAGTCATATCCGCCATTTCAACCGTCATCATTGTTTCCCAAGATTAGTTAATTTTAAATGATTGAATAATGAAAATGACATCAATTGACACATGCCCTAGGGCGATTGACTAGGTATTTCACTATCAAGTCTATTTCATTTATTTTCCTACAAATAATTGACTCCAAAAATTCATTACTAATATTATAAATAGGCTAAATCCTCATTTACCTCGACTTGTGTGGAAATATCTTTTCATGCCCCAATCACGCTTAAGCTTTCTTCGCTTGGACATCTTTAGCAAGTTGCCCGATTTGAGTTTCTAGATTCTTATATGTGGCATCTTGATTACGCAAGTTCGATCCGTGTCTTCTTTCAATTTGTTCATCCATTCTTGAAACTTGTCATTCTTTTAGAAGAATCTTCAATATTTTATAGATCATTTCTTGAGGCTAAGTCTCTTCTCCCTGCACGGAGGTCGGTTGTCAATTATTGAATAATAACCTTGAGGCCCTACACGGTATTGTGCTCCATTATCGTTGTTTCTTTGAAAAGGTCTTCCTTCTCATACTTAACCTCTTCAACATTCTTATCTTCGTTCAAAGGGCAATCTTGGTCAAGGTGAGATCCTCTACAAGTTTCACATCCTACTTGAATGGCATGCACATTTTCCTTCAACTTCTTTATATCCTTGCCAAGACTTTCAAGTTTGTTAGTGATAGCTACAATACCGTCTAAACTTCCTCCCGTACTTCTATTGCTTCCCTATCATGCCATTATTGCAATGGTGCGTCATGTCTTGAATAGTTGCAAGGGCTTGAATAGGAGTCATCCCATGGATCGGCCCCTAAGAGTCAAGCATTTGCCTCGTGGCAATGTTAATTCCTTGTAGAAGATGTTGACCATTTCTTGTTTGTTAAGGTCTTGAGTTGGGCACCTATAAAGAAGATCATTGTACCTTTCCCAAGCTTGATACAACGCCTCATCATCGTCTTGCTAAAAATTATGAATCTCCTTAAGTTGTTTTGGCGTCTTTGAAGGAGGGAAATAACGTTGAATAAAAACTCTTTTGAGGAGTTCCAATGTGTTAATAGTTCCGGATGGCAATTGATCCATCCATCTTTTGCAGCTCCGGTGAGTGTCATTGGAAACACTCGAGCATAAGCGTATCATGAGAAATACCAAGAATATTGAAAAGCCTCACTATGTACAAGACATTTTCAATATGTCCGTGAGCATCTTCGGTCTTGTTTCCAAAAAGGACCCTCAATTCCCATATGAATTGATTCTTGATCTCGAAGTGAACATCCATCCACTCCAATAATCGCCCTAACCACACCGGCCCTTTTTTCTTGCGTGAATCGAGGTATTCCTCGAGGTTAAGTGTATCGATGTCAACTTCGCCCATGGTACCTTAACCTTGAAAAGAAATCGTGAGATAAAGAAAATTTAAACAAAATATAAAACTTAAATAAAATCCTAAAGTAGCTCCCGTCGGTGACGCCAAAAACTTGATGCGGATTTCGACTAGGTTTTAATATTTATAAAGTCTCGCTCTACCTATGGTCTACCTAATGCACTAACGGCAGTGTACCGGTCGTGTGTAGTGTAGTAATCATTAAAGCCGAGGTCGCCTCAAGAGCTATCGGGTGGATCTAATTTAAGTTATAGTGTCACCGGGTTTTAAAGGGGGTCTATATTGAATGATTATAAACTAAAGAAATGAAATAAAACAAAAGCAATTAAAAGTGGAAATATACTAAATAAGGATAAGTGTGCTAGCCTAGGTACTAATCTTCTTAGATCAGAACCTAACAAAAGCAATTACGTCCTATTCCGTAACCTAATGATTACATGAGTTTGTGGGTTCACAAAATGGAAGAGTCATTAAGTCTTGCTACAAGCTAAGACTTATTTAATAAGACACAATGGTCGGATCTTAGGTCTCCCTAACTTAAGCATTTCCGTTTGGAAGGTGATTGTTAGGTAAAATTCTCACGCAAGATAGTGATAGTCCTATGGTCAATTCTTACCATTACTCGTAACCTAATTCATTAGGGTCCTATGGTCAATTCTCCTAGCTTCCTAGATATTACCCAAACTTTCATGCTACCAAAACAAGGGTGTCCTAAAATAAGCAAAGAACGTAAACATATAAAGTGATATCAAAGTGAGAAAACTACATCATAACTTTAACAATTTCATAACTAGGCTAACACCAAAGGTGTTTAGCCTCTCATATTAAAGCATGCAAAAATCAATGTTTAACATCATATATGAAGGCAGAGAATTAAATACAAAAGCGTAATATGTAATACAAAAGTTGTGTGGTGATAAGCGTGAATTCTCCCTTGAAATGACTTGTATCTCTTTGAAATTTTCCTACTTGAAGCCCTTAATCATCTCTCGGTTGTTGTATGTTGAGAGGATCTATAAAAATGCGGAATTAGGGCTTTCGACTAAGTTACTGGCGTAACCTCTTGGGTTAGTTACGTCGTAACCTTTGAATCTAGGACGATATTATCCTCGTTGATGAAACTACCGTATAACCTAAAGGTAAGTTACGATTGTAGAACTTTCGTTAACCACTTTACGCCAGTAACCATGAAAGTGGTTACGTCGTAACTTCTTTTCCCAAGAAATTTTCTAAGTCATGGAAATATATATACGGTGTAACTTGTGTAGAAGTTATGTCGTAACCTTTGTCAACGTTGACCGTGATCTTCTAGTATTAATCCTTGTTACGCGTAAGTAGAGTAAGGATTTATGCCGTAACTCTTTTCGGTCACCTAACTCTTGTGTATTTTCATTAATAACCTTCCAATTCCGCGTCTCTTCATTCATATGCTCATTATTAACTTGAAAATGAAATATTAATGGGTAAGAGTATATATTCAAGTAAAATGATACAATTGGTGAGCATATTAGGGGGAAATTGACACTAAAATATCATGACACTTTGATGTTATCAGATTGCATTGGATTGAGATGGTCTAGTACCGAGTTTTCACTCTAGGACAATCTGTTTTTTGTTTGTTTTCAGTTTTAGATTATTTTATGTTTGACAAACTCTAAATGTTTACCACTGCAACATTGTGAGTTTGAGCGAGGGTGTTAGAATAATAAGGCCCATTTAGCCCATAGCAGTTTAGGCCCATTTAGCATTTAGGTTTTCACTTGTTTAGTGTCTATTTAATTGATGAGTGTGTAAATACTCATCATTTTATACCCATTTAAACTGCAAAAACATCTGAAAACACTCAGAAATGCCACAAAATAGTATAAATATCATTGAAATTTGTTTTTATGTGTTACAAGTGCAAAAGGAGTGGCGATGAAAAACAACAAAGTTTACAAAATTCTGATTTCAGGTCCTAAACTTTCATAAATTGGCAAAACTAGTCCTGTAATTCAAAACTTGTAAAATATCATTAAAGGTCCTTAGGGATTCACAAGTTGTTAGAAATAGTCCTTTGAAGTTAAAATTTCATATTTACAACTTTGGTCCTCAACTTTGAAAAGTGTCAAAATAGTCCTTGGGTATTTAAAAAATGTAAACTTATCAAATTATACCCTTGTACTATTCACATGTTACAATTTAAGCCCTTGGAATAACTTTGGAATATTGGCACGTTCAGTCCCTCATTTTCAGAATATTGCATAAATGGTCCTTGTGATTAAACTAAAACCAAACGGACCCTTTGTGTTATTAACCCAAACACAAACCCACAAACCTGCTGGCCCAGTCACAAGCCCAAGCCCAATCCCTTTGAACCTTGACCCTTGAACCCTGAACCTTGAGCCAGTCCAAAACCCTTTGACCCCCTTATTTTGAACCCCTTACCTTATTAATAATATCGGTCAAATATTGGTCAAACCTATTCCCTGTTCACCTTTCTTCCCCAATACCGCGCCAAAACCATACCACCTTCCACATGCCTGGTTTTCTCACCACCTTATCCCTCCAATTGTAAAGCTACCCTCCCCTACCTTTCACTCTCACCCCTTCCACCTCACAATCCACCCACAACCTCAATCAATGCATACTCACCATAGCGGTTTCAACGCTACACTCATAAATTTGGTTTTTGCTTCCATATCACATCAAACCCATTAAAATTTACTTTTCTTGTCCGTGACACCTCCACAACACTCCAAACCTCCCTAATTGTTCTAAAGCGCCCCTAGCCACGTATACACTTTTGGCGCCAAAAATCGTTTAAAGGGATGTGATCAATTTAACCCATCCAACGGCTCTAAAAGTGGTGGGAAATGCTCGGGAAGCAAGTGGGAGTACTTACATAATAAAAAGGAGGGAGAGAAGCTAGTTTTAGTAGTTAGTTTTATTTTATTTTTTTCTAAAATTTCATGTATGTCGAATTTTGTATAATGTCTTAATCTAATTTCAAAGCTTGTAATATTTCCTTTCTGTGATAAACCAAGATCTTTTGAGTAATTATTAACTAATTTTGAGTGGTGATTCAAAATTTGCTAAGTTTCTGTTTATTTACATTATCATTAAGAATCATAATCGAGTTTGTTAAAGCCGGGTTTCAAATAACCTTTTAGAACTCATTTAAGCTTATTACGACAATATAGTGTGAGCAAGCTTGACACTCGATCTCAAGATAATTATCTACTTGGTCAATGAAAGTCAACAAAGGAGGAATTTGGATTTTGGAGGTGTAGCAGTGCGGAAGTGATCATGTTCTTAATTATCTGGTTTAAGCATCATTCAAATAGCTTTCAAGGTTATTAGGTGGATTTCTAAACTTTTCAATTTTAGTATTAAATTAGATTATTTAGCTAATCTAAATTATTGTTGTTAGAATCGATTTCTTGTGTGGAATCTGTTCTTCTGAGTTAATTTAAGCTTACAAGTTGATTACAAGCCCCGAATTACCCTTTAGCTTAGTGAAATTGCGGTTTGGTATTTTATAGGGGTGTTTGGATCGGTGTTCACATCGAGTTTGAGGATAGACTAGTGTATAAGTTCGGTTGCTTAAGCTTTATCTAGGTATAATAGATTCAAAGCAGTTTACTATTTGCACTCTATTCCACTATAAGTCAAAATAAGCTTAGATCACTCTTAGTGTTAATATCGATTAGGATTTTAGAAATCATAAGCTTGAATTGTGTTTAGAATTCATAGGAGTAGCTTAATTTAGCTTTATTATATCTTATTTCATCATTTTCGGTTGAGAAATCGAATCAAAACTCATTTTGGTCAAAATCCATTTCGTCTTCAAAAGTCAAAAGTAGTAAAACCGGTTTTGCAAAACTTTGTGAATTTCTCATGTATTCAATTCTAGTCACAATCAAGTGATATTTTGGATTTTACTAGTTCAGTTGGTCAAGTTTCTTAAACTGATTTTTGTTGAATTTTTAAAAGCTTATTTAAGGTCTAAGCGAGTTGCTCAATAAGCTATATATGCCACATGTCAACAATCGACTCTTATAAGCCATTTCACGACTTTTGCGAGAAAGTATAGAGCTTATTATATCTTATCTAGAGCTCAAACTTGGTTTACAAAGTCTTTGGTTGGTTGTTAAGAGTCCCCATTTCCGTTTTCCATAAGCTCTCTTGATAAGCCGGTGGTTAAGCTCAAAGTAAGCCGATTAGAATTTGTTTGGCACTAGTGTTTAAATAGAATCATATTATTGTAGATTGCTTTTCAGAGGTTTAGGACAATTGGAATAGGTTGGTTTTAAGTAATTTTAGCATACCCTAACTTCGTGTTAATTTGGTGTCCATTTGTAGCCATTAGCTTATTATAAGTGCTTATTTATAAGCACTTTTATCTCTGAACCTAATTCTTGATTTTAGAAAAATAGTTTCATAATTTTCTAAATAGTTTTAGTATTTTTAATCATTTAATTAGTTTAAAATAGTATTTAATTCATAATAAAAATATAAAAGTCAAAAAATATAAATCTTTTTCTAAAATTTTCTTTTCTCAAATAGTAAGTAAGAAAATTGTTTTACACTTGTAGGACTTTTATTTTACATATTTTACTTTTTTCTTAGCAATCGCGTAATTTTTATATTAACGCGTTTTCATTTTAGGTCACGTTTTAGATAATTTAGGTTGCTTTAATTAAAATAGTTTATTTAAGTTATTTTGTTTTATAAAAATCAAGAAAATCCAACTTTAAAAATAGTGATAGCGTTTATTTAATATAATTTAGCTTTTTAATTTTCTTTAATTTGCATTTAAGCACCTGTAATTTACAAACTTTTTCTTTAGGTATAATTATTCCAAATCACAAACCTTTTCCCATTCAATATCACCCGATCACTACGCGTTTAGCTATTCAATCGTACAACTCGTTGGGACTTAACGACCGGAAAACACTAAACTCTCCTGGATTTAATTGCATTGGTTTTAGATTGTTTGACTTTTATTACGGTTGACCATTCACAAGTGGTTGACTTGTGTGATAAAACATTGTTTGGAATCAATCAAATTTTGGCGCCACGCCGGGAGTCAAGCTAATAATCTTCCGTTTAGCGATTAGTGATTTGAATATTCACTCATTGTTCATACCATCTATATATATTTATATTTTCTTATTAAAATCCAAAATCCAAAAACATCTTAAAACATATAAAACACAAAAATATTTTTCTTTTGTTTCTACATATATATAAAGATAAAAATACAAAAGATTTTCCATTTTCTTTGCCTTTTGTTTTTAAAACTAATTTTTATACTTAGTGCATGCGCACTCGTTCTTCCACTCCACAAGTCCACTTTCGAACTTGTAAGTATTCCACGTAAACGTAGAGGACGTTCGCTCCTTCACCGTGAATCGAGGAACGTCTAGCACCACCACCCCATCAGAATGGCGGAAGAAAACCGATGAAAGAGCTTCTCAAGCACCCATCGAGGGTTACGGAGATGCCATTGTTGTCCCACCATCGTGGTGATACCTTCGAGCTCAAAACCGGGTTGCTTAATCTTGTAACCCAAAGCCAATTTTATGGTTTTGAGCGGGATGACCTCATGCACATATTCGATGGTTCAACAAGATTGCATCGACCATCAAATACAAGAATGTCCCACAAGAAGCAATTAAGCTTCTTCTTTCCCATTCTCTTTAGAGGACAAGCCGGAATTGGCTTGAGAAACAACCCCTCGTTCCATTGAGACATGGGAGGATTTAGTCACTAAGTTTGTTAACGAATTCTATCCTCCATCCCGAACTACAAGTCTTAAAATGAGATAATGAAATTCACTCAAAGATTTGATGAATCATTCGGTGAGGCATGGGATCGTTACAAAGAGTTGCTCAAAGTGTCCGCATCATGGTTTTTCCGATTTAATGCAAATGGATACTTTCTACAATGGTCCGAGCCAAGTCGACCAAGACTCTTTAAATGCCTCCATGGAGGTAATTTCTGAGCAAAACCACAAAAGAAGCCTTGCAAATCATAGAAAACAAGTCCCGTGTCCGCTCATGCGAACAAAAACATATCGGTCTCGCCTAATGCAGGACCTTCTACTTCATCTCACGTGAGTACATCTAGCACCGATGCTAAGATTGACAAACTCACGGATGTTTATTCGAGCTTTGGTTCTTGCTAACCAAAAGAAAGTCACTTTCACACGACACCATCACATGTTGAAGTGAAGAAAGTCGAGTCAGTGTCACTTGTGGTGGCCCTCATGCATACTACAATCTGTCATCGCCACCGATGGTAGTCCATTTGAAGCCAATGCTATAGCCGGTACTTCACATCAGGGAGGTAATCAATATCGTCCTCAAAATGAACCAAACTACCGTGCTAATACTTATCAGGGACCACCCGATTTTAACCAGAATCATAACATGCAAAACCGGAATCAGAACCAACCTAGAATGAACCAAGGTTATCAAAACCAAGGTAATTTTAGTCAAAATAACGGTTCTCAAAATCAAGGTCAAAATTTCCAAAACCAGGGAAATTTTAACAGAAACCAGAATCAAGGAAATCTCAACCCAGGGTATTTTCATGGCAATAATCAAGGAAATTTTCAAAATCAAGGCCCTAATCCGAACAATAGGGGTCAGAATGTTCCTAATCAAACTCAAGCTATTGTTCCAACTGGACCATCCTCTGATGAGTTATTGAAGCAATTCATGAAATCCCAAGAGGAAATGAACAGGTTGTTGGTTCTTCAGATTTCTGACATTAAGAAGTCTTTAAATGATCAACCCTCGAGCTCAGGTACTTTACCTAGCAACACGATCGCTAACCCGAGGGGCGATGCAAAGGCGATCACAACCAGAAGTGGTTCTTCATATGATGGACCCGCTATTCCTACTACCTCTTCTTCTTCTCTCCCGAAGGTAGTGGAAAGTGAACTGAGGCGACAAAGGACCAAGTGCAACCCACTAGCTCACGAGCACAAAGACATGTCCATCCTCAAGTTGTCCCGAAACCCAAATCCAAACCGGAGTTGTTTTGAACCTCCTGTAGCTCCCATTGAAAACCCCAAATCCAAAACTTCTATTCCTTACCCATCACGTTTAAATGAGCAAAGCTCCGCGAAAAAGCTAGTAATCAAATGGACAAATTTTTCAAATTTTCCAAGAACTACATTTTGACATAAGCTTTGCGGATGCTATCATTCGATGCCCAAGTTTGCATCAACTCTCAAACACATGTTAAGCAACAAGGAAAAAGCTGTTTGAAATGGCTAAAACTCCTCTAAACGAGAACCGCTCGCCTCTTGTTAAAAAGCTTCCGAAAAGCTTGGAGATCCCGGAAAATTTCTCTTACCTTGTGTATTTCCGGGAATGGTTGAATGCTTTGCCTTAGCCGATCTTGGTGCAAGCATTAACACGATGCCTCATTCAAGATGGAAGAAACTTTCTCTTCCGGACCTTACTCCTACATGCATGACTCTCGAGCTTGCAGATCGTTCAATATCCCGTCCACTTGGCATTGCCGAGGACGTATTTGTGAAAGTAGGAAAGTTCCATTTTCCAGCTGACTTTGTAGTTGTTGATTTCGATGCTGATCCACGGGTTCCTCTCATTGTTGGACGAGGATTCCTAAGGACGGGCCATGCCCTTATTGATGTATTTGAGCATGAAATCACATTACGTGTGGATGATGAAGCCGTTACCTTTAACCTCGATCAAACTCCGAGGTACTCCTCAAATTATGATGCTGAATCGGTTAACCGAATCGATGTAATTGATATTGCTTCAGAGGAGTACTCTCAAGAGTTTCTTGGGTATTCTCATAATTCTGTGAGTGGGGATCCAACCACATCTTCTCAACCTATCATTTCCGCCTCCCCTTCTCTCACTCCATTTGAGGAAGTGACTTCATTTTGGTAGAAATTGAAGCATACTTGTCTAGTGATTCGGTTTCATGGGAAATTGATCACGCTCCAATTGACATCGAGGGAGACATTCTTCTCCTCGAGAAGTTGCTCAATGATGATCCATCATCACCCCCTCCTCAAGAACTTCATAAAGAGGAAATCAAAACCATTGAGAAAACTGAAGAATTTCCTGAGGTTGAACTTAAGGACTTACCACCTCATCTCGAGTACGCATTCTTGGAGGGTGACGATAAATTGCCCGTCATAATTGCTAAAGACTTGAGTAAAGATGAAAAGACTGCTTTGATAAAGGTTTTGAAGTCACACAAGCAAGCAATTGCTTGGAAACTCTCCGACATTAAGGGTATCAACCCTGAGTTTTGTACTCACAAAATCTTGATGGAGGATGACTTCAAGCCAGCAGTTCAACATCGAAAGGGTGAATCCTAAGATTCATGAGGTTATCAAACAAGAGGTTCTCAAACTTCTTGATGCGGATTAATTTACCCGATCTCGATAGTCCTTGGGTTAGCCCAATCCATCGTGTTCCTAAAAGGGTGGCATAATCATTGTCACAAATGAAGAAAACGAGTTAATTCCAACTCGATTGGTTACGGGATGGCGTGTTTGCATTGACTATCGCAAGTTGAATGACGCCACCGAAAAGACCATTTTCCCTACCCTTCATGGACCAAATGCTTGAGAGATTAGCGAGGAACGAATACTATTGTTTCCTTGATGGTTTCTCGGGTATTTTCAGATCCCCATTGATCCACAAGATCAAGAAAAACCACATTCACCGCCCATACGGAACTTTTGCCTACGACGTATGCCTTTTGGCCTATGTAACGCTCCCGCACGTTCCAACGATGTATGATGGCAATTTTCCATGACATGATCGGGGATACAATGGAGGTGTTTATGGATGACTTCTCGGTCATTGGGGACTCATTTCAAACATGTCTCTCCCATTTAGAAAAAATGCTCAAACGGTGTGAAGACACCAATCTTTGTCTAAACTGGGAAAAGAGCCATTTTATGGTCAAGGAAGGAATTGTCCTAGGCCATAAGATTTCAAAAAATGGGATCGAGGTCGACAGAGCAAAAGTCGATGTTATTGCTAAGCTGCCTCCTCCCACTACTGTCAAAGGTGTCGGAGTTTTCTGGGCATGCCGGTTTCTATCGAAGATTCATTCAGATTTCTCAAAATAGCCCGCCTATGACCCATCTTCTTGAGAAGGATGCTCCTTTTATCTTCTCACCGAGTGCATCAAGCTTTTGAAACATTAAAGAAAAAGCTTACGGAAGCACCCATTCTTGTTGCCCCGATCGATTTACCCTTTGAACTCATGTGCGATGCAAGTGATTTTGCTATCGGTGCGGTCTGGGGCAACGAAAACCAAGCACTTTCACCTATCCACTACGCAAGTAAAACCATGATCAAGCTCAAACTCATTACACCACTACGTAAAAGAATTATTAGCCGTGGTGTATGCGTTTGAGAAGTTTCGCCATATTTGATCTTGACGAAATGTGTAGTGTATACGGATCACTCGGCTCTCAAATATCTCTTTGCAAAACAAGATGCAAAGCCGAGATTGCTCCGTTGGGTTCTCCTCCTGCAAGAATTTGATATCATTATACGTGATAAAAAGGAGCCGAGAACTCAGGTCACGATCATCTCGTCCTGTCTAGAAAACCCTCACCAGATGTTTTCGAGAAAAAGGAAATAAATGAAACATTTCCTCTCGAGACACTCAATGCGGTTACTTTTCGTGGAAACTCTACTACCCCATGGTTTCTTGACTTCGCAAATTACCATGCGGGTAACTTCATAGTGAAAGGAATGTCGACCCAACAAAAACAAATTCTTCAAGGATGTTAAACATTACTCGGGACGACCCTACTTATTCAAAATCATGCGGATCAAGTCATCCGACGGTGTGTTTATGGACGAGGAAGCTATGGACATTCTCAAAGCTTGCCATCTTTGGACCCACCGGGGACATCATAGTCCAAACTACACCGCCAAGAAGGTGTTTGATTCCGGATTTTATTGGCCCACGATTTACAAGGATGCCCATGAATTTGTCAAAACACATGACGCTTGTCAACGTCACGGAAATATCTCACAAAGAAATGAAATGCCGCAAAACGCCATTCAAGTGTGTGAGATTTTTGACATCCGGGGCATTGACTTTATGGGGCCATTTCCATCATCTCGAGGAAACAAATACATACTTGTGGTCATTGACTATTTGTCAAAATGGGTTGAAGCAAAAGCTTTACCTACCAACGATGCCCGAGTTGTTGTGAAATTCTTAAAATCTCTTTTGCTAGGTTTGGAACTCCACGAGCTATAATCGGTGATCGTGGTACGCATTTTGCAATGACCAATTTGATCGAGTCATGCAAAAGTATGGTGTAACTCACCGTCTCTCTCGCATACCACCCCAAACAAGTGGGCAAGTGGAAGTTTCCAACCGAGGATTAAAAGAATTCGGAAAGGACAAGAGGCGAAAACCGTGCCTCTTGGTCGGATAAACTAGATGACGACTGGGCCTTCCGTGCGACTTATAAAACACCAATCGGTGTACGCCATACAAGCTAGTGTATGGAAAGGCATGTCATCTGCCGATTGAACTTGAGCACAAAGCATCTTGGGCCTTGAAACATGCCAACTTCGATATTCAGACACCGGTGATCACCGGAAAGTTCAAATGAATGAATTAAATGAACTACGTGATCAAGCATACGAGAACTCTTTGATCTACAAAGAAAAGACAAAGAAGATTCATGACTCCAAAATCAAGAACCGCGTTTTCAACGTCGGTGATCGAGTCCTTCTTTTCAATTCAAGATTGAAGATTTTCTCGAAAACTCAAAACCCACCGGTCCGGACCATTCACCATCACTAAAATATTTCCTTATGGAACCATTGAGTTATCTCAACCCGATGGTCCAAATTTTAAAGTGAATGGTCATCGATTGAAGCACTATTTTGGAGAGGACATTCCACATATGGTTGTCCGGATCTACAAACTTTCCCCATGAACCAATGAATGCGGGATCGAGTCAAGCTAGCGACTCGGGAATCAAAAACAAGAGCACACAATATGGGTTTTCACCCATATTTCGACTTCTTTCTACTTTCTACCACCCTAGTGTGGGGAGTTGCCCCATTGTTGTATATAAGTTTTCCCAAAAAAAAAAATGAAAATAAAATTGTAAATATTAAAAAGAGAATAATTGTTGTGTTTCTACACTTAGCTAGTAATGTTATCTTTTACGTTCAAGGATTCGGCATAATAGTCGGGACTTTGAATATTGAGGACAATATTCATTTCTAAGTGTGGGGGAAATTCGCGAATTTGATCATAAATGTACCCTTTTAGTCCCTTTTTCCCCAAAATGGCCAAATTAAAAAAAATAGTGGAAATACTATGTACTAAACACAACAAATGGTAATCAGTCCACCATGTCTAACCCACATAAGGATTGGCTAATCCAGGAGCAAACGGCTCTTGGTAAAGATTTCTCAAATCCGTTTATGGCTTACAATTTGCCTAAAATTGTATGGTAATCAACTACCCATATCTTTAATTAGTTAAGAGTTGGCTAGTCCAGAAGCAAACGGCTTACGGTAAAGACAAATCAAAACCGTTGAAACCGGTGATTTGCTCAAAATCATTTGGTTATCATTGTACCAAGGTTCTTACTTGAACTAAAACAATTGGCTACTCCGAAGTAATGGCTTTTGGTAAAGAGACTTAAATCCATTAATTTTTCATAAAAGATTGCTAGGGACTAGCAATAGTTTAGTGTGGGGATTGATGAGTGTGTAAATACTCATCATTTTATACCTTTTAGACCGCAAAAACATCCGAAAACACTCGAAATGCATCAAAATGATAAAAATATCACAAATAAGTGTTTTATGTGTTTCAAATGCAAAATACCAAAATCGGATGAAAACGTATCAAGTTTGCATAATTGGCGCTTTAGTCCCCAAGTTTCAAAAATTGTCAAATCTAGTCCCTGGAATCCAAAAATATGGAAAATTTTATCATTCAAGGTCCTGAAATATTCTAAGTTGTCAAAATGGTCCTTGAATGAATCTTTGGGCAAATGGCAAAAAGGTCCTCAACTTTGAAAATGTCAAAAATAGTCCTTGGGTGTTTTAAAATGAAAATTATCAAAAGCTAAACCTTGTACTATTCAAATGTTTTTGTGGAAATCTGTTCTTCAGAGTTAATTTAAGCTTACAAGTTGATTACAAGCCTGAATTACCCTTTAGCTTAGTGAAATTGCGGTTTGGTATTTTATAGGGGTGTTTGGATCGGTGTTCACATCGAGTTTGAGGATAGACTAGTGTATAAGTTCGGTTGCTTAAGCTTTATCTAGGTATAATAGATTCAAAGCAGTTTACTATTTGCACTCTATTCCACTATAAGTCAAAATAAGCTTAGATCACTCTTGGTGTTAATATCGCTTAGGATTTTAGAAATCATAAGCTTGAATTGTGTTTAGAATTCATAGGAGTAGCTTAATTTAGCTTTATTATAGCTTATTTCATCATTTTCGCTTGAGAAATCGAATCAAAACTCATTTTGGTCAAAATCCATTTCGTCTTCAAAAGTCAAAAGTAGTAAAACCAGTTTTGCAAAACTTTGTGAATTTCTCATGTATTCAATTCGTCACAATCAAGTGATATTTTGGATTTTACTAGTTCAGTTGGTCAAGTTTCTTAAACTGATTTTGTTGAATTTTTAAAAGCTTATTTAAGGTCTAAACGAGTGCTCAATAAGCTATATATGCAGATGTGTCAACAATCGACTCTTATAAGCCATTTCACGACTTTTGCGAGAAAGTATAGAGAGCTTATTATAGCTTATCTAGAGCTCAAACTTGGTTTACAAAGTCTTTGGTTGGTTTTAAGAGTCCCCATTTCCGCTTTTCCCATAAGCTCTCTTGATAAGCCGTTGGTTAAGCTCAAAGTAAGCCGAGTTAGAATTTGTTTGGCACTAGTGTTTAAATAGAATCATATTATTGTAGATTGCTTTTTAGAGGTTTAGGACAATTGGAATAGGTTGGTTTTAAGTAATTTTAGCATACCCTAGCTTCTGTCTTAATTTGGTGTCCATTTGTAGCCATTAGCTTATTATAAGTGCTTATTTATAAGCACTTTTATCTACAGAACCTAATTCTGGCACACCTGCATCACTTTTCTTATTTTTCCTATATTTAGAATAATATTTTAGAATTTTCCTGAATTTTTCATAATTTTCGCCCTTTGTTTACTATTTTCTTATTTTAAATCGCTTTTTAAGACTTTTAAATAGCTTTTAATACAAATAAATCGAAAAAGCTTCTAAAAATAAGTTTTCAATTTTCATAGATTAAGATAAATATAAAAGCAAATAAATAATTTTTCCAGATTTTTCCTAGTTAAATTTATAATTTTAGCCATTTAAATAGTTTAAAATAGTTTTAAATTTGTAGAAAATAGAAAATCATCGAAAAAATAAAAATTAGTTTTGAAAATTTTCTTTAGTTATTTTAGATTTTTGAAAATAGTTTCATAATTTCCTCCTTAAATTTCATAATTTTTAGTATTTTTAATCATTTAATTAGTTTAAAATAGTAATTAATTCATAATAAATAAAATAATTATCAGAAAAATATAATTTTAATTTCTAAAATTTTCTTTTCTTAAATATAACTTAGAAAAAATAGTAATACACTTGTAGGATTAATTTTTAGATATTTCACTTTTATAGCTCGTTTTTAGAATTCTCACATTTCCACAAAAGATGTTTTCATAAAAGTTGCTCATTTTCAGGAGTAAAGTAGGTTTATAAAATAAAAATCAAGAAAATCCAACTTTAAAAATAGTGATAGCGTTTATTTAATATAATTTAGCTTTTTAATTTTCTTTAATTTGCATTTAAGCACCTGTAATTTACAAACTTTTTCTTTAGGTATAATTATTCCAAATCATCACCTTTTCCCATTCAATATCACTCGATCACTACGCGTTTAGCTATTCAATCGTACATGCTTCGTTGGGACTTAACGACCTGGGAAAAACACTAAACTCTCATGGATTTAATTGCATTGGTTTTAGATTGTTTGACTTTTATTACGGTTGACCATTCACAAGTGGTTGACTTGTGTAATAAAACCTGACTGTTTGGAATCAATCATTAATCATCCGTAATATACATTATTATATAAATCGATAATACGCTTTTCATTATTCCTTATTTCTACAATTCAAACCATGCTATCATCGATTTTTATCCAAAATGGTGTAACATGGCCATTTTCGCTCCCATCAACTGTTGGTTTATAGTCGATACTTCCGTTGTCAACGTTACTAGTTGCTATTTGTAGTCCGTATATACATGGTGGATCGTTACATGACTACTGCAGACAATGTATTTGGTACATTACAACTAAACTTATGTATAACGAGTTTACATACTAAATATATCTTCTCGACCGACATTACGGCAATAAGATATATGTGCTTAATGTTGAAAAATTATATGAAATTCCTCATTAGTAGCATAACAGTCATTAATGTTGCAAACTGAAAGAAATAACACAACCATTTCTGTTAACATATAGATAACACATTAAACTAAACTGAGTAATAAAGAGACTGACTGTGATAGCTACAACTTGATCCTAACACCTTGCAACCCATCTTCGTTATCAATGAATGATAGAATTTGACTAATCAAGCAAAAGTAGTGTTTCCATGTACGAGCTCACAAAAAACGTTGCATACTTTACACTAACACAACACTATTAAGACACCATGACGAGGGTTCATAAACTTCAAGTTGACTCTTCAAAATCATCATCCTCAATTTCTATTATAACTTCACCATTACTCGTACATTCCAATACACAATTGAACACCGACTTACCCACAAACTTAACAGTATATATCTTCGTAAATGATTTATTCTCACCATATTTCCTCATCCACACACCATAAACCAACATCTCACCCTCATCATAATACTCAAGCAAACCAAGCGGCTCATTCATCTTCGCCACCCATAAATCATGAGTACGGACTAATCTATCTGGAAGATACACTTCACCAAACTTTTCACTCTTCAAATCAAACGGATCATAAAATTAGACCTAAATCTTTCATCCAAATCAATATTATCAAAAATGCGCCAGCAAATAACCCCATTAAAAAAAACCTGACCCCATACCAAATCACGCGATTTAAAAGGCGCAAGTATATAAACAATTTTCCAAACACGTGAACTTATTAATGTAAAAATCTGAATCTCCCAAAATATATTCGGGGTTTGAACAACATTTATCTTAACAAGCTTAGGGTCACTAGTATCATAACAAATCCCAAAAACCAATAATAGTATATCCTATAAAAATTAGAGAGAATACTTAAAATTGAATTAATCAGATTCAATGAACAAGCCTTGGTACAAGATATTAAATAGAAAAATAATGATTAAACCCTAAAGACTAGACGGGCCTAAATGGCTATGGGCCAATGGGACTCATTAAACTAACACCCCCTCTCAAACTCACAATGTCACGGTAAACATTAAGTGTTTGTCAAACATAAAATAAACTAAAACTAAACAGACAAAACTAAAACTAAAACCGAAAAATTAACACAATTTCGAAGCATCCCAGAGCGCAAAAAGGGGCCAAAGTCGATGCAAAACCAAAATTAGATCAGAGCAACATTTTACAAGGATGAATGAGAGTAGATTTAGGCAAGCAGAGCAAATTCAGACAGATAGATGCAAATTCAGATAGATGCAAAGCAGATTCAAACATATTGGTGCAGACAGAGCAGACGCAAGCGGAACCAGATGCAGAACCACGTGTAGATTCAGACAGGCATGTGTAGACAGACACATTCAGACAAACATATGCAGATAAAACCAGGCGAACAAGATGCAAAACCACATGTGAAACCAAAATAAGTTGTTGATGTTAAGATGCTACACATAACTACCCAAGACATAGTCAGATTAGTTAAGATTGTAACATTACCATCACTAACACCAATAATCCATTATAAAAAAAACAAACATAACCGTGATTACCAAATACCGATACCGATACAAATACTAATACCGATGGCAATACTGATACCAAATAAGAATCCAAACCAACGAGTAATTCGAAACAAACAATAGCATGTTGAAACCCTAATAACCGAAACAAAATAAAATCCTATAAAACATATTCGGACAGTTGCTACCTAGCAAATCCAAAACCGATATAGAAACATATGCACCAAAGTGAATTTACTCCAACCGACCCATCAGCCTTATTCAACCAATCAATACACAACCTCACTTTATGAATATAATATATCACATATGAAACAATATCACTATATGATATGTCACATATGAAATCAGTTCTTGGATCCCAATAAATTATTCAAATAGACCAACCATTATATAACGACAACTAATCGAACCAACGTACTTTTTTCCCTTTTTCATCTTCGACTAGCTCTGATATCATGTAAAAATCTGAGGGAATACTAAAAATTTTACTAATCAAATTCACTGAACAAAAAATAGTACAAGAGATTAAATAGAAAATAACAGACTAAACCATAAAAACAGGACGGGCCTAAATGGCTATGGGCCAATGGGCCTTATAAAACTAACACCCTTCTCAAACTTACAATGTTGCGGTAAACATTGAGAGTTTGTCAAACATAAAGTAAACTAAAACTAAGGCACTAAAATAAAACCAAAAATTAACAGAAACTTCGTAGTTTCTCGAGTGCAAAACGGACCAAAGTCGATGCTGGCCCGAAATCGAGCGGAGCATCATAATTACGAAGATGAACGAGGCGATTCGATGCAGCGAGTTTAGATTCGACACACATATGAAGAGAAGATTCAAAGAGACGGGTGCAGTTAGAGCAGAACCAGGCAAAACGAGATACATAACCACATGTAATTTCAATCAGGCAGGTGCAGACAGACAGATTTAGACAAACATATGCAGATAAAACTAGGCGAACAAGATGTAGAACCACAAGTGAAACCAAAACAAGTTGTTGATATCTAGATGCTACACATAAGTAGTCAAGACATAGTCTGATTAGTTAAGACTGTAAGATTACCATCACCAACAGCAGTAATCCATTATAACCCAAAAAAACATAACCCTTATTACCAAATACCAATACCAATACAAATACCAATACCGATACCAATTCCAATACCAAATAAGAATCCAAAACAAACAGTAATCTGCAATAAACAACAACATGTTGAAATCCTAATAACCAAAACAAAACTAAAATCCTATAAAACATATTCGGATAGTTGTTAATTAAGCAAATCCAAAGCCGATACATAAGCTTATGCACCAAAGTGAATTTACTCCAACATACCCATCAACCTTATTCAACCAATCAAGACACAACCTCACTTTATGAATATAATAGATCATATATGAAACGATAGCACTATATAATATGTCACATATGAAATTAGTTCTTGGATCCCAATCAAGTAATTCAGACAAACCAACCATTCGATGACGACAACCAATTGAACCAACGTACTTTTTTTCCCTTCTTCATCTTCGACCTAGCTTAGATACCTTGTAGAATTTTGAGGGAATACTAAAATTTTTATTAATCAGATTCACTAAACAAACAATAGCACAAGAGATAAAATAGAAAAATAACATACTAAACCCTAAAGACTAGACAAGCCTATATGGATATGGGCCGATGGGCCTTAATAAACTAACATATGCGTCCGGTGAATACAATACATCATAGATAACAATACTAGCAGATTTCCAAACACTAGGATTCCAAATAACAACCATCTTAGTTTCTAAATATACGTCTTGGTAAAAGCCGTAAAAACACAACAACCCGTTAACAAAACTGAGTGTTAATGTGTATCTAAGTAAGTTAAAGGACTCGGGGGGTGGTTAAGAGAAACTTTTGTTAGGGGAAAGTATTTTCATTAATAATCATGGTATATGTTCGGACAGTATATATCTTGTACCGTACAAGTAAAAGATGTTGAGGGTTTGTGTGCCTAATGTGGTAGTCTTTTATAAATTTTGAGTTGTCGATAAGAGACTTCCGTTGTTCCAAAATGGATCAGAATTGAAGTAATGATTTGACAGGAAGCCTTTTTATGATTTTTGATTGGATTTCAAAAGGTATGTGGTTTGACATTTTGATGTTGAGATTTTTTTTGAGGGTTTGGTAGGTCAGCCACATATCATGAGGGAAACACTAGCTCAGCTCGAGTACGTTTAAATTTGGTATGGGATCAGTTCGAGAAGCTCGATTTATTCATAAATAAATATTTACGCTTATTGTATTTACGTGTAAGCGCTAACGTTATACATATATCACTTAAAAGCTCTAAATGATCAATAATAACTCGAGTCGCACCTATATAAGCTCGAGCTCAACTCATTAAACATTTTTAGCTTGTTTTTTAGGCTCCATAAAGGTCATCTCAATTCAAGTTACTCGGCAAAAGCTTGAGCTGAGTTACATGACATTATCTATTGGGGAATTAAGCAACACATGCATGGGTAGAGAAATGTGTGGTTCAGTGGTTGGTTTCACCAAAAAAAATCTAGTGATTATGTGTATGCGCGTGTGTTGTGGGATATGTCATATGGTGGGTTTGGTGTTGAGCGGTTTTAGTGTTGAGTTTGGTGGCAGGAGTGGAAACTGATTTGATGATGGGTTTAGTGAACCATTACTATAGACTTATCATGTGGATAGTAATGTACTCTCTTCTAGCATAATATTTTGAGACGAAAAAAATTACATAGAGCAAAAATCTAACAATCAAACATTTAAAATACTTTAATATTATATACTACGTCACACGTCAAAAAATAGATTTAAGTTAAGCACAATGTCTCTTGTTTATTTATATTACACATAACATTTGTTATCTTACAACACAACTTTTGATCTCTCCTTACACATAACATTTATTATCTTACAAAATGACTTTTTATCTCTCGTCAAATATTATATTGATGTGGTCATGATAACTTTTCTAACAAACAAGAAGGCTTTACTCAATTTTTGTGTTTGTGTGGTGATAGGCTCAAATTTTAGGGATTTATCAACCCAAAGTTCAAAATACATGATAACCAAAAAAAATTACGTTATTAATTTAGTTAGAAACGTTAAAACGCACCATACCACGTGAAAAGGCCACTTTGTTGTAGATGCGAAGCATTATCATTTTCTTCTGTGCATCGGTTTTCAATCGACGAATATGTAAGACAACAAAACAATATATGACCAAAACATTAATAGCTTGAAATTTTTGCTCAACTTCTTATAACCAAATTTATATAATAATTATATTGTATTAGTTCACAACACAATTACAAGTTCTACCATGTATGCCAAAGGTTCCAATATTTAGGATCTGTACGGTTATATTGACTTATATAGAATCCATCTGATTGTACCCTCCAGTAACAATGTTGTGTCGCAAATAGGTTTCCATCGAAACAAAATTTAAAAACGCTCCATTGTAAACACTAATATGTGTATACTTTGATCCCCACCAAAATTCGCCTACAACCTGTGTACCTATATGCACCCCATATTTTTACTAAACTCCTCATGAAAAGCAAGTGTGGCTCTTCCATAATCATGTCCACCCCTTTTATAGACATGGAGTGAAATGTTTTCTTCAATAGCATTGTGGATAAATATCCTAAAAAAGTAAAATCATTTGGCCTCAAGCAACACCGAATGAAAGTGTTGTGAGGATAAAAGTGCACCTATGATTAACTTCATGTTTGATTTATTGGAAGTATTTATGTGCACTCTTTATGTTTCAAATATATATAGGTGATGATGATTCAAAACTATGTGTGATGTAATATGATTTCCTTAATATAGTTAATAATAATTATAATGGTATTATGTTTTCTTTTGAATATAGTTGCCACAAATATATCATTAATAATACTTCGTATGTATGTAGTTAAGTAGAATTAAATTCATTTGTTTTTTACTTTTACGTAGTAATTGATAAGGTTTCATTGGTAAAGAATGTGTTGTATCTATTCACATATGATGCATGTATAGAACACACAAGGGCTTGTATTTTGCACATTATAACCAGTCACTGATGTATGGGTGTTCATCGGTTCGGTTCTTAGATTTGTGGATTGTATCATTCAGGTTTGTTGTGAAACCTTTTTATTTGAAAAAATGTGTGAGGTCTCAAGTTCTATTCCAGCAAGGTGCAAACAACCTTAAGTTGAACATGGAGGACTTTACCTGGTTTGAGTTTGTGTGGCGGTGGGTTCAAACCCGTGGATTTGTTGGCCAAAAGGTCGGAAATCATGGTTCAAAAAAAAAGTCTTCAGAAATTTTATTAGCTTGAATATTTCATATTCAAGAATCAATACCTAGTTGAATATCATGATTGTCATTTATGATGATAAGAACCAAATTATGTATATGTATATTATTATTTTTTATGTAGATAGAGATATTCGGTTTTTTCAGTTCGGTTGGGTATATTTTCATCAAACCATAAACCAACCAAATACCAATTAAATACCTCAGCTCGGTCTCAAACCAAGCCATACACCAATTAAAAATTTTGGTTTGGTTTATACGGTTTTGGTCTGGTTTATTTCTTAGTTTATTCGGTACCAAACCAAACATTGAACACCCCTACACTAAGGGGTGCATAAAAGATAAAATTGATTAAAAAGAAAAAAAAAAAAAAAAACTCGAATATTATCACTTGAATGAAAGATATATCAAGGCAAATCTTACTTGGTACAAATAATTTTAAGGTGACTACATTAACATCCGAGAGAGAGAGGGAGGATTTTGATTAGTTTGAGCTTGTGTGACGGTTTATTACCTGAATATTAGTGTACACAAAAGTCAAAAACCATGATTAGTATTTCATTAATTAAAATATAATATTATCATTACTACGGTGTATTCCCCGCCACCCATTTACGTAGTGAGGTTCTTACTCAAGACATCTTGTAAAAACATTAGGGCACACTAGGATGTGGCAATTACACTTACATGTTACACTATATTTGCCAAGAAGAAAGTATGTTCAATATTTCATAAAATGACATCCTAATTTTCAAGTAGTCTAGATGGAGGAATGATACTAAGCTTGCTCAAACTCAATTCATCTAATCAACGCTACTCCTACAACCATAGGGTCGCCGAGCGAGCTCATTTTTTATGCTAAAACTCGATTAAACACTACCTTAAAGCAAGAGGAAAACAATTTAGAACAAAAAACCATCAATCTAATCAACACAAACACATGGGGTGTTTCTTTAACCTTATGTGGCTTCGGCTTACATTTCATGAGCCTAATTTTTTCGGCCGGTTTTTGAACTTAAAGGCTTATGTAAGTACATTATGTGTAATAATGAAGTTATATAAAAGTTTCGAAATAAGCCAAAAAAATAGGCTTACAAAACATAAGGCGAAACAACATAAACTCGTGAGCTAAAAAATAAGGTTAAACAAACACCCCACTAGTACACAAACTATATTTTACAACAGCGAATTTATAACGGTTGTAATATATAACCGTTATAAATAATAAAAACCACACTATATAATGTGGTTTCATAATTGAACGTTGTAAATAATTGTTATTTATAACGGCTTGTGTATAACTAATATATAAAATATTTTCTTTTGTCATAATTTTTCCTTTTTTTATTTATTTATTTTTGTTGAACAGTGGTTGGTTAAATTGCTCCAAAACACTAATAAAACACAACACTTAAACTACTAACACACTTTTTCTTCTCATATCTCATTAAAATACACACACAAACACCAAAACAAAACACAAATACAAACATTCTTACCTTTTCTTCTTAGGTCTAACAAAAACAAACACCAAAACCTTAAACACACTTTTTCTTTTGATATCTCAATAAAACACACCCAAAAAAAAAAAAAAAAAACCATGCCCACGCTATTGTCATCGAGTTAACTCCTTGAGACCGTGACCTAAGAACAGCTTACTCGGCAAAATCTCAACTCATTTACACCCGTATAAGTATAAGTGAGGTGGTCGCGACCACGCGTCATTGTCTATCGCGGAGGGATTAAACAACGCGTGAAGGGGCAGAAATTGGGTGCTTCTATTTTCATTCATTTTTCCTATTCAAAAATAAAATAAAAAAGAATCTCGGCGATCTTTGACTGGGTGGGGTGGTTCGGTGGTTGGTTTCACCCAACAAAATCTAGTGATTTTTGTGTACGCGAATGTGTTGTGAGATATGTTTGTGTGGTGGCTTTGGTTTTAAGCGGGTTTAGTGTTAGGTTTAATGATGGGAATGGAAGTTGATATGGCAATGGGTTTAGTGAATCGTTACTACGAGACGAATCAGATGGATAGTAATGTACTCTCTTTTGGAAAAACATGTATATATCTTATTAATTTAGTTTATCCTAAAATAAGTGTTAGATTATAAGTTTTAACTAATAAACAAAAGTTATAAAAGGTAAATGTGACATATTATTGATTAATATTAAATTCTTCTAAAGTTGTATGTTAAATAACTAATATTAAATTCTCCTAAAATTGTATTTTATATATGCAATGAACAATTATTTTGAGATGAAGAAACTAGGATAGAACAAAAATTTAACAATGTGTTTACTTGTTTAAAATTAAACTGTTAAAATGCATGAAGATCATATAGTACGTCACGCGCCACAAACTAGAGTTAAGTTAAGCACAATATATCTTGGGTTTATATTACACAGAACATTTGTTATCTTAGAACACAACTTTTAATCTATCGTCAAATATTACTTTAATGTGGTCATGACGACTTTCTTTAAGAACAAGAGAACTTTACTCGATTTGTGTGCATAGTAGTAGGCTCAAACTTCATAAATTAATCGGCCAAAAGTTTAGAAACACGATTGTAGATGCGAAACACTATCACTTGCTTTCGTGCATTGGTTTCAAATGACGAATTTGTATAATAGCCTAAATATATTTTACCAAAACACTAATGGCTCGAAATTTTCACACAACATCTTATAAACCATCTTTATTTGATTTTTTCATGTTATTTCTTGATACGGCAATTACAATTTTTACCAATCATGCCAAATTGCCAATGGTTCCAATATAGGAAAATGACAAAAAAATGCATCGAACTTGACACTTTTTGTAATTGTGTGTAGCAAACTATTTTTTTTCACTATAACACAAACCTTTTGAACTTTTGTTATTGTATGTACGATTTCCAACATGTCACAACACGTGGACTGCCAACTCATCCGGGTGTTACACGTGGACTGCCAACTCATTTACTCACTATTACTTTTTAGGGATAATACAAAAAAATGTATCGAACTTGACCACTTTTGTCATTGTAACACAAACCTTTTGAATTTGTGTTAATGTATGTATCCAGTCAATCTAAACTTGGCATCGTTAGTCCTTTTTCCTAACGGCCGTTAGCACATAACTTAAATTTCGTTTTCTTACGTTTTCATCCCTTTTTACACATTTTCATTTGTTTTCTTACGTTTTCATCCGTTTTTATACATTTTTCGTCTATTTTCTTACATTTTTATACGTTTTCGGCCGTTTTTATATGCTTTCATCCGTGTAATATCAAACAAAGACGTGTAAAAACAGACGAAACATGTAAAATCAAATGAAAACGTGTCAAATTAGACGAAAACGTAAAATCGACATTTAAAAAGTGTAAAATCGATTTAAAACGTAAAACGGACGAAAACGTATAACGGACTAACGTTGCATTACTAAAATAAACGGACGTGTGTAGCTATAAAAACGGATGAAAATGTACAAAAACGGATGAAAACGTTAAAATATTGGCGAAAACGTATAAAAACGGACGAAAACGTATAAAAACATAAGAAAATGAACGAAAAATGTATAAAAACGGATGCAAACGTAAGAAAATGAACGAAAACATATACAAAGGGATGAAAACGTAAGAATTTTTTTTTAAGTTATGTGCTAACGGCCGTTAGTGTAAAGGACTAACGATGCCATGTTTAGATTGACTGGATACATACATGATAAGGTTTTAAAAGGTACCATTTTGAGGGTCGTTTAAGTCCTTATTTGATCACTTTTGTATCCGTTATTGCTTAATATCGTTCCTTTTCACTTTTTAGGTCTCGTGAAGGCAAAATCTTGGAATGGCACTTATTTAGACGTAAAGGCGCGAATATATGAAGAAAATGGCCAAAGTCGAAATCGACACTCACGATTCTTTGAAAGTATAAAGCGACGCGTCAGAGCTATTTGCGACGCCGTCGGAGAATTATGTGACGGTCGAACTCAAAACTCGTGTTTTCAAGAGACGGCGTCTAGTTGTGAAAGAGTAGGCCGTCGCTACTCGCACGGCCTAGATGCGATCCGCACGACGCCGGTCAAGAGGACGGCGTCACGGACATAAGGTGACGCCGTCGCAAGGTTAACGTGGCCAAGACGAAACCACAATGAGCGGCGACACGACGGCGTCACTAAACATAAGGTGACGCCGTCATAATTGTAATCTTATATATAGAATCCGAATTTTTCGCCTTTTTGTGTGGAGAGTCTTTGGAGTAAAACCTAAAACCGAACCTAAGGTGTCTTGTACAGATTTTAGGGTTTTTAACCCTATCTTACACCAAGATAAGTCTTTGCTTCATTAATTCAATTATGTCTTTGATTATTTGTGTGTATGCTTGCATGTTCTCCATGTCCGGCTAATTTATTTGTGTGTTTGCTTAGGAAGTATGAAACTTAATTATTAAATATTGATTGGTTGTTTCTTATCTTAGTTGATTAATGATCTAGTAATGCGATAGGTCATTCGTTGTGTACTTAATGCTTGATTCATCTTTGTGAACCTTAGAGTATGATTACCGAGTGATTGTAGGCTAAAACATCCGAAGAGTGCCTTAGAGTAGGAGTCTATAATCTCTAAGTGGATTTGTAGACAAGACCCTTTGGTAAGTTCAAAGAGTTAGGGAGAAACGCATACCCTACAACTTTAGAAACACAACGCAACTAGGAATAAGACGTGACACTCAACCATCAATAGGAGATAATTATGAGTAATACAAACTAAGTAAACACATCTTTAAACTATCATACGAGCACACATTAATTAGACATAGACTCCCACAACCTTAGTTTAGATAATTAGATAATAGTAGAGTAATCGGTGAAATACCAACCCCCAAATCCAATACCCGAGATTCGTACCTTTCCATTTTCATAAAATATAAAAAGATAAAAATAATCTTCCTCAACCTTAACCTTAGCGTAGTAACTCCCTACTAGAATTCCTATTCCCTAGAGAACGATATCAATACCGTGGCTTACCCTAATTACTACACTACAACAATTAGGTTCAACGCCTGGTGTTATAAAACTTGCTCAAGAAAAGGAAGTTTCCTTGACCCCGACGACGCGTGTGGCGTTATCAAGTTTTTGGCGCGCGGGAATAGAATAGCTAGTTAGTAGTCCACCTCGTTTAGGTTTCTTTGCTTGATTCCTATCAAGTAAACTTTTTCTCATTTTAGATTTCTCTTAGTCTATCCCCTTCTTCGTAACCTTGTTCGTAACCTCATCACTTTTCATCATGGAAGGTGATAACCCACTACCATTCATCAACCCACCACCAAATGACCCGCCAAGAGCCCGCACTCTTGGTGAATACTCGAGACCAAGCCACCTAGGCTATAGGAACACCATTGAGCTTCCCGACCAAGCCCAAACTACGGCCTGCGATCCGACACCATCCGGTTGGTGCAAAAGCGGATGTGCATTCCATGGACTTCGTTAGAAGATCCAAATCAACATCGAGGATTTCCTCAAAATCGCCGATTCCATCGATCTTGATGCTACTACTCGGAGACCACGCTACCGCGTCTCTTCCAATTCTCTAAGGGACCAAGCTAGTAATTGGCTTGAGCGACTTCCCGGCTCCATCTCAAGTTGGGATGATCTTACTTCGCGCTCCTTGCTCAATTTTTCCCACCGGGAGAACCACTAAGCTTAGGAATGACATCTTGATGTTTCAACAACGTCAAGGTGAATCTCTCTGAAGCATGGGCCGATTCAAGGACTTACTTCATAAAGTCCCTCATCACGGCATCGATCTTTGGCTCCAAGTCCAAATTTTTATGATCATGTCAACTTTCCCACTAAGCGATCCATTGACCAAGCGGCCGGTGGAAAACTTAGTGATTTCACCGAGAAGAATCATGGGAAATAATAGAGGACCTCGCCTCTATGACAACGAAAGTTGGGATGACCCCGTGAGCCCAAAACCGTCAAGGCAATCTCCTTGCCTCCTCCCGACCGTAGGATGATCGAACTTGAAGATCAAGTTAAATTCCTCATGAGTTCCTACGAAAATCCTAAATCTTCACACCATGTGAACAAAGCTTCTTCCTCATGCGAGCCGTTTGTGATCCTCAAAACACGCCAAGACTAGCACCGATCCCCGAACATGCTTGATTGACTACGCATCCTCGCGTATTAATGGAGTGGGAGGAAGATTCCTACAACACCCGGACCTAGGAATTTCAATGAAACCCGTGAAGCATGGAAAAACAAGCCCGACTTTTATTGGGGACAAACCAAAGAATTCACTTCTAATGATTTCTCATGGCCCCCACCTAACGGGCCTAACCAACAAAACATCGAAGGGATGTTGCAAAACCTAGTTGCATCTCAAAAAACCCAAATGGCTAAGCTCTCGGACCGTTTTAATAATCAACAAGCCGAGATGGATAGGAAAATAGACAACCTTTTGAAAGCCATAGCTAGTGATAAGAAGGTTAGTGCTATCTCAACTCCCGAGCCCTCAGGCATAGAAATTAAGGATCCAAGCAAGCTAAAGTATGTCCAATTCGTCAATACCATCGCCTTAGTTGAACCTGATGAAACAAATGACGAAGAGGACTATACACTAATGGATGAGGAAATACCCGAGGAAGTAGATGAAGTAGACATTGACTATTTCAACAAATTTCCTACGGAAGAAGAACTATCTCGCCACCCTCATTTAGTGCGTGACCTCCGTCACATGTATGTTAGGAAAAGTCCTCGAATTAAGTTTGGGAACCCTTGGAATCTTAACATACCATGTGTCATAGGCCACCTTTTCGTGGCAAAAGCTTACATTGATCGCAAGTCCCCAATCAATATAATGACTAGCACCTACTACAATTGGATATTGAAGAAGCCTATTCCAACTAGGCAAGAACCCAATGATCCTAATGTTAGTTGCAATTTTCTTGGTAGAGTTAAGGGATTGCCCGTTTATGTAGGTAGTTTCACGTTTCCTACGGACTTCATAATTGTGGATGATATTAGCACGGCCATAGACCCTAGCTTGTCCCATGTTATTCTAGGAAAACCTTTCATAGAAAGCACCGGATGACCTATGACCCCTCATTAGGAGTAGTGCGGTTCAAGAATAAGACCGATGACATAGCTTACCAAATGCCGTTTAAGATTGAGAAGTTTTCATCACTCTAATGATGAAAAGGAACTTAAACTATCGGTCTATTATAGGAATGATGAGGATAGGGAGAAAGGTGTTGATTATGTTATGGCTAAGATTTTCGATTCTACAAGGATTGTTTGAGCCTAGGACGAATCTGAGGACCGAATGGGAGAAGATGAACTCTTAGAAGCGCATTTTAGGGCACTTCTATAACACGGAATCCCCATTAGAGGCCATGAAGAGGCGATGGTGAGAAAACGTGAGAGCACGACTACGAGTCTAGCTACAAGACTCTTAAATAAAGAAAAGCGCTTAGTGGGAGGCAACCCATGCTTAATTGTTTGCTTGTTAGTGTCATATATCTTTTATTAATTGTTTATCCTCATGTTTAAATTTGTAAAATGCTTTATTCATTTTAACTTCGCCTTAATTACATATAAAGGTATTTTACATAAGGGATAAGTGTAGGGAGGATTACACACGTTTTCAAAAGAAACGTAAACATGAGAATAACAATTAATTAGAAGATATATATGTTTGTTTGTTCGAGTCAAATGCTTGTATCGAGTCATAATGAATGTTTTGCGAAATTTTTCCGAATCTAAAGATGTAAATTTTCCGAATTTTTCCGAAAAATCGCACCGCTTTTGTCGGGATAACCGGCGTCAGATTGCAACTGACGGCGTCGAAGGAGTAAAACATCGATTACTTTTTCTCGCTTTCGAGCTACTTATAAATTTTGGAATTTTCCGGTCTTAATTTTCTTAGAAATTCGTAAACATTCATTCCACAAGCATTATATCCTAGTTTAAATCGAGTCTTATATATATTATTACCGATTTTACGCAAAGGTTTCGTTTGTTTTCTTCAAGTGTGCGAGTTTAGTTTGTCGGAAGAAGTTACATAAGATTGGAAGGAGCTTTTCACGCAATAATTCTTTTGAAAAGAATTTAACCACCACTTTACACGGATCCTACCGAGCTAATCGGGAGTATTAGTTTCTTTCGTTTTTAATTACCTTCTTTTATCATAACTTTGATACTTTCGGGAACATTGGGGACAATGTTCGGTTTAAGTGTGGGAGGAAAATAAAACGGAACTTTGAAACTATGCTTATCCTTGACTATTTGCTTTGTCTAATTGTATTTGTGTAATAAACCATGAGAAAATGTTGGTTAGGGTAATTTTGGCACCAAATTTAAAATTTTTCATGACATATAGGAGTGGGCCATTAGTCTTAACAAGAGCGTCTCACGGATAGGAAATTATATGACTAGCACAAAAACCCTTACCACCCAAATTCCACCCAAAATGTGAGGATCGCCCTTAGATTAGTAGGAATTAAAGCATTCATCTTTAATGCTTAGAGTGTGAACCGGTAGTATATTAGATTCTAGAACTTGTTTTGTGATGCATTCCGAGATCGCAAGTGAGGCTACACTTGTGTAGTTAGGAATAACTAAATGATAAGAGGCATTAGGATAAACCCTTGTTTAATACCCGTAATATAATTACTTCTTCCACATCGGTTGAGTAATTCCCCCACACCCTTTACGTTGTACTCATCTTTAGTACACGATACCCTAGTTAACCTCGAGCCTATCCTTTTCATGGGTTCTCGTGATATTTCGGTTTTCGGAATATCAATGAAGAGCATTGTTTACACCCCACCCCAAATATACACCCAAATCGCCTTAGCCTACCCTTATGCACTCACTTTTAGTGCAATTATTTGTTATCACCCTAAACCCTTAGTTCAATTATCCGTTGCTTGCATAAGTTGCTAAGTCGAGTCATATCCTTTGTATACAGTTTTGGGATGATTGGGATTCATGGGAAAAGTTAAAGTTTATGAAATGACGGAAGGGCGTTAAATTCAAATTCCCTTTGTTTACGTAATAATGTACCCCAAGTGTTTTGATCTTTTCGATTCGGGTCAAATTAGTGTTAGAATAATAAAACTCAAGTGTAGGGATGTGCTTATAAATCCTAGTATTTTGATGTTATCGTAGAGGATGGTAGAGTAAAAGTGTATGAAAAAAAAAAAAAAAAAAAAAAAAATCGAAAAAAATAGAAAAGAGAAAAGAAAAAAAAAAGTGATAAAAAAAAAAAAAACATACGGGCTACCATCCTACATCTATCTTCTAAATTTTATGTTTGTTTATTTCGTTACCTAGAGTTTTAGAGTGTCGAGTCTTGGCTTAGCAACGCCATTCTTCATATGCAGTTAACATAAAGATTTTTGACTTACCACCACTATATAGCCTATCCCACCAAACCCTTATTTCCCTACCGTAAGCCTAACGTTACAACCCTTTAAAAGACCTCTTTGATAGTCTTTCCTAGGTGCTTACGCCAAAGCGATGGAGGTTTGATCTATTCTCAAGCCTATGGTAATCTATGTACTAGGACCGGTTAATGAGTGTTTATCTTCCATTTCCTATATTGTTATATTTCATTTATACACCCAAGAGAGATGTGAGTATCCAAACACCCCATGTGAGGTGCTAGTATGTAATTCCGTGCTTGTTATGACTTTTATGGGCTTATATGTGTTGTGGACCGTTTTGAATTAATGTCGAATGACCCTAACTTATAAATTAATTGGCTAAAGCACATTTGCTTGAGGACAAGCAAATAACAAGTGTAGGGATATTTGATAAGGTTTTAAAGGTACCATTTTGAGGGTCGTTTAAGTCCTTATTTGATCACTTTTGTATCCGTTATTGCTTAATATCGTTCCTTTTCACTTTTTAGGTCTCGTGAAGGCAAAATGCTGGAATGGCACTTATTTAGACAGAAAGGCGAATATATGAAGAAAATGGCCAAAGTCGAAATCGACACTCACATTCTTTGAAAGTATAAGGCGGCGGCGTCAGAGCTATTTGCGACGCCGTCGGAGAATTATTGTGACGGTCGAACTCAAAACTCGTGTTTTCAAGAGACGGCGTCTAGTTGTGAAAGAGTAGGCCGTCGCTACTCGGGCGGCCTAGATGCGATCCGCACGACGTCGAAGTCGAAGAGGACGGCGTCACGGGCATAAGTGGCGCCGTCGCAAGGTTAACGTGGCCAAGACGAAACCCTAATGGCGGCGACACGGCGGCGTCACTAAACATAAGGTAGCGCGCAATTGTAATCTTATATATAGAATCCGAATTTTCGGTCTTTGTGTGGAGAGTCTTTGGGTAAAACCTAAACCGAACCTAAGGTGTCTTGTACAAGATTTTAGGGTTTTAACCCTATCTTACACCAAGATAAGTCTTTGCTTCATTAATTCAATTATGTCTTTGATTATTTGTGTGTATGCTTGCATGTTCTCCATGTCCCGCTAATTTATTTGTGTGTTTGCTTAGGAAGTATGAAACTTAATTATTAAATATTGATTGGTTGTTTCTTATCTTAGTTGATTAATGATCTAGTAATGCGATAGGTCATTCGTTGTGTACTTAATGCTTGATTCATCTTTGTGAACCTTAGAGTATGATTACGAGTGATTGTAGGCTAAAACATCCGAAGAGTGCCTTAGAGTAGGAGTCTATAATCTCTAAGTGGATTTGTAGACAAGACCCTTTGGTAAGTTCAAAGAGTTAGGGAGAAACGCATACCTACAACTTTAGAAACACAACGCAACTAGGAATAAGGCGTGACACTCAACCATCAATAGGAGATAATTAAGGAGTAATACAAACTAAGTAAACACATCTTTAAACTATCATACGAGCACACATTAATTAGACATAGACTCCCACAACCTTAGTTTAGATAATTAGATAATAGTAGAGTAATCGGTAGAAATACCAACCCCCAAATCCAATACCCGAGATTCGTGCCTTTCCATTTTCATAAAATATAAAAAGATAAAAATAATCTTCTTCAACCTTAACCTTAGCGTAGTAACTCCTACTAGCATTCCTATTCCCTGAGAACGATATCAATACCCGTGGCTTACCCTAATTACTACACTACAACGATTAGGTTCATCGCCTGGGGTGTTATAAAACTTGCTCAAGAAAAGGAAGTTTCCTTGACCCCGAACGACGCGTGTAGCGTTATCAATACATTAACAAAAATTCAAAAGGTTTGTGTTACAATGACAAAAGTGGTCATGTTCGATACATTTTTTTGTTATTATCCCTAAAAAGTAATAGTGGGTAAATGAGTTGGCAGTCCACGTGTAACACTCCGATGAGTTGGCAGTCCACGTGTTCTGACACGTTGGAAATCGTACATACAATAACAAAAATTCAAAAGGTTTGTGTTACAATGAAAAAAAATAGCTGGCTACACATAATCACAAAAGGTGTCAAGTTCGATGCATTTTTTTGTCATTTTCCCTTCTAATATTTAGGACTTGTACGGTTTGACTTATGTAGAATCCATCTGATTATACTTTCTAATAACAACATTGTGTCAAAAATCATTTTCGATCAAAACAAAAAGCGAAAACGTCTCCGTTGCAAACACTAATATGTGTATATATTTCACCCCACCAAAATTCGCCTACAACATGTTTACCAAAATCCACCCCACATTTTCAATTAAATTCTTCATTGAAACCAAGTGTGTCTCTTCCATAATCATCTCCACCTCTTTTAAAGACATGGAGTGAAATGTTTTCTTCAATAGCATTCTCGATAAATATCCTAAAATCAATAAAATCATTTGGCCTTTCAAAACACGGAATGAAAGTGTTGTGAGGATGAAAAGTGCATCTATGATTAAATTCATGTTTGATTTGTGGAGTTGCTTATGTGCATTCTTTATGTTTCATAATATATATATATATATATATATATATATATATAGATTTGGGATCAAATAAGATCGTTGTTAAAGTTTTAAAATAAGATCAATGCAAGAACCAATAAGGAGAGGGCAAGTGGCAACATATTTAATACATAAAAAAAGAAAAAAGAAAATTAATTTAAATTAGTTTCTATTGGTTTGAGGGTATTTTAGTAAAGTTATCTAACTATAAACGTTTTTTTTGATCACATTCTAATCCTAAATAATCTCTCATTATATCATAATCACAATAGCACTCTCTCCTCCCCCACCAACTTAATTCCGCTAACCAAAACCGCAATCGCTGACAACCGCCCTTTGTCCACCTTCAAAATTCCAGCACCTTTCGCCTCTACACCTTCATCCTCATGAAAAATCCATATACATCTATTTTAAATCGGGATCTGGAAAACTTTCAGCCTCATATGGTAATCGATTTGTAACTTATCCGATCGGTTTTTGGTTCGTAATAAGAACACATATGGGAATCGATTTGTTTATTAACCGATCAGTTTTTTTACTTTGATATGACCGAATCTTTTGGTGAACAAGATTTGTGATATGACCGCTATCCAATTGCCGCCGCCGTCAAATCGAATCGCCGAACTGTCAGATCTAGTCACCGCCGTCAGGTGTTGCTTGTGTATCGAGTATCAGGTGTCGCTGGAACATGCTGCTACTGTGACGCTGCTATTCTTTTACCTTTACTTTCGAATCTATTGTGGATCTTGTTGGAAATACGGTGTTCAGATGATATAAATGTGACCCAAGTTATAGGCCCGAGTGAAGAAGAAGATACGAATAATAATGAAGAGTTGAAGAAACATAATGTTTTGGAATAATGATGAAAACACGTGGAAATATTAAAAGTGATTTTGTGTACCTTCAGTGGAATTTTGTTTTCGAATTTGTATCAAGTGGATGTCAAAAGGGTTATAAAAGTTAGGTTAATGATAGTGGATAGTTTCTCGGCTTATCTCGATAGTGTTTAAGATGTGGTTCTTTTGGAAGCCATTGTGGTTCTTGCTGTGGATACGAGTTGTTTTTATTTTTATTTACGCCGGATACATCGTGGTATGATGCAAGGAAAGGCCGGTACACCGTGTACATCATGGTATGTGTCGCCGGTACACCGGATACATCATGGTATGTCGTTGTTGTCGTCGGTGCCGCTGCTGAGCAGATGTATCTGGTGTAATTTTTTTGGTACTTCACCGATACAAGATTATGTATTTAGTGTAAGCGTCTTGTTGTGTGTTTTGATATAGGTTCTAGTTTTGTATTAGTGGGTTCGAGATGTGTAACAACCGGCGTCAACCAGCGGCTTAACAACCGGCGACCCAATCAAAATTTGATGTTCTATTATATCTTGTTGACGTTTGTAATTGATGTATCAGTGATACATTGTGATTAAGTGGTCTCGTGTACAAGTTGGTCTCGTACATCGGATGTTGGTCTCTCATATGTTAATGAAAAAATATTTTTAATGTACTTGATGTATTAGTATATGTACATGATGTATCTGTTAATAAATGTACCAGGCCTGTTGTAATTGAGACACTCGTGTGTAATGTACCAGGCCTGTTGTCGTGACACATGGTATATTAAGGACGTGTGTATCAAATTTTATATTAATTTTTTAAAGAATGTCTCAATAAATGTTTGATCGAAAAATAAAGCCTCATCAATATGTTTCAATTAAATATACTCTTAATAAATGTATGACCAAAATACCCTTAAAAATGAATTATTTACCGAAATGCCACTCATAAAAATTAATCTCATTAAATACAAATACAATAATCCAACGGTCCATATTGGGTCTTACTTTTAGAACTTTAAGCATGATCTTACATTAACCCTCCCTATATATATATATATATATATATATATATATATATATATATATATATATATATATATATATAGAGTTAGATCAAATAAGAAGAAAAATTAAATAAGAATGATAAGAAGAAACTACATACCACTTCATTTCGGATGCATCTACAAAATGGATGCATCTCCTCTTAAAATTCTCCTCCTATTTGAAATGTGGCTAGAAATCCTTCTTATTCTTCTCATTTTAGTTTTTCTTCTTCGATCCTTCCCTATATATATATATATATATATATATATAGTGTAGTGTTCAACGAAAACTATTATTTTGTACGTAACTTTACGTAACCACTTAAAATGAATATGAGCCATTAGATGTATTTAATCAAAGGCTAAGATTAAATGTGTCAAAGTTGTAATTACAAAAGATGATATATCTCTTTTAATTAAATAAAAAGTCGAGAGGGCAATCTAGGTATTTCATGTTTTCCCTAAAACCGCTAGGTTATCTCACTTACCATATTCCTCCTCACAAACAGATAAACCCACCCAAAAACACATATGCCGCCTCTCTCCTCCGGATCAATTGTTCGGCATAAAAATAAATATCACCAACTGCTTGTATGAGTAAAAATAAACGCCACAATTCTCTTTGATCGAAGTCATATCAATCTGAGATCTACAAAGTTAGTAAGTGGTTTAAATTTGATCTATTATTTGTGTGCAGATGATAATCAATTTTGATTTTGTATTGGTTTTGAATCCTACTTCTAATACACGGGTGGTATCTTGGATACATAGCCTGCATCTGTTTGTTATTTAATGTTCTTATGTTGCGTTGGCCTATATGAGACTGGGATTATTCAGTTGGCTGTATAAGTGAAGGTTAATGGAAATTGTAATATTAATTTATTCATCCGCTTTAAACAAAAAAAAATAGATATGTGAAATTTATTTTGTCAAAAATCACACATGGTTACCGGCTCCCATACTACCTTTTCTCAAGTTCTCCTAACTGTCGCTATCATAATCTTTCATCCAATAATGAGGTTTGTTCATGATTTGTTTAAAATGGTTTTTAATCTATGATATTGTTTTGATTGGTTATTCAATCAATGATCTAAACGTTACTATATAGTTTTTTTTTTTGTTTTTTCTCACAGGCATTGGTTAATCTTGTATACTATTCGATCGTTAGCGATTTGATGATTGATGTACTTTTTGATTTTTCGATGTCAGTGATGTTCTTTATCGATCAAAATCTATAAATTATGTAAGTGAAATTCGATTTTGGCTCTAATAGATGTGAAAATGCGAAACGAACATTAATTTTAATGTTGCTAAAGTCTTGTTTTTAGTATATATTTGGCTTTTTTAAGAGGTAGATAATATTAATGGAGTATGATGTGTTTGTTCGTTTGAATCGCATATAGAGTAGTTTTAGTTTTCGTTTTTGTTTAATGATAGTTATTTAATTTTTAGTTTTGTTTCAAACAGTAAAAGAATTGGACAAGAAAATGCAAGCAAGCACATATGTTCTTGATGAAAAGCGCATGCACACATATGTTTTTGAATACGTGCACATATGTTCAAAAGAATTGACGAGAAAGTGAAGAGTGCACACATGTTTTAAAGCACGTGCACATTTATATTTAACAAGATACTTGTACATGAATTGTATTTTATTTAATATTAATTTTGTGTATACTATATGTGTTCTTTGTTTGTTATAAATTGTTAGAGGCTACATGTGCATTTTTATGCTTTTGGTCATTAATTTCGATAGTCAAATAATGTACACTTAAAACATATATGCAATTACCATTTTAAGCAAATAAGTTTGACGTCTAAATGCAAGAAGCACATGTAAATTTACTATATTTAAGAAAAAAAAAACACTTATGCACTTGATTTTTCTAAAAAACATGTTTGTTGAAAAAAAAACATATATGCACTTGAGATTTTTTTTTTAAACATGCATGCTGTAAAAAATCAAAAACCAGAAAATAAAAAAATAAAAAAATCCGAAAATTAAGGGGCCGTTTAGTTGGTGAAAAATTTTCTTGTTTTTCCGTTTCTAAATTCCTGGAGAAGGAAACGGTTTTTCTCCTCTAGAGAAGAGTTGAGAAATCTGAAAATCCGTTTAGTTGGAGTTATATTTTTCCTTTTTTTAAAATGAAAAGTTGTTTAGTTGAAAACTTGACGGTGGGCGGAGAGGTGGGCGACGATGGAAGGTGAAGGTGGAGGATGGAAGAGGCGTGATAAAAGTGTAGGGTGAAAGGAAATGGTGTTATTATTTTGGAAATGAAAAAAGTGAGAAGGGTGAAATGGTATTGTCATTTTTTCTATTACAAATTGGAAAATGAGAACTTCATATTTTTGGAAAATTATTGGAAAAAAGTGCGACTAAACGGATTTTCAGTTTTTCCCTTTTCATATGAAAATTTTTCTGGAAAAATGGAGTATTTCTCCCAACTAAACGGCACCTAAGGGTTTAAAAAACGCTTTTAATTAAAAAAATCAAAAAGAAAGTAAATATAAGTTTTACTATTATACCCTTTTCATTAAAATATAAATATTTAATAATACTAAATTCTTATTGGTCTAAAGTGGTTCTGTACAAAATAATGGTTCGCATTGAACGTGCCAATATATATATATATATATATATATATATATATATATATATATATAGGGTGAAGTTAAAATAAAAAGACAAATATCCGTAAAAGAATAAAAGATTTTTTTTCAAAAAGTTCACGAAAAATTCCCAAAATCCCACAAGTTCGGTATGTTGGTGCATAAAACTTTTGTGAAAACATTTTTATAATTTTGAGTTTTGATATGTTTTTTAATGCACAAAACTAATTTTGATGCGCAAAAAATTTTGATGCACAAAATTTTTAACTTGTTTTAGTTTGATGCGAATGTTATTTTGATGAAAAAGTCAAAAGAAGTTGGGTGCAAAACCAATTTTTGATGCACAAAAAAGATTTAATGCGTAAACGATATTTTCATACCATCATACCCGATATTGTGGGATTTTTGGGAATTTTTCGTGAACTTTTTTGAAAAAAAAAATCTTTTATCTTTTTACGATATTTGTCTTTTATTTGATCTTTATCCATATATATATATATATATATATATATATATATATATATATATATATATATATATATATATATATATATATATATATATATATATATATATATATATATATAGGTGTTGATGATATAAAACTATATTTTATGTAATATAATCTATACTACTTTCTAAAGTATTTAGGACTTCATATAAAAGGAAGTCTTAATTTTTAAGCCGACACACCCTCTTTTAAAAGGATATTTTCAAAACTTGTAACATTGGATGTAATGTAAACTCAAAACCAATACATCAATTCAACATATATAAGTAAGACTAAGGATCAAATGAGAAGAATCCTTAAAATAAGAAGAATGAGAAATAACTATAACTCGCATTAAAGATGTATCAATTTGATTCAAATGCATCCATAATCTTTAGATGCATCACAATATATTTTCTAGCTAAAAATTAGATGCATATACATATATTAGATGCATTTCATCAAGTTATAGAAATCCTATGTATTTTTCGTCCTCTGCGAGTCAAATTTGTTGATAGTACTACTTTGCGTCGTTTTCACTTCAAAATCACTTTCGAAACTAATTGTGATGCATCTAAACGAATAGAGATGCATCTAATTCAAGTCGATGCATCTCAAATATACGGTTATAGTTATTTGTCATTCTTCTTATTTTAAGTTTTCTTCTCACTGGATCCTTTATATTTTAAAATACATCTTCACTCAAAAGTGCAATTATTATAGCACATGGTACAAATCAATTTAACACAACAAACAACAATCTAAGTAAAACATTCTATAAATCTTATGCTACAAATATTTACAGCACAAGTCTTCATTTTAAATGTATCTTTCAAAGCCTCTAAAGATCTTAAACACCAAACCTAATTTCATATATTTATAGAGCTTCTACTAAACATGATAGATGCTTGAACTACTTACGTACATGTACAAAACTAAACACATAAGTATACATGCGCAAATGTCAAAACATTTGCCAACAATAAAAAGATATCGAAAACTAATTAGAGTTCTTTTTAAACAGTTGATTTCATTAAAAGATATACTCTTGGCTCTTCATGAAACCGAATTGGAATTTATTCTCGCTTAATGGAACTCCCGAAAGAAGAAAGTCTCATGTAGCTGTTTGAAAAGGCTAAATCATTGTTGATTAAGGGTGGATCCAAGAATTGGGCAAAAGGTTTGGGTCAAACGAGAAAAATTTTATGTGTGTAAAACGGTGTTTAAAAACAAATGATTACAAAATGTGTATATTCTCTTACCATCGTTGTCCATGATTCCATCATTAATTAGCTTCGAATGCTCAACAGAGTGCCAATGTCGCAGACCGGCGCAGACGTAAGGTAGCTCGCCGAATTCTTAACTTTTCAAGAACTCTTGTGGCCCATGGCATTTCCACATCCGCAATAACACGGTGATTTTATCACCATCTACGTAAAGCCTCCAAAGCATAAACATAACTAAAAAGCCATAGAAAGAGCAACCTATCCAATTTCACAAAAAGACCGTTATCACCGTGATATGCTAAAGCACCATCGTGGCAAACAATCCCACAGTAATTTACAATGTTTCGATTGATATACATAGGAGATACCGCAGATTATGGGACATAAGAAATCCATCAAAATCATTTGCCGTACTCAAGGGACGAATGTGTGCAATCCGAGCCATAAGGTTCAGTTCAGATGGTCGATACCTGGCCATAGATGAACCAACCGACTTTGTTCACATATTCGACTAGCAAACCGACTATGGATTAGGATAGGAAATTGATGTGTTTGGTGAAATTGGCGGGATATTGTTTAGTGATACTGAGGCATTGATTGTTGGCATATCAGATGGGACCTATGGTAGTGTATTGGAGTTCAACCGTAGACATCATAATCGATAACAATGTAGTACATAAATGAGTAAGGTGCATACCTTTACACCCTAATTAACTGCAAAACCATAAATCATTTTATGTAAATAATAATTATTATAATCGTTTACCATTTTAAAAGGCCGAAACGCATACTTGTTGCAATTTCTTGCCTAGAGAATCTTTCCACGATTTTGCAAGCTCCACTCAATTACCGCATCAACCATAAATCAAATCGTTTTAAATTTATCGTGGAAGTCACAAAAGTCATAAGTGGTCAATGCACCATCTATAAGTAAAGAACTCACCTTTCCATCTATACCAAGCTAAAGATGCTATTAGCAAGTAATCCAAATTGCATCGTTGTCTAGCAAGTTCCATACATATGGCACTTGTTTGCGCCATTATGTAGCCCCAAGTTTATTTTATTCACAAAATTAGCTATTATTGAAATAATATATATTCTATTAATGATATTTGACACAAGAGCTATCAAAACGAATTGCTCAAAAGTATTTCCGTTAGCCCATAACATGAACCATACCAAAGAATTACCTATCATGATCGATACCTGCTTTCACCCATTAACCGACCCACTTGCCACGACCACTTTGCCACCTTTAATTACAAGCGAGAGAGAGACATACCATGACACAACCGACGACGACTTTCGGAATCATTTAATGAACAGGCTCGTAAAAACTTTTCGCACCAAGAAAATCATGATTCCACGTAGCAAGCGTGCCCCGCACCAATTTCAATATAGTCGCCAGACGCTCCATGAATACTTTATATCCTTTGAACATTCCTCAAATCTCAAGTCTATTATATTGTCATTTTTTGTAGCCCATATTGAGATTCAATATATTTAAGGCAAATCAAGCCTATGTGATGATCTGCTTCCCAAATTCAAGCATCTCGTGTACTCTTCACTTAACAGGCTCTGTTATCGCCGCAAAGATAGGCACGACATAACACAAGTGAGCCAAGAAGAGATACCCATCGAAAGTAAAGTTTTGAAGCATTTTAGCATGGTTTATGAAGCCAATGTGGTTCCCACTTGGCAAACTTATCTTAGACGCAGAAAGTAAAAGTTGGAACTTTTGATAGTGACGATCGACGAGACTCATCCGAAAGAGCCACATGAGTTAACCTTTCTAGTGACGTGCATATATATTGAGGGTATCTCTCCTCACGTGCCTTCGAATATAGTTGAGAATTAGCGTAAATCTTGCGCTTTGATTCTCCTGCTCTTAATGACACCACCTATAAACACATACATGATATATTCAATAACTATAGTCGGAAGAGTAATAGTTACCAAAAAGAGGTAATGACTATAATAGAACAAAGTAAGAGAGTATACGGAAATGATTTTGTCGTCTGGGGTTTTCATTATCGATTATCAAATTTGTATATTCGATTACTTATGATTAAACTTAAAAGACCAAAAAGACCTAAAATGTGAATCATTCTATCAAGTGCACAATCGCTAGAATCGCTCATTGTGGTTAAAGCATAGTGACGTGATAGCGGTGTGGATCATTACCAAGAGGAAGGACCGTCTTCAATGGAATTCATAAAGTAAGACTAAGGAGTTGGGAGCTCTCTTAGAAATGTATTATTATTATTAGACACAAGTTTCTAAAGCACGCACTCATTGCCTTCCATGTTCTCATGTTCAACACAGTTAGTGATGCAAATCCCAATTTATCAATATAACTTGTGCCATGCTCAGAAAGAAAAACAAGTTCTCAAAAGCGCAAAGATGCAAAAATAAAACCTTTTGATACCTAATATGAACAATATATCCGGGAGATGGTACCTTTGGATGTCATGCAGACACAAAATTGGTTCAACGGGGCTGCATTTTATGTCCGTAACATCGGAAAACAAACACGCACAATCGAGTAAACGACAAAAACCTTTGCGAGGATCAAACAAGTATAAATGCTACAACAGATATGAGAGTAACCTTGAAATGCATCGGTTGTACGAGATCGAATAAACCCTCTTTGCATCAACATTCCATGCTTTTATACCTCCATCGCCAGCGTTTATTAGAAGCTTTGTCAAAATGGAAAATCAAATGTAGGACCATTACTTCCTCGTATCCAACATTCACAACCTCCAAAACACAATAATTATATAGACATATAGCTTTCACTTTTATATTATGAGTATCTTTGTGCATTCTCGAGATTTATTCATTGGTTCTATTTTCTCTAAGAAAGTTCAATAGCAATTTATAAGAAGAGGATATAAATTTTCACTTCCATTATGATCATACACAAACTTGAAAAATATACATAATATTTCCTCTCGCTTAAATCGTGACTTTCATCATCTAAAGCACATAAGCATGAATCAAATTTGATGGATTATATGTTAGATATATAACCATGTATTGAATACATAATAATTGAAAGAAAAGATTAAGATTGAACATGTTTTACTGTGTAGTATCATGGAATAAGGTTACTGGACTGAAACACATAAACATAGAGAGAAAATTAACATACTAATTAAAATTACAACTTTACCAAGTTCTGAACTTGATGATGATGAGTTGAAAACTTGCAACTGGAAAAGGATACAACCAAGTTACTCGTAAAGATAGAATATGAAGAATGGCGGGGTGTTATGTTTATCGTGTAGGTGCAGGGTATGATCGTGTATTGTTTTCTTACGGGATTAGGGGGTTTTTTTAGTCAAATTCCAATTGCACAGTTTAAAGATTAGAAGTTGCGATGCGAAGTATATAAGTATATAACAAATAATGGGCTGGTCAAGTTCGAACCCATGCAGTTTCATTTTTAAAAATATTTCTTCCGAATTAAAAATCAAATCAAAATTTTTTAAAAAATGCCGTGTATTAAATGATGACATACGTCGTATGGATGTCACGTGGAATAATATGTGGCATGCCTCTCTTATATATAATGTATATTGTTGAGGTAAAAAACTATAATTACCAGAACAAGCTAATCCTTCGGTTGAACTCTTCGGATTAAGTTGCCTCGGATCTGCAACACAAAGATAACACGCGTTTAGAGGTGCACAAAAAAGCCGTTAACCGAACCGCTTTGGTTATTCGGTTAATAAAACCGGTCTCCAAACCGGTGGTTTTCCAAAACCCAAACCGGTTCCAAACCGGCGGTTTGGATAAAAACGGACGGTTTGGGTCAAACCCGGTTTGACCGCTAATCCTTCTGTTGAACTCTTCGGATTAAGTTGCCTCGGATCCGCAACACAAAGATAACACGTGTTTAAAGGTGCACAAAAACCGTTAACCGAACCGTAGCCTAAAGAAACCGAAAACCAACCGGTCAACACGGTTTTGACCCAAACCGTCCGGTTTTTATCCAAACCACGGTTTGGGGTTTTGGAAAAACCACCGGTTTGGAGACCGGTTTTTATTAACCGAATAACCAAACCGGTTTGGAACCGGTTTTTTTGGTCTAGGCGGGTTTTTGTGATTTTTTGAATTTTAAACTTTTGAATTTGAAATTTTGAAAATTACCATTTTGGGGGATATTAACAAATATGTTTCAAAAATTACCATTTTGCCATACAAATGTTAGTATAAATAGATGTGTTATGTATTTGGTTAATTACCACTTTCAAGCAATCAAAAACACTCCAAAAAATCAAAACCGAAAGTATTTCACTAAACACTAATGGAAAGTTCGAACACCAACAACACCACCAACACCAAGTGGTTCAACAAGTGCAACATGGTTTTGAAAGTTTACCATGCGACCGTGTAAAAGATCCATGGGAACACTTCAACTACGCCCTAATGTCGGACGGTAAGAAAAGGCTCAATGCAAATATTGCTTGAGTATATTGTCTAGCGGTTCCAACTCGACGTTGAAGGCTCACATCAAACAAAAGTATTGCAAGGCACTCAAATCGGTTCCGAAGCGGTCAATCGTCCATGGCTCGAGACGGACTATTTTTGCATACGATCATGATTTACTCCGTGAAAAACTAGCTGGTTTGGTGATTCAACGTGGTTTGCCGTTCAACCACTATGACAACGAGCTGACAACGGAGGTGTACCAGAATTATATGCAACCGCAGTACCATCATATAAGTCGTATGACTCTTAAACGCGATGCTATGAAAATGTGGAAAACGGCTAAGAAAGATTTAAAAAATACTTTTTTAAATATGGATGCTTGTGTTAATTTAACAACCGATGTTTGGGCCGCTCCTCATAATTTGCCATTTTCGTACCTTTGTGTTACCGCACATTGGGTTGATCCCGAAAGTTGGCAAATGATGAAGCGAGTCGTAGAATTTGAAAACTTTCCGGTTCCTCACTCCGGAGAAGCTTTATACAATTTGTTGAGAAAAGTGTTTCATAAGTTTAACTTGACGTAAAAAAATTCGATAACGTTGGATAATGCTAGTAACAACACAAGTGCAATGGGTCGACTAAAAATGGAATATGAGCCACCTAGTAATGGCGAATTTTTCATAGTCGATGTGTTGCACACATCATTAACTTGGCTGTGCAAGCGGGATTAAAAGATCTGCATTTGAGTGAAGTGAAAGAAGATTTTAAAAGAATGTTAGTCGATGTTTTTAAAAATGGTAATAAAAGATATAATGCATACATTCGGATGTGTGAAACTGCGGGGAAACATTGGTTACAACCTTGTTGGGATATTGAAACACGATGGAACTCCACTTATCCTATGTTCATAAGTGGTTTAAGACAAAAGGTGACCTTGCAATATTTTCATGAAGAGAAATTGTCGGGGAGGGGTAGGTGTGCTCCATTTAGTCAAGATAATTGGGATACTATTGAAAAAATAACCCGACTACTTGAAGTTTTTACAACGCAACAAAAAATTGTCGGGTTTTATTATCCAACGGCTCATTTGGTACTCGAGCAACTATTCTTGATGTCTTCACAAATCGCCGCATTTGAATTTAATGGTGGTGTTTATACTAGCATGGTTTCGGATGAAAGAAAAGTCGTTGAAATATTTTGAAACTTTGCCACCGTTAATTACTTGTGCGGCGCATTAAATCCATGTTATAATGTAAACGGGTGGAGGTTCTTATTGACTCGACAGACTGATTTGGGTTGTTTCACGTCAAACCCGAACTATGCTAATGATGCAAAAGAGTCCTTTGGCCATTCTTTAAAAGTTTGTGGCAATATTATTTTGAAAATATGGCAACCCACCTCCTCTTCGTGACGAGTCTTCTTCATCATCATCAAGGGCTTTTAGAGGAATCCGATACCGCTTTGCATAAAAGATAAGAGATCATCCCAACAAACGATAAGAAATGATTGTTTAGCGAACAAAGAATATGAAAGATATATCACAATCGATTTTATCTCACATATTCCGGCTGAACAAGTTGAAAACTTTGATGTGTTGGCGTTTTGGAAAGCAAAGGAAACAATGTTTCCCGTTCTATCCCGAATGGCTCGTGATGTACTAAGTGTACAAGCTACTTGGTAGCTTCAATCCGCTTTTTCAACAAGTGGAAGGGTTTTATCAAATATGAGAAACAGACTCACACGGCTTTTTGGAGATGTGTATGGGTTTGAAAGATCACTTGACGCAATGAAGCGAGTGCAAGATAAGACTCATCTTGAAAATGCCGCAGACTTGAAGGGGAGGTCTACGTGGAAGAGGCACAAGCGGTGAAATCGAGCTGCTTTCCGATGAAGAACTAAGATAAGATGCACCGCCGCTCGAAGCTGGGGATCCGATGACGACTATTAGGACTTTTATGCTTACGTATTATGTTTTAAGTTTATGTATTTCCTTTGATGTATTTCTTTTAAGTTTATGTATTTCCTTCGCTTTATGTATTTCCCACGTTATAAATAAAAGTTGAAGTTTATTCGAAGTAAGTTTGAATAATGTTGAAAAATAAGAAAAAAATCCTCCGTTAACCTGTTAAAACTGTTACAATCGGTTCAAACCGTTAAATATTTTAAAATTTTGAATTTTGAACTAGGCGGCAAATTTTTTTTTAAAATGAAACTCAGTTAACCGTTACAAACCGTTCAAACTTTTGAAAATTTGAATTTTCGACTAGGCGGCAATTTTAAAAATTCAAAATTTTGAAATGAAACCGTTAACGGTTAAAACCGTCAAACCGTCCAATATTCAAATTTTAAAATTTCAAATTTTGTATTTTTTTGAGCGGAAGGTGTAAAATTTTAAAATTTGAATTTTTTAATATTTACAAGTTTGCCATTGTAAGAATAGTATAAATAAATATATTGTGTTTTTATTTTTGCAACTTTTATACAATTTAAATTACACTCTAAAAACAAAATCGGAAGCATTTCATTAATGGTCGATCTCGCATGACCTCCGCCACCCCCGCCACCGGTTATTGTTCGTTATTTTCCGATGAACCGTGCACAGGTAATCCCAAGGTTTCGGCTCACTAGAACTACGTCGAAATGTCGGATGGCAAGCGAATGGCTCAATGTAATTATTGTTTATGTTTATTCAAACCCACTTCCGCGTGCCGTTGAGGGTTCACACGTAATATTGCCGCCAAGCACCGCAATTGATGCCCGATTCGAGACCTCGAGTTGACGTTGAGTATCTTATCAAGTTATCGATGATTTATGTTTAAGTTATTATGTGTTGTGTTTAAGTTTATATGTAATGTGATGTATCATGTATTCTCCGCTCTATTAAATAAAAGTTCGTTTATTAATACACGAAACAAGAAAACGATTACAAACGACGAAAAAAAAAAAAAAAAAAAAAAAAAAAAAAAAAAAAACTAGAACCGCCAAAACCGGTTAACCGGTCTAGACCGGTTAAAAACCGAGCCCAAACCGGTTTGGACCGGTTTGGTTTTTCCAGCCTCACAGCCGGTTCGAAACCAAACCGGTTAACCGGCCCGACCTGTTTTTTGGCCGTTGACCCAAACCGGTTCGGGTTTGACCGGATGAAAAACCGAACCGGTTAACCTCTTTGTGCACCACTACATGCGTTAACCTCGCCCAGGGTTTTATCCCTAGACCAAGCTCCGCGCGAGAATTGTAACCACCCGCATTTTCGGCTACTTTTCATTTTCTAGAATTTACTATTCACATTTACTATTCATTTTCACTATTCATCTCAGAAAATTTTTATTTCACATTCTCGTAAGATAAATTATTTTAGCAATGTCCCGAGAATTCGACAATCGTTAGATCATTTTCAAAAGTTATTAAGAAAACATTGTTATAAAAGTTTCATTTTGGACGGTCCACCGCTTAAACATCACGCCGCATAACTAAAATCAACTCGATAATTTTCCTAACATCGATAAATTCTTAGATCACTCATGATTAATTTGAGAATTTTAAAATTTATTTTATGTTAACAAATATGCCTCATTTGAAAAACTAAACTTACGCTTTAAACAATTCGCTTACATCCGCACTTAACGATTCCTCAAGACGTGTTTCTAATATGTTTTGGCACTTTTACATTTTTGGAAAAGTCAAACATATTTCCTCCTCCTTTGACCATAAAGGAATTAACCTTATGCGTTCTACATTTTGAATAAATCGCGTAACTTTTAAACTTCGCAAATAACCTGTTAAGTTATCCCACGTATGACTAAAACCACATTTTGACATCTCATATCACTTTTAGACTAATTTTAGTCTACTCTAAATAAATTCACGGTCGTTTCCGAAATTTCGTTCTTTTCCGATAAACCGCGAATTCTGCGTTTTGACCAGATTTGCGCTTTTAAGCGTGCTTTTGCACCCAATGAGACTTATCACCCATTTTATATTTTTTAGATGGAGTATAATGATGAGTCTCATCATTCCTGCAAGTTTCGTATTTTTACGATACCCGGTTTTACGTTTTATGGCTTAACGACTTACGGTTGGCATTTAACGGAACCAAAACTTACTCTAAACTCAAGATATTATCAAAACTTATCATCTAAGCCACCTAGACACATTGAGACCGACCTAAGGGAGGGAGTCATCATATTGGTGGCTTAATCCTAACCATGGATCATTTTGATCATTACAAGTGTCCTAACCTAACCATGGTTAATATTTAAGCCAATATATGCTTAACCAAACTTACTCTCCTATAAATAGGAAGTGAAATACATCATAATCTCCTTCACTTACTGATTTGGGTCGTTCATAACTTAAAACATTCACATCTTCCATCATTTGATCTATAAACTCCAAGTTTATGCAAGGAAGTTCCAAAGATCAAGACACTACATCAAGTCTCTAGCAAGTTTAAGTGATCTTCTTGAGTTTAGATCCACTCAAGTCACTTAGTACTTCATCACCAACTCTTCAAGTTTGCAAGGGTGCCAAGGTGTGGAAAGCTAGCTCAATCCGAAGTCTTACGCGATCAATCAAAGTCCTATCCTTACTAAGTTACTCCTTTCTATTTGAAAGCCAAAAGTTGTAAGCAACTTATCACCACCATCATCTCATATTTATTATTCATAATCTTAACTATTTCATGCTATATATATAGTTACTATGTTGATTCATGATATACATATACTCAATTACTTGTTTTAATTCACATATTGTCATAAAAGTAACAAACTAGTAAACTAGTCATATTCTACACATGTGAGACCATTAAAAACAGTAACATAAGGACTTTCTAACTTACATAATATTTTAGACAAGATAAAAAGGTAAACATAGCAATTTGAATCACCCGAAACGGACAAACGAGTCAAAAGTTATAGCCAAAAGAAGTTAGCAAAACCAAAACGCCGAAACTGCCAATAGCTTGGTGTTTTGTGTTCTTCCGTTTTAAAAATGGTACTTCTGGTCCGAATCATCAAAAAGTTAAAACACGAAAGTTGTCCGGAACGACGTTTTCCTTGAAGGCGTGTTTGCCCAAGACCGTTAACTATGGTAATTATGCTTATGAAACGACGAGAACTTGTAAAAACTAGATACTTATTAAAACATGATAAACTTTATGTTATAACAACCTTCACTCAAAACATATGTTGTATTTACTAAGTGCTACAATAGTAGGGAGCTTCATGTAAGGGTTTCATTTGAGTAAAGCGATCGACGAGTTGCTGGATTTACTGATTTAAAGTGTCCTAGCTCCTAACGCCATCGCATGACCTCTCGAATTATGATGGCCCGAACGGTAGTACGATATCTATAATTAAATACGTTTTCACATATTAAAGATCTTTCTATAAACATCATATGATAATTGACTACATCATGATCAACATAGGAATATATATATATATATATAGGATGGTTTATGTTTTCAAACATTATTCCAAACCTAAGTCGCAACATTTCATTTTTAGGTTGCACGAGAAGTCTTCCGACTTATCCGTCGTGATCTGTTAGTACTTAACATCATCAACTCTTGGTGAGTTCATAGCCCAACTTTCTATTACTAAATTGTTTTACAAACCCTTGGGGAGATACATGCTTTATTTTAAATCGAACACATTGCTTTCAAACTGTATGCTTATCCGAATGTATTACTTGCACTAAGTACCACTATTGCCAATCTTAAGTCCCTATTATCATGAACCATTAATCACTTGCGAGTGAACGCGAATAATGTGGATAGATCTATCGGAATGACAAATCCTGCTTTGTGTTGACCGGTAGGCAAACAAACGCACTCTATTTGAAGATCTATAGGTTTGTTGGCAAATTACCTATTAGGGCATCGGTTACTATTATATGACAGCTGTTAATGTTTTCGGTATCATGAGCTTAGTGCAATAATATCTGTTTTGTTTTCAAAACCTTGGTGTGAGTCAAATTAACTCACACTACCAACATAATGTGTTCAACCATCAAACAAACTCTATGAATTTCACTCAACCTTTGTGTTGACAGTTTAAACATGTATTTCGTGTCCATAATGTCGAACTCGCACTAAGGGCAAGATCAAGGCTATATATAAATAATTTATCATTCACAAAACATCAAAAACTTTATATTGATGTGTTTTGTAATCAATGGAACCAACTGGGACCTATTTTGTAAACTCGATATATTTGAATGATAAAGTTTTAAAACGACTCTTTAGATCGCTTATCTATTATTATCATTGTTGTGCCATCAAGTAATACCCAGTTTGAATTCCACGCATATCCGAATTGGGGTGTTACAAGAATGAGTATGGTTATATGTCGAGTAAAATATAATGAAAATGGGGTAAGAATTGGTTCACCTTGGATGTTGTAGCCTAGCTCCTTTTATAGATGAGAGGCTTTTGTCCTTACCCGAAGGTCACGTGGGCGGGAGTTGACTTTACTCTGTTTGGATTCCGTCTGGAAAGGGTTAGTAGTTCTGATCAAGATTCCTTTCCTCTTATACATGGTGATGTTAGGTGTCCGTTAGGCCGAGGGTTATGTCTAACCCTTCGGTATATGCTGGTCTAGGTTTGCTTTGTCTAAATTGGCTTGTACGCTTTATCCGGAAGATTGCATATTGTACCGGGCGGTTTTACTTTAGGGCCGAAGAGTTAGGTTCTTCGGCGTTTTACTAATATGCCGGGGAGTTGTATGTCGGGACATACGCCAACATGTCCCCCCCAGTATCATGTTAATGGATGGATTCATTACATGATATTGGGAGTTTGTGGTGATCTTCATTGAGTATTGCCCCGTCCGTTCGACTTTCTTTTCTAATAACCTTTTTTTTTTTTTTTCCGTGCGATTATGACACGTCAACGATGTGATGCAAAGATATTAGGCACGTGGCGTTGGGCGAGCGATGTGGTGATGATGATTCCACTTCACCTTCGACACGACGAGACGCCGCCTACCCCTTTCTCGCCTATAAATATTGTTGTTATTCTCATTTTTACCACAAGAAACTTTTCACTCACCCATCTTCTCTGCGTTATTTGGCCTGACGATTTTATTTTCTCTTCGTCTACTAACCGTGTACTCTTCTAGTTTATCTTCTTTAGATTTTAAGGTTTAATCATTCCCTTCCATAAAATGTCGAACCATCCGGTTCTTCATCCGCCGAGGGTCCGCAAGCTTCAAGGTCCGTCACAACCAAAACCCAAATTTGACTTAGATAAATATAACTCGATTATGATTGATAAATCACTAAAGTAGGCCGTGAAGGAATTTGGGATACCCTCCGACCTTCATCCGAGGCTCCCACCCACCGATTTTACGATGGGACAACTAGGAGATGATGCCATAGGATTGTACCTAGAATATTTCCTTGAAGGTGGAATTTCCATCCGTTTTCTAGTTTTCTTTAGATGTTCTTCACTATTATAAAGTTCACATCTCGCTTAGTGCCGATAGGTTTGCATAGGTTACTCTTTTGAAGTATATAGTCGTAGTCTTCATATTACTCCCACGACCTCTTTGTTCCGAGCCTTTATAAGTTACATAAACAAGGGCATTGGTTCACTTTGCTAAGCGGACGGTAAGCAACGCAAGGTCCGCTTTCAAGAGATCATGTCTTCGTCAAGGGGTTGGAAAAGGCGCTTCTTTTTATTGATCTTGGGTGTACCCTTTGCTATGCCGTGGAGGCATCCGGATTCAGATGTCTCCGATCCTTTTCCAACCGGGGAGTTTTCTATGCCTCATGCGGATCTATTGTCTACTAATGTTATAGATTTGATAAAAATTCCGCCGGGTTTTTTGTATGCCGTTGGGTTATCTGCCAAATGGAAGTATCCGGGTTACCGGGCGGCTTTGAAGGATGCCGAGGGGAATGGTACTTGGCCTATGTATTACTTGATTAGTTTAATATTTTATGTTTTCTCGCCTTAGCATTTTTCATGCATTTTGCGCTTTAACCATGTCTCGACTACCTCATCAAGCCGAGCTACCGCAGGGGACCGCTATGACCCGGAGATAAGTATCGTGAGGGTCAGCTCATATGGTGCATGTTACTCTTCGAGTCCACTGCACTTCGGTTCCAATCAAGACTAATGCTATGAAAAGGGTCGAGGTGGCGATCCAAAAGTCCTAGAGGCCAAGGAAAAAGAAGAAAGTTGCGGAGGCTAAAGCCGGGGTTTACAAGCCGCGTAAGCGTTCAGTCGAAGAGAAGGGTACTGGTGCACCCAAACGAAGGAGGAAAAGTCCTACTCCGTGGTTAACTTGACTCACCACCAATCCAACGCCGTTGAACACCGCGCGTTAGAAGGTCCATGACCAATGACCTCCCACTATCAAGAAGGAGAACCGGAGGGTCATTCCAAGAATAGGTTGGAAAATGCCGATGTCGAGATTGACGTGAATGCCGGGCGGATTCCCCAAGATCGAATGCAGTCAAGGATCATGATGTCGAGGCATCACACATTGTTGAACGACTGCTTCTTTCGTAAGGACGGTGAGTCAATTTTTCTTTATTCTTAACCATTTTTCTTCTTTGCTATCTATTTATTCCTTTCACATGCTAACTATTTACCTTTTTTTTTTTTTTTTTTTTTTTTAGTGGTTTCTCCTCCTTTCCGCCGGGGGTAAGGGTCGGGGGGAGAGGGACTGTCCAAAGACCACACGTGCCGGGTGGTCAATTAAGAAAGACGGAGGTCAAGGGTATGAAAAGTATAGGACTTGATGGTTCACCTACCTCCCCGCAGGAGAGAGTACATGCAACTTTGCCGGACACCGAGCCCGCTTCAAAGATCATGGCTATCTTGGCGTGGGCTCTTTGCATTTTTGACTTGCTCGTTCATTTGAGAGTCTCGATCTGGATCATAGGGAGTTGGCCAAAGAGCATGGGGTGTGAGGCTGCTGCCAAAGACAACTTTGCCTTTTTGGATAAAACATTGGGAGAGTTGAAGGCCGCGAGGGACGGGTTGAGCGAAAGTTCTATCCGGGAGGATGGTTTAAAAAATCAAGTATGTACTTTGGAGGCCGAGACATCTGAATGGTCTAAGTTGTCCCATCGCTCGTGGTGAAAAGATAGCTAGGTTGGAGAAGGAGTTGATGGAGACTAAGGGGGCTTTGAACGAGGAGGAAGAGAATGCTACCTTTTGAAGCAACGCCAAGAGTCGGCCGTGGCGTGGGGAATCTTGAGATCGATCGGTCACATCTTGTTAGGGATTTCATCCCTACTTTTGTTGCTCGCCTTCTTGGTAGCCATGAGTATAAGGCATCGCCGGGTCGCTCCCTTTAGTTTGAGTGGTATGGCCGGGTGGTTGGACGGGTGGTCGATTGGCCGCTCTGCGGAGGTGCAAAAGATTTTGGCCGACATCGAGTATTTAGACTTGGATGCTCCTAACAAGTACTTGGCTATGTATGATGAACTTTTGTTAAAGAGTATCCCTATGTTCCTAAGGTCCAAATGCTTGTCATCGCCCGGCTGTCGATATTCTCGCCATAGTGCTCGATCCCGCCCGAGCGCTGCTGGGGAGGAAGTTGAGGATAAAGGTGAAGATGGGGGCCTAGTGTTCCTCCTAACCTAAGCTTGTCTTTTATTTTAGCTACCTTTTTGTAATGACGATGTTGTTAGAACAATGTTATTTATTGAAGTTTGTAATGTTTAAGGAAATTTGTTTGGGAATCTTTCTTTGTTTAGTGAAATCGTTGGTCGTTGTTCTTTTTATATCTCCGAGTGTATACTTTACTTGCTTGTCTTTGTCTTTGGATACAAACCATTTTACGCTTACTCAAAGAACCTCATTTAGGTATAAATCATTCGATGTACTCATTCGGTATATGGCAATCCTTTTGGATATGGACCATTGAATATGTCGCCGGGCAACCCTTTCGAGGTATGAACCGCTCGCGCTATGCAATCCTTTTGGATATGAACCTTTGGCTATGTCACCCGGCAACCTTTTTGGGTATAAACCGCTCTGCTATGGCAATCCTTTTGGATATGAACCATTTAATATGTCACCCGGCAACCTTTTAGGTATAAACCGCTCGCTTTTGGCAATCCTTTTGGATATGAACCATTTAATATGTCGCATGGGCAACCCTTTTGGGTATAAACCGTTCGGCATTTTGTGGCTATCCTTTATGGATATATAAACCATTTCTTTTATTACCTTGGCAACCTTTTGGTATGAACTGTTCGGCATTTTTATGGCTATCCTTTTTGGATATAAACCATCTTTGAACACTGATCATTTTTCCCCGGAGGTTGCGAGCCTGTCGGGGGGATCATTCAATAATTATGTTCAGAAAACAATAGACATGTGGAAAATTTCTCTTCCGATATCCGGGGAGCTGTGTTTTTCATTAATAATTTGTTTCGACAATCGCCTCGTGGGCTTAACAATTACAAGATTTTCTTTATCTTACAAGAAGCACTTCCTTAGGTTCACCGCGCCTGCACGGGAACCTTTCCTTCTCGCTGTTGTAACTTGTAAGAACCGTTATCGTATGCTTCTATGACTTGGTATGGGCCTCCCAGGTTGGGTCCCAACTTTCCTAGGTATTCTTGCTGCGCCTTCATTTTTTTCTCAGAGACTAAGTCTCCTACTCGAAGCTTCTCACCCTAACCTCCGATTGTAATATCGCTCCACCTTCTTTTTGTATCCGCTTCTTCAACACCAACGAGTCCCTTCTTTCTTCTAGTAAATCCAGTTTAAACGCCTCCTCTTCGCCTCTTCTTCGGTCATCATCATTGTTCGAAGGTAGGCATGCCAATTCGCGGGATCATCGCCGCTCAGATGCCAAACGAACGGTGTTTCACCGCTTGTCTTCAAGGACGCCCTATGAGCCCATAAAACGTTTGCGTACCGTCAACCCATCCGGACCTACTTTTGCCCGCCTTGTCTTGAAGCCATGCATTAAACTTTTGTTTGCTCGTTCTACCAGACCATTGGCTTGAGGATGCGCCACAACAATATTTATCTGTTTGATGTTGAGCTTTTCGCACCACCGTTTGAAGGGATCATGGATGAAGTTGCTGCCATTGTCGCCATAATTATGTGTAGTGTCGAGCGACACACGATATTATCCCATACAAATTTTATGAGTTCCTTGCCCGTGGTCTTTGCTAGGGTTCGCCTCCATCCATTTTGTAAAGTAGTCGATGGCCACGATGACATACTTTACTTTTCTGGGCGCTTCAGGAAGGGGACCCAATACGTCCATTCCCCATTGGAAGAAAGGCCAAGGTGACATAATAGAAGTCATAAGAGTCTTGGGTAATTTGGGAACCGGGGAATGTATTTGGCAAGACTCGCATTTTTGAATGACCTCTCTGGCGTCCCTGTGCATTGTCGGCTAGTAGTATCCCTGTCTGATCAGTTTTGCCACCACGGATCTTGGACCGGAGTTCATGCCACATGCCTCTTCGTGCACTTCTCTTATCACGTAATTGCTCGAAGTGGGCCCACACACCTCAAAGATTGGACCCAAATATGACTTCTTGAACAAAGACCCCGCCTTCCATCGTAATGGGTATCTTCATCCGCAGAGTTCTTGCCTCGCTTTCATCGTTCGCCACTTTTGTTGGGAATTATGTGAAGTACGAATTATGCCGAATGGATTCTACTTAAGTGTATGGATTCTCACTGAAACATAATTTTACCGGGTTATATAGTTATTAGCTTGTTTCATGAGATAGTTATTCCGATTTTCTATAGTTAGTTAGGATATGCATGAGCTTTATTAGGAAGTGATTGTGTATATCTTATTTAGTTTTACGTTTCTTAGAGAAGAAGTTAGGTTCCTTGTCTATAAAAGGAACACAATAGAATGAATTATGTACTAGACGCTTTTACAAGTTATTAATATAACGATCCATGAGGATCAAAGAGTTCTTAGTTATCCGTGTTTTATACTTGTGTTTATATTCCGCTTAAGAATACAAGTTGTAGAGATTTTCTTTAGTTTGCTTGTGATTACATAAGTAATACTAACGATCTACGGCTCAAGATCTATCAAGGTCGCTTAGTTTTCAACAGTGGTATCGAGCCTCGTGAGAGTCTCTATGATACTAAGAACAGGTCTTTCTAAACACCCATACAACCAAAACAATATTCACCATGTCTGGATCGAACGTTGATGTCGAAATCACCAACAACCAAAACTCCACTCAACTTCAACAACTAAGTCTCTCGAATAGTAATGCTAAGTTTCCTTACCTTGAAAGGGAGGAATATGATCTTTGGGTGATAAAGATGCAAAAATGGATCTCCAACATTGATTGGAATCTATGGGAGATCGTGAGGAAGGGAAACAGTCTGAAGAGAACTACCACAGATGCTGATGGCAATCTAACTTTTGTTCCTCCCAAATCATCAAGAGATATCGGCGCTCAAAGAGAAACCAAAGATAAGACAATTCTTCTTCGTTATTCCCGAGGATCACTTGAGTGATTTTCACTTCATGAATGATGCCAAGGACATATGGTTAGCAATCAAGGCTAAGTTTGGAGGGAATAAGGAGTCTAGAGATTGAAAAGTCGATACTTGAGACAACAAATAAGATTTTCAAATCAAGAGGAAGGAATTCACAAGGGCTATGATAGTTTCACAAGATCTTAAGTTAGTTGAATCACCAAGGAAAAGCCGATAATGATGATTGTAATTCTAAGTTATCGAGGTCTTTACCTCAATCTCGCTACAGTGAGCATTGCTTTAAAAGCTAAAGGTGGTTTGATATGCTTACTTTTGATGAGTCAGAAACAAACTTAAATCTCTTGAACATGATGTAAGGAGTCCTTTTAGATATCATCATCACTGGTCACATACCTTCATTGGAGCTTCTACCCCAAAGATGACTCATGCTTCAAACCAACTTACTCATCATCATCCTATACTACCACCCATCAAGTTCTCAACTGAGGTATAATGGAAGATGTGCTTGATCCTTCTTTGCGATTATAATCCTCGAAGAACTTGCCTATTAGGATTTCAACCGCTGGATCCACCGAGATGGAAGAGATGAAGCCGAGATGGCGGGCTATGTTGCCTATGTATATCAAGAGGTTCGAGCGCAAAGTCGGAGAATGTTTGGCTTCCAAGGAAGAGATCCAAATGAGGTTTGAAAAAGGAAGGTCAAGTGTTTTACAAGTCAATAGATGGGTCACTTCTCCGAGAGTGCAAAGATAGGAAAGCGGGTGATGAGATGAGATACTATTCTTATCGCAGAATCGGAGGAGGCGGAACTTCAAAGGGATTAGCGCTTTGGTCACTCTTGACACCAATGTGGACTGGAAGCAACATGAGCGTGAAAATGATGATGGTCCTAGTATTGATAATGTTGGTTTGATTACAGACTGCATTTCAGAGGATAGGTATGATCGACGCCTTGACGGGCATCTCTCTAATCATCCTCTTAAGCATAAAGATGTTGGCATTGTTGATAGTGGTTGTTCAAGTATGTCGAAAACGTAGACATGATGCATAACTTGTACCCATTGATGATGGAGGCAATGTGACATTTGGAGGAAGTGATGGAAGAATTACGTGAAAGGGACCATCAAAACACCTCAAGTAGACTTTGAGAATGTATCCTATGTCAAGGAACTCCAACATTTCAATTTGTTCTCGATCACAAATATGTGACACCAAGAACAAAGTACTCTTCACAGAGGATGAATGTCTTGTGCTATCTAAAGACTTCAAACCCCTGTAAGAAACATCTCCAAGATCGAAGACTTCATTACCCTTATTGAAAATCACCGAACAAAAAGGTTAAAGGAATTCGTGTGATAATGGGATTGTAGTTCAAGAATTCTATACTTATAGAACTCTCAGGGTCTAAAGGAATCAAAAGGGACTATAGCACTCCAAGAACCCCACAACAAAATGGGTGGCGTAAAGGAAGAATAGGACCTTAATAGAGGTCGCAAGATCAATCGCGGCAGACTCTAAGTTACCCACCATGCTTTGATCAAGTCATTGGCAATTGTTATGTACCGAATAGGTATCTATTACTAGACCTCACTTCAAAACACCATATGAACTTCTATGGAAAGTTCCTACTATACATTACCTCAAACCTTTTGGTTGTCAAGTGACCATTCAATACAAGTAATCCTTTGGGCAAGTTTGATGAGAAAGTCGATGATGGTTACATTGTGGGATATTCAACATAGTAAGGCATACGTGGTTTATAATTTATCCATAAGAAGATTGAGGAGACTTTGAACCTAGATTTCTAGAAGACAATCCAAATGTTCAAGGATGTGGTCATGTTTGGTCTTTGACCTTGATTACTTAACCGATTATTCGGGTTATTCTAGACATATGGCTAATCAACATGCGTGTACTCCGTAGTTCCAACTAAAAATGCAGTACAATGGATGTCGATTCTGATAAAGGAGATTGAAGATGATGAACAACCCATTGTAGTGCCTTTTTCTCCCTAACATTTTTGCAGTGACACTCCAAAGATTTTGATGATGAGAGTGAAGATGATTCACACTATGTCAAGACCTTGCTAGGCTTAAGAACAAGAGTATGCACTACCCTAGATGCCGAGAGGAATGCCGAGGAGAGTACAAGTGATGGAATCTGGAAACAACAACTCACGAAGTGACCGCTTTCTCCTAACTTCACCAAATCAACGAAGACATGTCGCTTTACTCCTATTTCTACTAGAGTGTCAACGCACTTTGGAGAACCCTATACACGCTTTTCCAAAACCTTCGATCTTGGTCATCAAACCAAAGCCGGCATCTTCACCTCGCCTTCCTATGACATCAATTTGAACCTACTATCACTAATCTTGATACATCCATTGATGTCAATACCATCGCTACTAAACGGATCAACAATGCTCATCCACGCCTAATATTATTGGTGATCCTAATGCACCCGTTAGAACTAGGGTACCGTGGCAAGTTCTAAATATGGTCGTGGCTTTTATCTCTTATGTCTCAAATCAAGAAAGAGACAATCACACGCACTATGAACATTGTCTCTGCTTGCTTGTTTTCTTCTCAAGGGAACCAACCAGTGTAACTCAGCCGTGAAGACTCAAGTTGGCTTGAGGCAATGCAAGAAGAGATGCAACAATTTCAAAATCGCAAGTTTGGATCTTGGTACCACTACCTGATGGCAAGTATACAATTGGGACTAAATGGATTCTGAAAAATAAGAGAGATGCAAGGGGTGTTGTTATTAAAAACAAAGCAAGATTAGTTGCACAGGGGTATCGACAAGAGGAGGGAATAGATTATGATAAAGTGTTTGCACCTGTGGCAAGAATTGAGGCCATAAGGATTTTCTTGGCTTATGCATCCTATATGGGTTTTATAGTCTATCAAATGGATGTTAAAGGAGCCTTCCTGTATGGTGAAATAGAAGAGGAGGTTTATGTCACTCAACCTAAAGGATTTGAAGACCCGTGATCATCCTCATCATGTTTACAAGGTAGTCAAAGCTCTCTATGGACTACATCGTGCACCCGTAGCTTGGTATGCTAGGCTTTCATCATTTCACCAAGCATGGTTATCGAAGAGGTGCAATTGATAAGACACTTTTCCTTAAGAAGAATTCCACATATATCATTCTTGTGCAAGTGTATGTGGATGACATTATCTTTGGATCCACAAAAGAAGCTTGGTGGAGTTCGAGGAACTTATGGCGGAGAGTTTCGATGAGTGCCATGGGAGTTGACTTTCTTTTAGGTCTTCAAGTTCAACAGAAACCCCGATGGTATCTTTATCGTCAGACAAATATGCAGGACATCTTAAAGAAATTTGGTATGGAAAGTGTCGATCGCCACTACACCTTATGAAGCTCCAAAACTAAAGACCATCAATGAAGCGCATCCACCTGTGAATGTTCATTTATACAGGTCGATGATTGGTTCTTTGATTTATCTAATAGCTTCAAGGCCTGATATTACTTTTGCTGTGAGTGTATGTTCTCGACATCAAGTCACTCCACTTACTTTCCATCTCAATGCTATCAAGAAGATCTTTAAGTACCTCAAAGGTCAACCTCTGTTAGGGCCTTTGGTACCTAAAAGAGTCTTCATTTAAGCTAGAAGCATATAGTGATAGTGACTATGCCGGAGCAACCGATAGAGGTCCACCACCGAGGTTGCCAATTCCTTGAAAGAGATTGATTTCTTGGCAATGCAAGAAACAAACAATTGTGGCTACCTCATCCATCAAGCAGTATGTTGTCGCCGCTAATCACCGCGATGTGTTCTTTGGATACAAAATCAATTGTTGGATTATGGGTATAATTTCATGAACACAACAATTTTTATTGATAATCAAAGCACCATATGCATTGTCAAAATCCAGCTTTTCACAATGAACTAAACATATTGAAATCAGTGCACCACTTTATAAGAGATGAATATGACAAACATTTGCTAAAAGTTGTTAAAATACATAATCGATGACAATGTGGTGTATCTCAATAAAAGGCTTTTGATGGACCAAGGTTTCAACACCTTGTGGTCCATATTGGTATGCTTAACCCTTAACCGCAAAGTTTAAGGGGAGGCATAGGCCTCGTGGGAGGATTTGTGTACACTTTGCATGTTGTTATGTAAATTTGTTTGACTTTATGTATACTTTTGCTTGATTTTGCTCTAACACTAACCATCTAATGTAAATTTAGTATGTTTGTTCTTGTTTGTTTGTGTGTTTCTCTGCTTGTTTTGATTTGCGCTTTGCCTTATAAAGTTGAAGTTCATCAAGGTTGGTCAAATGGAAAATAATTTTGTAAGCTTTGAAGCTTGTTTCACCGAGATCAAAGTAATCAAGTAAACAATTTGATTCCACCTGCTTAAAGTAATCTTGAATAAACGAAATTGAAGTCAAATTGTTCTTTCATTCATTCAAGAAACAGCTTATACTTACAAAATTCAATCAACTTCAAATGCAACTACAAGAGAAGAGCTATACATGATCAACTAATCCTAATCTAGTTCATATCATCTATTCTAACATCTAACAGATGTTGGATATGCATGATCGCTTCACATCTTTCACACTAGATACGGATATGCGTCAGTGAAATCTTGCATAACCACCCATTCCTTCTATCTCAATGGTCGAGATGCATGACCTCTATGACGAGGATGCTAAGGATCAAAATGGGAAGGATGGATTGATGAAAATCATGATGATGAAGAAAAATAATATTTCCTTTGTGCTTCATCTACTTGGTTTCACCAAAAATTAATCCATCCACCTTCCTTAAGCCCTTCCTCTATACGATATGTGATGAAGCACCAAAAAATGGCGCAGGAAGAGCTAACACCACCTCTCTTTCGGCACGTGGCTTTGGTTGAGGTTGAGTTCTGGAGGTCGAGTAAGATGTTCTCTTCTTAGTGGACCCATCGAGTCATCGAAGATTCACTTGATTCACTACACCGCCATCATCAAGAACCGAGAAATGGGGATTTCAAAGGACGACGGTCGAGTGGACATGACCAAAATCAAGGAAATCACCGATGATGATGATGATGGAGAAGAGGTTGGATTAACAACCTCGGTTTAGTACTCAATTGGGTTGTGGTATTGTGTGTCTTCTCAAGGGTTGACTTATAATTTTCCAAGTTTATTTTTGATAACATGGTTGAGAACATTCAAAAGAAAAGGCATAAGTTTATTGTACCCTAGGTTTTACAAATTGTATTAGACATTACCACCCAAACCCAAGACTTTTATCTCATAACGACTTTTATCTACTAAACTATTTGCTTCAATGAAAACTAAATTAGGGACACACTATCCTTTGTTAGCATTATGTTGCCTCAAGGCAATGAGGTCACGATGAGGATAGTGATGTTAATCTACCTTCTACCAATGTTACCACGATGGTAATCCTTCACCGCCATGATGAGGCCCTTCTAATATCACAAGTATCTAATGTTTCTCCCGACCGACCACCACCTATACCTTCACCTAGAATTAGTCCTAGTCCATCACCCACCAAAGTTAGTCTTGATGAGTTTGAGACCAAACTACTCAACCGACCACACTAGTCCACTCAGTGGAACCCTTTAATGAAGGTTCTCCTAATGTCGAGCATGACCATATTTCTCTGAAGGTCCAATGAAGTTCACATTACCACCGAGCAATCACCGGTGGAGCCGAGGACCCTATTACACTTACATATGTCTTTGCTCTAGTGAACAGTGCATGCAGTGAGGTTGCCGAGCTCAAAAGGAACTTTCGAGACTAAATCTTCTCTTGGCAATGAGATTGTGGAGTCGAGGAATAAGGTTAAAAGTTTGGAAGATCAAATTGGGCATCATTCTAAAAGGAGGCTAGTGGTTTCTTGATGAAGAGCAGAGGATAATCCTCTTAAGATTTTAGTGATGTTGCTCAAAAGACTCATGTTTCTCTCTTGTTATTGCTGAATCTTCAAAGAAAACAACCTATTCGATTTACTAGAAAAGGAGAAGACAATATCTAATAAGGAATCCAATCAAGCTTCAAAAGCACCAAATGTTGATGATGTAATCACGATGTTTCAATGGAGGATGTTGTTTCTATGCATGGTAATTCATTGTACAAGATCAACTAAGTAATCTACTACAAAGAATAGTTCTCAAGAATTTTACCGGAAGAAGTTTTCGTTTGGATTCTAATGCTGAAGTATTTTCATCACCTGTTGAAGAATTGTCTCAACCTGTTTCTTCTTTTGCTAAGTTGGGAGTTTCTTCTGAAGTTTCTCCTATGGATATTCCCCAAGCTAGTTCTGCTGAAAAGTCTATTGCTACAGAGAAAGAAATACTAATTGATGCAGAGCTTGGTACTGGTTTAGTAAGTGAAGAAGAGCTGAAAGAGAAGAAAGAATGTTAGCTGAATGTAATGACAATAAGAAAAGTGAGGATTTGGCTAAACAATTTATAATGAGCGATCCGTATAAACTAGTCAAGTCTAATCACACAATGGCCACTTGAATGGCCAACCGTAATGACTTAAAAACAACTTAGACACAAATACAATGAAGATCGAGAATATAGTGAATTCCTGGTCGTTATATCCCATGGAGACTCAATGGTGTGCAAACACTTGATCGACGATAGAATGATCACTAATGATATGATCAATAAGGTTTTGAGAAATTTATACCTAAAGAAAAGATTTACAAATTACAGCGACTTAAATGCAAATTAAGAAAATTAAAAGATAAAATATATTAAATAAACGCTATCACTATTTTTAAATGATGAACGCTTAAAACTAAAAACGACGTTTAAATAAAATTACGTAAGCGTATAAAATAAAACGTGAAATCTAAGAAATAAAAGTCCTAAAAATATGAAAATACATTTTTACAAACCTAATGATAAAAGAAACTTTATAGAAAAAGAAAATTATTTTTATAGCTATTTAATTAATTATTATTAATTAAAACTAATTTAACTATTTAATAAATACTCTAAAATAGAAGAAAATACAAAATAAGGCTAGAAAAATAAAACTATGATTTAGAAAAATCTAAAATATGATAAAACTTATTTTAAAACTGAAAATATATTTTTTAGACTTTTTATGTATTTATTATTAATTTAAAACTATTTAAAACTAATTAAAATGCTAGAAAATACTATTTAAACCAAGAAAATTATGGAAAAATATTTTTTTGACTTTTTACATTTATCTTAACTTAAGAAAAATGAAAAATTATTTTTTTGAAACTTTTCTTAATTTTTTGTATTAAAAGCTAATTAAAAATGCTTAAAAACTAATTTAAATCAAGAAAAATACTAAACAGGCTTGGAAAAATATGAAAATTTCAGGAAAACTCTAAAATATTATTCTAAATCTATAAAAAATATAAAAACATATGCTTATGTGGATGATAATGAAACCGTAGTGTAATGCAGCCCCAAATAAGCTACTAAAATAAGCTATAAGCTACAGTGAATGATCCAAATGATTAGCAGAGCTAAAGTTCACTAAAATAAGCCTAATGCAACTAATTAATACTACTCTAGACCACTAATGATGCATTAACTAAGAATGAGCTTATGAGATTAATAATACAAAACAACGATCAAGGGATACCTTTAAGCACTCGCACAAGCTAAGTAAATAAGCTAAAGGGAAAACAGATGCTTGGACCTAAAGTAGACCTCGGTAGGGTACACAAGAACCAAAACTCAGCTCCTAATGAGCTCACATGAGCTTTTGCAAGCTTATAAAAACTCTACAAACCCGTGCTCGTGGCATGGTTTCGCAGAAGGTCAAAAGAAAGCTAAGAATAAGCACTATATAAGCTAAGTGGGTATAAGCTAGTATTTTCTAATTTTGTTTAGCAATTGAACTTTACTATCCTAGGAGCTTATGAAATGAATCTAAGTATTAAGCACACAAAGAAAATTCTAAATTTTATTCAAAAATGAGTATTAAGAACTTCGACTTTTTAATTACTCTAAGCAGCTTGACTTTATGAGATTGTGATTGATTCTAATGACTGTATGTTATATTAAGCTATACTAAGGTGAAATTAAGCAATAGTATCAAGTTTTAAACTAATTTTATGAGTTATGCATCTAACATTCCAATAGCTTAATCGATAACAAAGTAGAAGCTAATTTGACTTTTAATTAGATAAGGATCGGTTTCTTTTGTTGTTCGAGCTACTAGAGACTAGTATGAAATGAAACACTAACAAACAAAGACATAAACAACCTTTAACACCCTTTAATTCAGCAATTCCAAACACCACTTTTGAAACAGCTTTGAGATTTTTCAAAGGTTAACACAGATTAAGACATTGAATTTGATTCAGAACTTTATAATATCAATTTACAAGACTAAATGAAGCATTAAACAAGGACAATAACAACATGAAATCGAGAAATGACAATTATGTTTATATAACTGTTAAACCAAGAATTTTAGTAATTAACAATTCTAAAGAACAAACCATCGATTTAATGTTTACTTATGCTTAAATACACCTAAGAAACATACACAAACACAGTATTATAGCTTATGAGTAACTAAAAGCAGAAAAGCTAAAAAAGCTTAAGAGCTTACAATGCTTTTTCACCCAAAGATCATGAACTGGTACCAAGAACAATCCTATAGGCTTACCACTAAGCCTCTAAACCATTTCCAACCAACTTCCAACTTGCTTCAAATTCTTGAGCTCCATTTCCATGTATTTTTGATTTTTACAACTAATTTAGTGGAATTTTAATTTTTCTTTTAAACTCTAAACCTGAATGCTGAAGGTTTCTAATAGCTTATAAAGGTTTTCTAAGAGCTTATATAAGCTTACAAGTTTTTAAGAATGACCGGTAACAACATGTGCATATCTTGAGAATTTTGAAGTTGAAAATTACATAAACCTAAAATTAGATTAAAACTTGAAATTAATAACTAGAATACATTTATTTATACCGAAATTACTTAAATAAAGTACTTGAGAGTTTTAACAAACACCGGGAAACTTGAAAAGATTAAAACGACATAATTAAAACTAAATTACACTACTCTCCTTTTCTTCTCTTTCTTTCTTTATTTATACTTCAAAAGCTTCCCACTAGTCCTCCTCATTGATTCCCACTGAATCGGGGCGTTGGACGACTTTATGGATTTTGGCATTGATGCATTTTTGGCGTCAAAGTGATTTTAGCCAGTGGAAGGATTGAGTGTTAAGGGGAGGGACATTTAATGATTCTTGTAGTTGTTGAGGTGGGGGACATGGAAAGGTGAAGAAATGGGGATGGTGTTGCAGAAGCAGGTGAGCAAGGGAAGGAAGGACTTTCATGGGTAAAGGGATTTGACCGGATGGGTTGACCGATATTAATAATCAAGGGGTCAAAACAGGGGTCCAAAAGGGTTTGGCGAGGTCCATAGTAGGATTTGACAAGGCGAAAAGGTTTAAAGGGTTAAATGCACAAGGACTTAATGTGTAAATTCAAAACTCAAGGACCTAGGCCGCTAATTCAAAAGTTGCTCAAGGGCTAAAAGTGACAAATTCTAAAAGTACAAGGACCAATCTTGACATTTTCCAATTTTCAAGGACCATTTTTGACATTTTTCAAACTTGAGGGACCAAAGTTGTAATTTTGCAAATTTTAAACTTTGAAGGGTTTGTTTTAACAACTTTTGAATCCCATGGACCTTAAATGACATTTTTATTTATTTTGATTTACCAGGACCTGCTTTTGACAACTTTTGAAACTTGGGGACTAAACCGCCAATTTTGCAAATTTGATACGCTTTTTATCGATTTTGATATTTTGCATTTAAAACACATAAAACACTTGTTTGTGATATTTTGATCATTTTGATGTGTTTCGAGTGTTTGATGATTTTGCGTTTATATTGTACAAAAATAATGAGTATTTAGACACTCATCAATCCCCCCATCGAGATATTGCTAGTCCCTAGCAATGATTTGAGAAAACTTAATGGATTTGAAAACTCTTACCAAAAGCCATCACTGGAGTAGCCAAATGTTTCGGTCAAGTAAGAACCTTGGTACATCGATAACCAAATGATTTTGAGCAAATCATAAGTCAGAAACGGATTTGATTTGTCTTACCGAAGCCGCTTTGCTCGACTAGCCAACTCTTAGATAAATTATCGAATTATCTTTGGTGAGTCGATTACCAATCACGGATTTTCCATCGCCTTTACCATGCCATAACCTTAAGGGCTAGCCAACTCTTCACTTTTTAGGATATGCGAATAATACCATACAATTTGGGCAAATTGTGTCGTAAACTGATTTGATATATCTTACCAAGAGCCGCTTTGCTCTCGGATTAGCCAATCATTTTGTTATTATTTTGACAAGGCGGATCGATAACTAAATGAGTAAGTGCAAAACACTCACTCCAAAAAAATTTGGCCAAAACGGGGAATGGAATAATTATATGATAAAATTCGAGAATTTCCCCACACTTAGAAATGAATATTGCCCTCAATATTCAAAGTACCAGTTATGCCGAAACAAAGAACGTAAAAAGGAAATATTACGACCATTATTTTAAAAGATTTTTTTTTTTTTTTTTTTTAAGATATATATATATATATATATATATATATATATATATATATATATATATATATATATATATATATATATATATATATATATATATATATATATATATATATAACATGGGGCATCACCCCACACTTAGGTGGTAGAAAAGGGGTGAAGTCGAAATATGGGTGAAACACATATGGTGGCATAATCATGTTTTTGATTTTAGTCGCTAGCTTGACTCGACTTCAATTCATTGGTTCATGGGAAGCAAAGTGAAGAAACAATCTCCATCGGACTTTCATTCAAGATGTTTGGACAAACATTGAAGTACGGAAAGTTCCACACCGATGAGATATATAGAGAAAGACCCGCCTACAAATGATAAATGAAAATGCCGGTCAAGATAATGTCCCCACCCCAAGGATGGGCAAGAGAGAAGTCACATCATATGTGAGGAATGGAAGAAAGATGTTGATAACAATCAAGATCCATTCTTCATCCTCAAATATAGACATATCGGAGGAAGGGTGAGGTAGTATCATCAATAAGCAAACTCTTATGATAGAGTACACCTTCCTCCAAGTCAATATCATCCTCAAGATCAAAATAGAATTGATCATATTCCGGAGGAGATATGCGCGAGAGAGTTCACCGAGAACTCTTCATGAAGATAATCATTGAAAAGCCTCAAGCTCGGGCTTGTCCAATGTAGAGTCACTATCCACAACGGGATAGGAGATGATGTCACGACTTAGCACGTAATGATTCAATCTTAGAAACGAGGAGATTTATATTGAACAATTTTTCACGAAGCATCTCGTCCTCAATTTCCGATCATCATAATTCTCACCTCTTCTAAGCTAACTAGCTCGAAGGTAGCTCGACATAATCGATGTCTCCATAGGATAAAGAATCGCCAAACCAAGTACAATCGTTATCGGAATCGGAGAACATCTCGACATGACTATATGGAATGTCAAGAGAGGAGAAGAATCATTATTAAGAGGCTCATCACACATACACGGGAGATAACCCTGACTCACTTGGGTTGGAACAAGGCTCAACACTAGACGATTCCATTTGGAATAGTGCTAGAAGGCTCGTCCCCATTATGAGAGAGTCAATGGAGCTTGGTGTGATTTCAGGTTGACAAGCTCTCATAATACTCCTTCATTTGAATAGTATCCTCATCATCATCGTCATCATATCCGATTCTTATATTCATCTCATCAAGCTTACACACCATTCTTTTCATTTGTAGTTTCTTTCAATGCGATTTCTTCGAACTTTGTGGAAGATTACACCTCGTAATCATTGAGATGTCGTGAAGGCCTCGGAGTCGATGACCGATGGAATACCTGGGGTTGGAAATTGTCAAACCGGAGAATTGGAATTGCGAAATTTTGATTCATCCATTGACATTCAAAAGTCGACATGAGGACCCCCGCACCTCACAATGTAGATAATTGGAAAATAATTTCACCAAAGTTCTGACAGGAACATGGTTCCGCTCATAGACAAGCGGAACCCGTGGTGGACAATCAAAACCGTAATGAGAATCATTCCTACAAACTCGCAGTGAGAGGATTCAGATTGGGCAATGGAGGTAGGTAGGAAAAATCGGTGTTTCATTATTTGAAATGGGATCGGGATCACCGACAAACTTGTCTCCTAAACTCACATTGGTACATCGCCAACAATTTCCACCGCTAAATGGACCTCCACACCAAGAACATGTCGAAACCATGACATAAAGAATTAAACGGATAAGAGGGATAAGAGATGAAGAATTAAATGGTTAAGAGGGATAAGAAATGAGAATTAAACAGTTCGAGGATAAAGAAATGTAGAATTAAACAGAGAGGATAAAGGATGGATATTTTGGATTTTTGAAAACATGCTATAAAACAAAGAATGAAAATATTTTGTGTTGATAACACTTCAGGAAAAAGTGTTAATGAACTTTGGATTTTTGAAAACTTTACAAAAAACTTTTACAAAAGGTGGGTTATGTGCAAGAATGGGTCCGAAAATGGCTAAACACGCTAAAGCCTCCCAAGAATGCACGCTAAATTTGATCTGTGTTAAACTAGTCAAGTCTAATCACACAAGCTGGCCACTTGTGAATGGCCAACCGTAACAGACTTAAAACAGCTTAGACACAAATACAATGAAGATCAGAGAATATAGTGAATTCTCGGGTCGTTATATCCCACGGAGACTCAATGGTGTGCAAACACTTGATCAGACGATAGAATGATCACTAATGATAGTGATCAATAAGGTTTTTGAGAAATTTATACCTAAAGAAAAGATTTACAAATTACAGCGACTTAAATTCAAATTAAGAAAATTAAAAAGATAAAATATATTAAATAAACGCTATCACTATTTTTAAAATGATGAACGTTTAAAACTAAAAACGTACGTTTAAATAAAATTACGTAAACGTACAAAATAAAACGTGAAATCTAAGAAATAAAGTCCTAAAAATATGAAAAATACATTTTACAAACCTAATGATAAAAGAAACTTTATAGAAAAAGAAAATTATTTTTATAGCTATTTAATTAATTATTATTAATTAAAAACTAATTTAACTATTTAATAAATACTCTAAAATAGAAGAAAATACAAAATAAGGCTAGAAAAATAAAACTATGATTTAGAAAATCTAAAATATGATAAAACTTATTTTAAAACTGAAAATATATTTTTAGACTTTTATGTATTTATTATTAATTTAAAACTATTTAAAACTAATTAAAATGCTAGAAAATACTATTTAAACCAAGAAAATTATGGAAAATATTTTTGACTTTTTACATTTATCTTAACTTAAGAAAATGAAAATTATTTTTTGAAACTTTTCTTAATTTTTGTATTAAAAGCTAATTAAAAATGCTTAAAACTAATTTAAATCAAGAAAAATACTAAACAGGCTTGGAAAAATATGAAAATTTCAGGAAAACTCTAAAATATTATTCTAAATCTATAAAAATATAAAACATATGCTTATGTGGATGATAATGAAATCAGAGTGTAATGCACCCTAAATAAGCTACTAAAATAAGCTATAAGCTACAGAATGATCCAAATGATTAGCAGAGCTAAAGTTCACTAAAATAAGCCTAATGCAACTAATTAATACTACTCTAGACCACTAATGATGTATTAACTAAGAATGAGCTTATGAGATTAATAATAAAATGAAATGATGAGGATACCTTTAAGCACTGCACAAGCTAAGTAAATAAGCTAAAGGGAAAAAACAGATGCTTGGACCTAAAGTAGACCTGGTAGGGTACAAGAACCAAAACTCAGCTCTAATGAGCTCACATGAGCTTTGTCAAGCTTATAAAACTCTACAAACTGTGCTCGGGGCATGGTTTCGCAGAGAAGGGTCAAAAGAAAGCTAAGAATAAGCACTATATAGCTAAGTGGGTATAAGCTAGTATTTTTATAATTTTTAGCAAATTGAACTTTACTATCCTAGAGCTTATGAAATGAATCTAAGTATTAAGCACAAAAGAAATTCTAAATTTTATTCAAAAATGAGTATAAGAACTTTGACTTTTTAATTACTCTAAGCATTGACTTTTATGAGATTGTGATTGATTCTAATGACCTGTATGTTATATTAAGCTATACTAAGGTGAAATTAAGCAATAGTATCAAGTTTTAAACTAATTTTATGAGTTATGCAATCTAACATTCCAACAGCTTAACCGACAATAAAGAAGAAGCTAATTTGACTTTTAATGAGATAAGGACGGTTTCTTTTGTTGTTCGAGCTACTAGAGACTAGTATGAAATGAAACACTAACAAACAAAGACATAAACAACCTTTAACACCCTTTAATTCAAAGAATTCCAAACACCACTTTTGAAACAGCTTTGAGATTTTTCAAAGGTTAACACAGACAAGACATTGAATTTGATTCGTAACTTTATAATATCAATTTACAAGACTAATGAAGCATTAAACAAGGACAATAACAACATGAAACCGAGAAATGACAATTATGTTTATATAATCGTTAAACCAAGAATTTTGGCAATTAACAATTCTAAAGAACAAACCCTCATCGATTTAATGTTTACTTATGCTTAAATACACCTAAGAAACATACACAAACACAGATTATAGCTTATGAGTAACTAAAACAAGAAAAGCTAAAATGCTTTTGAAGAGCTTACAACCTGCTTTTCACCAAAGATCATGAACTGGGTACCAAGAACAATCCTATAGGCTTACCACTAAGCCTCTAAACCATTTCCAACCAACTTCCAACTTGCTTCAATCCTTGAGCTCCATTTCCATGTATTTTTGATTTTACAACTAATTTAGTGGAATTTTGTGAATTTTTCTTTTAAACTCTAAACCTGAATTGAAGGTTTCTAATAGCTTATAAAGGTTTTCTAAGAGCTTATATAAGCTTACAAGTTTTTAAGAATGACCGGTAACAACATGTGCATATATTGAGAATTTTGAAGTTGAAAATTACATAAACCTAAAATTAGATTAAAACTTGAAATTAATAACTAGAATACATTTATTTATACTGAAATTACTTAAATAAAGTACTTGAGAGTTTTAACAAACACTGGGAAACTTGAAAAGATTAAAACGACATAATTAAAACTAAATTACACTACTCTCCTTTTTCTCTTCTCTTTCTTTCTTTATTTATACTTCAAAAGCTTCCCACTAGTCCTCTGATTGATTCCCACTTGGAATTGGGGCCGTTGGATGACTTTAGTGGATTTTGGCCGTTTGATGCATTTTGGCGCCAAAGTTGAGTTTAGCCAGGTGGAAGGATTGAGTGTTAAGGGGGAGGGATCATTTAATGATTCTTGTAGTTGTGTGGAGGTGGGGGGACATGGAAAGGTGAAGGAGAGCTGGGGGGATGGTGTTGCAGAGAAGCAGGTGAGCAAGTGGAAGGGGAAGGACTTTGGCGGGTAAAGGGATTTGACTGGATGGGTTGACTGGATATTAATAATCAAGGGGGTCAAAACAGGGGGTCCAAAAGGGTTTGGCAGGGTCCATAGTAGGATTTGACAAGGCCAAAAGGTTTAAAGGGTTAAATACACAAGGACTTAATGTAAATTCGAAACTCAAGGACCTAGGTCGCCAATCGAAAAGTTGCTCCAAGGGCTAAAAGTGACAAGTTCTAAAAGTACAAGGACCAATCTTGACATTTTCCAATTTTCAAGGACCATTTTGACATTTTTCAACTTGAGGGACCAAAGTTGTAATTTTGCAAATTTTAAACTTTGAAGGGTTTGTTTTAAAAACTTTTGAATCCCATGGACCTTAAATGACATTTTTATTTATTTTGATTTACCAGGGACTGTTTTTGACAACTTTTAAAACTTGGAAGACTAAAACTGCCAATTTTGCAAATTTGATACGTCTTTCATCCGATTTTGATATTTTTGCATTTAAAACACATAAAACACTTGTTTGTGATATTTTGATCATTTTGATGTGTTTCGAGTGTTTTCGAGATGATTTTGCAGTTTATATTGACAAAATGATGAGTATTTAGACACCCATCAATCCCCCACATCGAGATATTGCTAGTCCCTAGCAATGATTTGAGAAAACTTAATGGATTTGAAAACTCTTTACCAAAAGCCATCACTGAGTAGCCAAATGTTTCAGCTCAAGTAAGAACCTTGGTACATCGATAACCAAATGATTTTGAGCAAATCATAAGCTATAAACGGATTTGATTTGTCTTTACCGTAAGCCGTCTTGCTCTGGACTAGCCAACTCTTAGATAAATTATCGTAATTATCTTTGGTGAGCGATTACCAATTATGGATTTTCCATCGCCTTTACCACAAGCCATAACCTTGCGGGCTAGCCAACTCTTCACTTTTTAGGATATGGTGAGTTGAATACCATACAATTTTGGGCAAATTGCAAGAAAACGGATTTGATATATCTTTACCAAGAGCCGCTTTGCTCCCGGATTAGCCAATCATTTTGTTTTTTTTTTTTTGACAAGGCGGATCGATAACCAAATGAGTAAGTGCAAAACACTTACTCCAAAAAATTTTGGCCAAAACGGGAATTGGTATAATTATATGATAAAATTCGTGAGAATTTCACACTTAGAAATGAATATTTCTCAATATTCAAAGTACCAAGTGCCTATGTCAAAACAAAGAACGTAAAAAGGAAATATTACTACATTATTTTAAAAGATTTTTTTTTTTTTTTTTAAGATATATATATATATATATATATATATATATATATATATATATATATATATATATATATATATATATATATATATATATATATATATATATATATATATATATATATATATATATATATATATATATATATATATATATATATATATATATATATATATATAACATGTGGGCATCACTCCACACTTAGTGGTAGAAAAGTGGCTAAGAAGTCGTAAATACGGGTGAAACCCATATGGTGTGTATCATCGTTTTTGATTTCGAGTCGCTTAGCTTGACTCGACCCCGAATTCATTGGTTCATGGGAAGCAAAGTGAAGAAACAACTTCCATCGGACTTTTCATTCAAGATGTTTGGACAAACATTGAAGTACGTGAAAGTTCCACACCGATGAGATATATAGAGAAAGACCCGGCTCATAAATGATAAATGAAAATGCCGGGGTCAAAGATAATGTCCTCACTCCCGAAGGAGTGAAGAAGAGAGGAAGTCACATCATATGTGAGGAATGGAAGAAAGATGTTGATAACAATCAAGATCCATTCTTCATCCTCAAATATAGACATATCGGGAGGAAGGGTGAGGGTAGTATCATCAATAAGCAAACTCTTATGATAGAGTACACCTTCCTCCAAGTCAATATCATCCTCAAGATCAAAATAGAATTGATCATATTCGAGGAGATATGTCATGAGAGTTCACCGGAGAACTCTTCATGAAGATAATCATTGGAAAGCCTCAAGCTCGGGCTTGTCCAATGTAGAGTCACCATCCACAACGGGATAGGAGATGAAGTCGACTTAGCACGTAATGATTCGATCTTAGAAACGAGGAGATTTATATTGAACAATTTTCACGAAGTATCTCGTCCTCAATTTCAGATCATCATATTTCTCACCTCTTCTAAGCTAACTAGTCGAAGGTAGCTCTCGACATAATCGATGTCTCCATAGGATAAAGAATCACAAACCAAGTACAATCGTATCGAATCGGAGAACATCTCGACATGATCATATGGAATGTCAAGAGAGGAGAAGAATCATTATTAAGAGGCCCATCACATATTACCGGAGATAACCCTGACTCACTTGGGTTGGAACAAGGCTCTCAACACTAGACGATTCCATTTACGGAATAGTGCTAGAAGGCTCGCCCCATTATGAGAGAGTCAATGGGAGCTTCGGTGTGATTTCACCGACAAGCTCATAATACTCCTTCATTTGAATAGTATCCTCATCATCATCGCCATCATATATGATTCTTATATTCATCCGTCAAGCTTACACACCATTCTTTTCATTTGTAGTTTCTTTCGAATGCGATTTCTTCATAACTTTGTGGAAGATTACACCCTCGTAATCATTGAGATGTTTGAAGGCTCTAAGTCCGATGACCGATGGAATAACGCGGGGTTGGAAATTGTCAAAAGCGGAGAATCAATTGCGAAAATTTTGATTCATCGGTTGACATTCAAAAGTCGATGAGGACCCCATAATTCTCACAATGTAGATAATTGGAAAATAATCTTTCACCAAAGTTCGATTGTAACATGGTTCCAAACATAGACAAGCGGAACCCGTGGTGGACAATCAAAACCGTAATGAGAATCATTCTACAAAACTCGTATGAGTAGGATTCAGATTGGGGGTGTGGAGGTAGGTAGGAAAAATCGTGTTTCATTATTTGAAATGGGATCGATCACCGACAAACTTGTCTCCAAACTCATATTGGTACATCGCCGACAATTTCCACTGCTAAATGGACCTCCACACCAAGAACATGTCGAAAACCATGACATAAAGAATTAAACGGATAAGAGGATAAGAGATGAAGACTTAAATGGTTAAGAGGGATAAGAAATGGAGAATTAAACAGGTTTGAGGATAAAGAAATGTAGAATTAAACAGATTAGAGGATAAAGGATGGATATATATAGATTTTTGAAAAACATGCTATAAAAAAAAAGAATGAAAATATTTTGGTGTTGATAACACTTCATAAAAAGTGTTAATGAACTTTGGATTTTGAAAACTTTACAAAAACTTTTTACAAAAGGTGGGTTATGTGCAAGAATGGGTCCGAAATGGCTAAACACACTTAAAGCCTCCCGGCGCTGTAAAAATTTGATCACGTGCTAAACTAGTCAAGTCTAATCACAAGCTCGCTTGCCATGAATGGCCAACCGTAATGACTTAAAACGATTTAGACACAAATACAATGAAGATCGAGAATATAGTGAATTCCCGGTCGTTATATCCCACGGAGACTCAATGGTGTGCAAACACTTGATCGAGACGATAGAATGATCACTAATGATAGTGATCAATAAGGTTTTGAGAAATTTATACCTAAAGAAAAGATTTACAAATTACAAATGACTTAAATGCAAATTAAGAAAATTAAAAGATAAAATATATTAAATAAACGCTATCACTATTTTAAAATGATGAACGCTTAAAACTAAAAACGACGCTTAAATAAAATTACGTAAACGCATAAAATAAAACGTGAAATCTAAGAAATAAAGTCCTAAAAATATGAAAATACATTTTACAAACCTAATAATAAAAGAAACTTTATAGAAAAATAAAATTATTTTTATAGCTATTTAATTAATTATTATTAGTTAAAAACTAATTTAACTATTTAATAAATACTCTAAAATAGAAGAAAATACAAAATAAGGCTAGAAAAATAAAAATATGATTTATAAAAATCTAAAATATGATAAAACTTATTTTAAAACTGAAAATATATTTTTTAGACTTTTTATGTATTTATTATTGATTTAAAACTATTTAAAACTAATTAAAATGCTAGAAAATACTATTTAAACCAAGAAAATCATGGAAAATATTTTTGACTTTTTACATTTATCTTAACTTAAGAAAAATGAAAAATTATTTTTTTTGAAACTTTTCTTAATTTTTTGTATTAAAAGCTAATTAAAAATGCTTAAAAACTAATTTAAATCAAGAAAAATACTAAACAGGCTTGGAAAAATATGAAAATTTCAGGAAAACTCTAAAATATTATTCTAAATCTATAAAAAATATAAAAACATATGCTTATGTGGATGATAATGAAACTGTAGTGTAATGCAGTCCTAAATAAGCTACTAAAATAAGCTATAAGCTACAGGAATGATCCAAATGATTAGCAGAGCTAAAGTTCACTAAAATAAGCCTAATGCAACTAATTAATACTACTCTAGACCACTAATGATGCATTAACTAAGAATGAGCTTATGAGATTAATAATACAAAAACAGTGATCAAGGGATACCTTTAAGCACTCGCACAAGCTAAGTAAATAAGCTAAAGGAAAAACAGATGCTTGGACCTAAAGTAGACCTGGTAGGGTACACAAGAACCAAAACTCAGCTCCTAATGAGCTCACATGAGCTTTTGTCAAGCTTATAAAAAAAACTCTACAAACCTGTGCTCAGGGCATGGTTTCAGAGAAGGGGTCAAAAGAAAGCTAAGAATAAGCACTATATAAGCTAAGTGGGTATAAGCTAGTATTTTTCTAATTTTGTTTAGCAGCTGAACTTTACTATCCTAGGAGCTTATGAAATGAATCTAAGTATTACACACAAAGAAAATTCTAAATTTTATTCAAAATGAGTATTAAGAACTTTGATTTTTTAATTACTCTAAGCATTGACTTTATGAGATTGTGATTGATTCTAATGACTGTATGTTATATTAAGCTATACTAAGGTGAAATTAAGCAATAGTATCAAGTTTTAAACTAATTTTATGAGTTATGCAATCTAACATTCCAACAGCTTAACCGACAATAAAGAAGAAGTTAATTTGACTTTTAATGAGATAAGGATCGTTTCTTTTGTTGTTCGAGCTACTAGAGACTAGTATGAAATGAAACACTAACAAACAAAGACATAAACAACCTTTAACACCCTTTAATTCAGAATTCCAAACACCACTTTTGAAACAGCTTTGAGATTTTTCAAAGGTTAACATGATTAAGACATTGAATTTGATTCGTAACTTTATAATATCAATTTACAAGACTAATGAAGCATTAAACAAGGACAATAACAACATGAAACCGAGAAATGACAATTATGTTTATATAACTGTTAAACCAAGAATTTTGGCAATTAACAATTCTAAAGAACAAACCCATCGATTTAATGTTTACTTATGCTTAAATACACCTAAGAAACATACACAAACACGATTATAGCTTATGAGTAACTAAAACAAGAAAAGCTAAAATGCTTTTGAAGAGCTTACAACTGCTTTTTCACCAAAGATCATGAACTGGTACCAAGAACAATCCTATAGGCTTACCACTAAGCCTCTAAACCATTTCCAACCAACTTCCAACTTGCTTCAATTCTTGAGCTCCATTTCCATGTATTTTTGATTTTTACAACTAATTTAGTGGAATTTTTGTGAATTTTTCTTTTAAACTCTAAACCGAATGTGAAGGTTTCTAATAGCTTATAAAGGTTTTCTAAGAGCTTATATAAGCTTACAAGTTTTAAGAATGACCTGTAACAACATGTGCATATCTTGAGAATTTTGAAGTTGAAAATTACATAAACCAAAATTAGATTAAAACTTGAAATTAATAACTAGAATACATTTATTTATACCGAAATTACTTAAATAAAGTACTTGAGAGTTTTAACAAACACCGAAACTTGAAAAGATTAAACGACATAATTAAAACTAAATTACACTACTCTCCTTTCTCTCTTTCTTTCTTTATTTATACTTCAAAAGCTTCCCACTAGTCCTCCGATTGATTCCCACTGAATCGGGGCCGTTGGACGACTTTAGCGGATTTTGGCCGTTTGATGCATTTTGGCGCCAAAGTTGAGTTTAGCTGTGGAAGGATCGAGTGTTAAGGGGAGGATCATTTAATGATTCTTGTAGTTGTGGGAGCGGGGGACATGGAAGCGTGGAAGGAGAGCTTGGATGGTGTTGCAGAAAGCGGTGAGCAAGTGGAAGGAAGGACTTTCATGGTAAAGGGATTTGACCTGGATGGGTTGATCGATATTAATAATCAAGGGGTCAAAACAGGGGTCCAAAAGGGTTTGGGCAGGTCCATAGTAGGATTTGACAAGGCCAAAAGGTTTAAAGGTTAAATACACAAGGACTTAATGTGAAATTCGAAACTCAAGGACCTAGGTCGCTAATTCAAAAGTTGCTCCAAGGGCTAAAAGTGACAAGTTCTAAAAGTACAAGGACCAATCTTGACATTTTCCAATTTTCAAGGACCATTTTGACATTTTTCAAACTGAGGGACCAAAGTTGTAATTTTGCAAATTTTAAACTTTGAAGGGTTTGTTTTAACAACTTTTGAATCCTATGGACCTTAAATGACATTTTTATTTATTTTGATTTACTGTGGACTGCTTTTGACAACTTTTGAAACTTGGGGACTAAAACGCCAATTTTACAAATTTGATACGTTTTTCATCCGATTTTGATATTTTGCATTTAAAACACATAAAACACTTGTTTGTGATATTTTGATCATTTTGATGTGTTTCGAGTGTTTTCGATGATTTTGCAGCTTATATTGTACAAAATGATGAGTATTTAGACACTCATCACTGAGTCTACTTCAAATTTGCCTCCTGAGAGACGCAAAGCATTGGATGATTTAGCTACTCAGATGCCTGATGCTAAATGGGATGAATATATTAATCAAGCTGCATCATATCCTACTCTTGCTCAAAGTATTTTGGGAGCAGCTTTTGACAGTGATGATTTTATAGCTCAAATGATGGCTCTTGGACAACAAAAGAAGAAAGAAGCTGTGGCAAAAAGAAAAGCTATTCAAGCTCAAAAGAATAAAGCTAAGAGAGAGAGGCCACTAACTCAAGCTCAGATGAAAGATTATATGAGGAATGTAGTGAAACATCAGAGTTGCACTTTATATAACTCTGGTATGACTATAAAGCAGGTTAAGGTTGTACCTGATGATGAGTTAATCAGTCGTTATAATAAGATTATGAAGTTTACTTCATCTAATCTTGCTTCTGCATCTACTGTGAAAAGAATTGCTGATGCTTCAGATGCTCCTAAATCCAAAAGACCAAGGATAGTTGAAATTGTAGATTCTTTTGAGGCTCGTATTCCAAAGTTAAATACTGTTGTTGCTTCAAGTACCCATCAAGCTATTCCTTCCGCTAAAGTTCAATCAGTTGAATCATCTCGGTGTTCTTCCGAACCATTATCTTCAAGCAAGCACCTATGGTTGCTCCTATTGACAAAGTTGGTGAAGAGTTGGGTAGACAAGCTGAACTAAAGGCAGCTAAAGCGAAAAAGGCCAGAGAAGTAGCTGAGAAGATGTATGCCTTACGTAGTGTTGCTCCAATGAAGACTCATTCTATTTCTTCCACACTTATCAAAGATGTTACTGAAGCACCTGAAGATGTACCATCTTGGGACATCTATACACCAGGTAGGAGGAAGAAAAGGATGGCTAAACGAAGACATGGTTCTCTATGGAGACCTGTGAAATATGTTAGGACACATACATCTAAGGTTAAGGAATCTTCAAGGGTTAGTTCTTTGGATCTCAAAGCTGCTGAATCAACATTTATCATAGAGGGATCTTCTGATGTTTTTCCTGAAGGATCTCATGATGTGTTGGTTAATTAGACATTGCAAGATGAGGAGCTTAATGTCATTTATAGATTGGATCATTCTACTAAGCAGTTCAATTTTTTGAAGGAGATATTGCATTTGGTAGATAGAGCAAATTTGCATACTATGTATAACATTGTCACAAAGTATTATCATACTCATACACCTTAGGGATCTGGATTCTTTTTGTTGGGTGATCTTCATGTGTTGTTTGATTCTCAATCTCCAAATGGTCAAGGTTATTCTATTTGGAAGCATTCACATAAGTGGAAGGTTGCATCTTGGAGATTTTATCCTCTTCCTAATGTGCATGTGGTGGAGACAAAGAGTGGTATTACTGTGTGTATGTGTGCAGAGAAGACATATCCATTATCTGTTAAGCTTATGGAAAGAATGCTTACACAGAAGTTGGAAATACCTCCTGATCCAATTGGTAATGATAGGCTTTATGCAGAGCAATGTGTTGGCGTGATAAAGACACAACTTCTAAAACATCAAGCCTCATCTTGATTATGGTATTTTGTATTTTCTATACTTTGTAATATTTGTTTTGTGTTTGTTTTCTTAGGTAAAAAAAAAAAAAAAAAAAAAAAAAAACTATGTCAAACTTTATTGCGGGTTTGTTGTATATTTTGATGGTTAGTGACTCACCGGATGTACCTTGTGTATATCAAAGAGTTCGCTAGTCCAAAGGGTACAACTTTGGTAAAGACACATCAAATCATTGATAGATGTAATGGTTTGCTCAAAATCATAGTGGGTGTAATTACTACCATGCTTAATTGTCGAGCAGGTTGTATGGTCATCAATTCACCATGGTTTATTCTCGTTTGGAATCCAAGAATTGGCTAGCCCACATGTATATGGCTTGTGGTAAAGGCATTGGAATACCATATTTGGTTCTTAATTCACCAATTCTAAGGATTGACTAGTCCCGAGCAAACGGCTGGTAAAGACATTTCAAATCCGTTCATGGTTCTTTGATTTGCTCATAAATCGATGGTTATCGATGTACCATGGTTTTCAAACTAAAACATGTGGCTACTCGGTAGTGATGGATATTGGTAAAGAGACATCAAATCCATTATTTTCAATGATTCACCTCTCACGTGAGTTAACACACCGGATGTGATGAGAATAGTTTGAAACTAATATGTTTTGATGTACATGTTGTCATTTGTTCCGCAAAGATATGGAGTTTCGTAGTTTCTTCATCAAAGAGATGATTTTGTTTTGATTCTTTGTCGATGATGTTCACTACAATCCTCTAGTGCGCAAGGATAAAGATCTATCAAGAAACCGGAACTTAACCAAGTCAAATTCCAGTTTAGGGAGGATTGTTGGGAATTATGTAAGTACGAATTATCTTTGAATGGATTCTATCAAGTGTATGGATTCTCACAAGACATAATTCTCACGAAGTTATATAGTTATTAGTTTGTTTCATGGAGATATTATTCCGTATTTTCTATAGTTAGTTAGGATATGCATGAGCTTTATTAGAAGTGATTGTGTATATCTTATTTAGTTTTACGTTTCTTAGAAGAAGTTAGGGTTCCTTGTCTATAAAAGAACACAATAGAATGAATTATGTACTAGACGCTTTTACAAGTTATTAATATAACGATCCATAGAGGATCAAAGAGTTCTTAGTTATCTGTGTTTTATACTTGTGTTTATATTCCGCTTAAGAATACAAGTCGTAGAGATTTTCTTTTAGTTTGCTTGTGATTACATAAGTAATACTAACGATCTACGAAGCTCAAGATCTATCAAGGTCTGCTAGTTTTCAACAACTTTCCTTCGGTAATGCACCGGACGATTGGAGACATCCAGTTTTCCTCCTCTTCTTCCACTATTGCTCCGATGACCTTCTCTTCCGTTGATGGTGTTTCCAATACTTCTACAAGTATCTCCTTGGTTAAATGGTCAAATGCAACTGACGCTAACTTTCTTAAGACATCGGCTTTCTAGTTCTATGCTCTGGGGATGTTTAATATTCTGAACTGCTTAAAACATCCGATATATTATTTTGCCTTAGCTAAATATCTTGCCATGCTTTCCTTGTAGGTGGTAAACTCTCCGTTGATTTGGCTTGACACTAGGTTGGAGTCTACTTTAGCACTTAGCACTTGGATCTTCATGTCCTTGGCTATCCTTAATCCGGCTAGCAATGCTTCATACTCCGCCTCGTTGTTTGTGTTGGGGAAGTTTAGCCGAAGAGCATAAGTGTATTCTGTTTGGTCCGGGCTTATCAACACCAAACCTGCTCCGGAGCCTTTCTTGTTGGACACTCCGTCCGTGAACAATGTCCATTCCTCTTCTGTGGTTGAGATGTTGCACACTTCTTTGCTTTTTCCTTCTTTCCCAACCTTGTTGACCGGTATCTCATTTATGAAATCTGCCAAGACTTGTCCCTTGACGGCGTTCCTAGGGATGTAAGTAATTTTGTATGCTCCCAATTCTACCGCATACTTCATCGACTTCCCCCAAAGATTCGGGCTTGTTCAAAATGTCACGGATGGGCTGGTCCGTGATCACCTTGATGTGGTGAGCTTCGAAATATCTTCGGAGTCTCCTGGAGCAGTGTCGCAGAGCCAAAGCCAATTTTTCTAGAAGGGCATAGTTTCGCTCGGCATCGTGGAGTGTTCTGCTGACATAGTGTACCGGCATTTGTTTGCCCTTCCTTTCTACCATCAGCACAACACTTATGGCCTCTTCGGTCGCTGCTAGGTACACGAAAAGATCTTCCCCTGCTACCGAGGCTGTTAAGTTAGGCAAATCTAGGATCACGCTCTTCATTTTCTGGAATGCCTCCTCGACCTGCTCGCTCCACTGGTACTCCTTTTGGTTGTCTTTCCTGACGCTTTTTAAAGTGTTGAAGAAGGGCAGAGCTTTTTCAGCCGATCGAGATAGGAATCTGTTCAGGGCTGCCAACTTCCCGCTAAGGCTCTGCATCTCCTTGAGTGTTCGAGGCGATTGCATGTCGGCTATCGCCTTCGTTTTCTTCGGATTGGCCCTTATTCCTTCGGATGTTACCACATATCCGAGGAACTTTCTTTCTTCCACTCAAAAGGAGCATTTTTTAGGGTTGAGCTTTATGTTGATCCTTCGAAGGTTATCAAACGTTTCTGCGATGTCTGCTAATAAGTCTACCTCGCTTCTGCTTTTGATCACCATGTCGTCGACGTACACCTCTAAGTTCCTGCCGATTTGCCCCTTGAAACTTGAGTCTACCAGCCGTTGGTAAGTCGCCCCGGCGTTTCTTAAACCGAAGGGCATTTTGGTGTAGCAAAAGGTTCCATGTTCCGTATAGAAGGCTGTCTTTTCTTCATCTTCCTTGGCCATCTGGACTTGGTGGTACCCCTTGTATGCATCAAGAAAACACTTGTACTTGTACCCCATCACGGACTCTATTTTCCAGTCGATCTCCGGGAGTGGGTAGGAGTCCTTTGGGCACGAAGCATTGATGCTTTTCAAATCCATGCACATTCTCCATGTTCCGTCCGGCTTCTTTACTAACACCGGGTTGGAAATCCACGTAGGATATTTTACTGCTCGATCTATTCCCGCTTTCAGCCATTCTTCTACTTCGGTGTTGATTGCCCGGTTCTTTTCAGCTGAGAAGGTTTTCTTTTTCTGGGCTATTGGCCTGTCATTCATGTTGACATTCAGTCTGTGTTCTATGATTCGCCGGGGGACTCCTGTCATGTCCGTCGGTTGCCATGCGAATACATCCTTGTTGTTTTTCAGTAGTTCTAGCAACTGCCTTTTGCATTCTTTGGAAAAATTGCCCTCGATGGTAATCATTTGCTCAGGAAATTGGGGGTTTATCATTACTTCTTCTGTTTTTTTGCTAGACTCTTCTTCTTCCGAATGGTATTCTTTACTCTTGCTTTCCAGCCCTCTTGCCATGAAATGTTTTTCTAACCTTCTGCATTCTGAGATGATAACTGATCTGGTAACCAGGGTTGCCACACCTCTTGGTGTCGGGAATTCTATCATGGAGTGAATGGTTGAAGGGATTGCCCTTAATTCTCTGATGCCAGATCGTCCTAGAATGATGTTATATGGGGAGGGGGATCTTATTACTGCAAAAGTCATTATGGCTCGGCGGTACAGGCCATCATTTCCGAAAACAAACGTTTAGATCTATCTTCCCGAGGGGTTTTATTGCTTCACCGGAGAATCCCACTAGTGGTGTGTTTGTTTCTATTAGCTTCGCTTGATTTCTGGGCATAGGTTTTGAAAACAATGTTCGTACATCACTTCCACAGCCGCCCCTGGGTCAACGTAAACCCTCCTCACGGTGTATCCTTCAACACATGCTTCGATTATCAACGGCTCTTCGGAAACATCCCCGGGTAGAATGGGGGGAAAGCTATGGGGACGTTCATCCAATCCTCTTCTCGGCCATTGATCTTCCTTTTCCTGTCCTTTCCTCCGGCAGTATACATGTTAGGAATTAGAAATTCCATAGTGAAGAGTCGGTCACCCCAAATATAATCTAGCATAAGTTAGCTCGTAGACATATCGTTATTCTTGTTTTATTAGTTAGTTATTTAGTTTAGAGCAACACCGTGGAGGAAGGACGGGTCTTTACCCACTGTATGCACGATCCACGATCAGAAGGAGGACGTTTAGTTTGTAACTATATATACCCTCTACCTCCCAAGTTAGAGGTTGGACCTTTCATTCATCTTAATCTAACCTTCTATGTTTTCTTTCACTTTCTCTCTCTAGAAAGGCTCCCACTCTCTCTCTAAAACCTCTAAATAATTCGACCATATTATTGTTTGTTATGTGTTTATGAAATCCAATATCCTACAATTGGTATCAAAAGCCATGGTTAGATCATCTCTTACATATCTTTGGATTTCTAGTGGTTTTAGGTGGTTTTGAGTTTGAGAAAGTTTTGTGGTTTTGCATCATTTGGTTGATTTCTAGTGTTAAAGTTTGGATTTTGATTGTACTTTTGTGTTTAGGATCATCATAAGTGTTTAGGTTGTGATTTGAAAGGCTTGAATCATCGTGGTTGGGTTGTTTTTGGATTGAAAAGTGTGTTTTGGAAGTTTTTCAAGTTAGCGACTTGGCTCACGGTATAACTTTCTTGCTAGCGATTTGCTTCAGAAATAATTAGCGAGTTGTGGTGTTGTTTGGTGGCGAGTTGACCCTAGCGACTTGCCTTTAGAGACAAGCCGACAAAAAGTACACTTAGTGGATTCTCCACTACGGGTAGCGACTTGGGTAGCGACTTGGGTAGCGACTTGGTGTTAGCAATTTGGTGCTTAGTGAGTTGCTCTTTAGCGACTTGACAACTTAGCGACTTGGAGCTTAGCGACTTGCTGTCAAAATTTTCCTAGCGACTTGGTTCTTAGCGAGTTGCTCTTTAGCGACTTAGCTGTTTAGCGACTTGGTGCTTAGCGACTTGGTGCTTAGCGACTTGGTTCAAGTGTTATAGCGACTTGGTTGATTTTTACGAAGAAGAGGTTTGACCAAAGTTGACTTTTCGTCAAAACTTCAAACGGCCATAACTTTTGATCCGTAACTCCGTTTCGTGAAATACATGTCAAAACGACCGAACAGTGAATATTGTGAGGTTTCACGACGATGTCGTGAAACGAATTTTCAAGGCCCAAATCCTCCGAAAGGAAGTTATTGAGGTTTTAAGTTTTAGACCCAAAATTCTCCGTAAAACGTGCATCAACCAATCCAAATCTCAACCAATCAACATTTCGACTTTTCCTACGAACAATCTAAAGCCCTATCACACAATCGTCTTTCATTGTATCGATCCATCATCATCTTAACACATTCCATTGGTCATTACTTAACGGTTTGGTCTTGATTTTAGTAAAATCCCGAAAGATTTTATTTCTCGGTTTGAATCATAGACTTGTAAAATCCCATGCATTCTACCACATCATGTCCTACTCTCTTGACCCGGTGATTTGAAGTACTCAAACCGTATGATCTTGTAGACAACCATGAGAATACTAGCTATTACGATCGAATACGAGATGATGGAATCAATCAATGATGACTTGAGTTCTTCATGCTCGAGTCCAATGAAAAGAATTGCACTGCTTGGACTACGAATGCCATGCAAAAGGAAAGTAGCATTGAATCTTATCAACAACTTCTCTCACACCTTATGTTACTCACACCGATTGGAATGGAGCGAACATGCATTGCCCTTTTCCGTCAAGACTTATCCACATTAACGGAACAGTACTATTGAACTTAGAACAATTGGAACAACAACTTGATAAAGAGAAGGTTCAAGAGGTTAGTTCGGTCTTTGCACTTCAAGTAATCCACAACCAATTTCATCATTCATCGGTGGGAATTTACATCGATTATGATCAAGACATGGTGAAATGTCTTTCAAGAGACACACTAGAATGGAAATTAGCGTGTTCATTGAGACATTCATACAACTCATGGATAATGTGGAGAAGTACATTGAGGAAGTTACACATAAAATGAAAACATGAATGAGTGTCGGTGCGGTTGAGAGATAGTTGTGATAAGTTGGGTAATGTATCATTGAAGAATCGGGTGTTCTTTGAATGCGAGAATGTCGAGTCAACATATAATGATGAGTCGGGTAAAGCACCGGATGATGGATCGGTTGGCACTTGAATCTGAGGCTCGAGATTGATAATCTTGACACATCCGGTCCGGTGACTCTTGTTACACATGATGTGGATGTAGATATCGGACCGAGAAATTGAGCGGTGTCATGTAATGAGGTACCCTTTCTGTTCAATATAGTGCATCTGCTAAAGTACTTAAACAAACCGATCATGATCTTGAACATGACTTTGTTAAATCTTACATGGCGAGGTGAGTCGAGATTAAGTGTTTCAAAACAAACAATAAGATTGATAAAAGGCTTTTGATGAACTTTCAAACAAATTCTCAAATCTTGAAAAACATTGCATTTCACTTGAAATTGCGATACAAAGTAAAGAAGAAAGTTTCCAAATTAACAAACCATGTAAAAATCGGAACTTCACGAATTCGTGAACTTTTGAAATGAACACTTTGAAAGCTCGACTTCAAGACAAAGAATCAACCATCAACAATTTGAAGAAACATATTTACGGTATGCATGTGAAAAGTAATTTGGTTACAAGTAATTACGATGTTAATGCTATTGATGATATTCAAATGAGAAATGATGAATTAGCATTTTGTGTGGCCAAATTACTAAAGGAAAATGAGTCTTTGAGAAAGAATCACATAGAACTAAGTGACTCATCAAAGAAGCTAGAACTAAGTCAATGAAACAAACTCTTTGATAGCAAAATTGATGATCTCAAAGCTCATCTTTAGGAAAAGAGTTTCGCTATTGTTGCTTTAAAAATGAGCTCGAGAAAAACAACGAGGAATAGTGTGAACACTAAGTTTTCAAAACCATCAAACTTGGGAAACCGGTTATTAGACAACCGAATGCGTTTAGATCGAGCGACCAAAATTTTCAAAAGCGGTTTGCCTCCCAAGTTGATGCGAAACAAGTTTTGACAAAACCGGTCACTTCACCTCACTTGCCTAGGAAAATTGATATGAATGACTTGTATAAGAACTCTTATCTTGAAATGGCTAGAAAGAAGGCACATAATCGTAAAGATGGAATTTTAGGTGCAAGACCTAGGATGATGAATTCTTCAAAATTTCAAGGCACCGCTAGTAGTTCTAAACCATTACCTAGGAACACTAATCTAAAGACTAGGGATTGGCGTACATCTAAAAGTAGTTGCGTTTCGATTAAAGCTATTCCCATAGCGAGATCACTCTAAGAAATCTAGATCTATTTCGAATCCAAACAAAATTTTTTGCTCAAAGTGTCTGAAATGTATCTTTAATGCTAATCATGATAAATGTTTCACAAAATCCACGAAGAATGTAAATGCTCATGCAATGGTACAACTGTTAAGTCTAGGATTCACACTAAGTCATCCACGGTGCATATGAAGCAAATGAAACCAAAAGCCTCACCTAGATAGTTACCAAGCGCTAAATCTTTGGAAACTAGGAATAAGGATAAGTCTCTCACTATGCATAAGATGCCTAACAATCCTAGACCTTGCCATAAGTGGATACCATCCGGTAGAATTTTTAAGGATGCTAGACCTAGGTGGATACCTACGGGAAAGATGTTTACCAATAGCATTCTCAATGTTGACCGTGAAACCCCAAAGGGTTTGGATCTTGATGTCACTAACCATAATATATGCAATCAAGTTTGTAATATTAGTGCGGTAGTCCTTACTCGATTCTGAGATACTTGATCCTTCAATACATGGGTGGCTTAAAGTATGGATAACAAAAGGATTGATATCTCATAATTCACGGGTTCTAGTTACTCAACATTGATATTCAATCGGCTATGACGTCTGCTCACATCGATTCGGCCTCGTACTCTAAAGAAAAGAAAAGTGTATGCGTCTCGGCGCTTTATCTTTGAAAGAAGAGAAATCTTCTCATGACGTCTGCTCAAACCGATTCGGCCTCGTACTTCATCATTATGGCGTCTGCAGATAACACTTGAGCCCGTTCTTCAAAGAAAAGAAAAGTGTACACTCTTACGTGCGCTTTATCTTCTAAAGATAAATTCTCTCATGAATGGCCATTCTCATCGACGTTCTTCATCAACATGCTTCATGCTTTTTCCATGCGCTTGATCATCAAGTGAACGGACTCGATAATTACTCTTATTCCTCTTGCTCAATATAATGAAGATGGCGACATCATGTGCTAATTTTGTGGGGAGAAGTGTGAATATAATACATTTGGATGATAATCACTTGGTTAATCAAGAATGGCATCTCTGTATGCAATTCTTGAGGGAGAAAAAGTGTGAATTTTTGCATGGTTGGTGATATTTGAGAATATATGGTCAAACGGCTCCTAACCCATGTAAGAACCGAGATTCTTCTTATCGGATCATCTTCACATGTAGTTTCTTCTAAGAGCCGTTGGTTGACATCTTCACACGGTGATATGATTAAATGACAAAGTGCTTCTAGTTCTTTGGGTGATTTCTTTGATGAACATCTTTACATTCTTGTTTGATTGGGAGGATTTTAATTAAGGGATTTGCTATTTACAAGTTAACGGTAATGCCTTTGGTGTGAAGAAGATGTTAACTGTCTATTTCCCCATTCGGATAATCTTGAAGAAGGTCGAGTCTGATCTAATCTACATTTAAAAGCTACATGATTAGAAGACTAAAGGCAATTGCATTTGATGATCTAAAACTTCTTCTTAATCCGGTGAGAAGAACACTTGAAAATCTTAAATCGGTTTAGGGAGAGCACTAATTGGGAAGATTGAAAAGCCAAAATTTAATCCCAATTAGACTTGCTTTCGATTCTTTAGCAATGATTCATTGCTTGATTTTTGATGACACTCCTCCAACGCCTAATGCTTCAATTACTAAGGATAATTGGGATTCATTGTTTGGGATTCATTGTTTTCAAAGATATGTTTGATGAGTACTTCCAACCTCTAACGAATGTTGATCATCCGACTTCTAAAGCTCATGCTCGGTTTCTATTGACTCAACTGGTTCACCATCTAAGAAGTACTTCTTGGAATTCTCAAGAAACCTTATCTCCGGTTACTTCACAAGGCGTTGTTAATGACTATCATTGCGTTGCACTCATGAATAGTGATCCGCTCTTTGGTACTCCTTTGCCAAATCTTCACGGATCATTGTTTCATTTTCTTCTCCAAATGTGCACTCATGGTAAATCAACCACATGAACATTAAGGAAAATGACTTCCTCATCCGCTTAAAAACATTATTGGTAAATATTCGGATCGGTTTCTACATGTATACCTTAAGGAAGAATGCATTGATGTTGAGGAATCATTTGCTCCGGTTCATTCGGTGGGTCAATGTACATCCGATTGTATGTTTATTCACGTGTTGGACATTTGACACAAGTTGATTACTTGAAGTTACTCATTTATAACTTATTTGAGGTTGAAGTTGGCGTTCACAAAGGCGTGTTCTTATTTGATAACTTGCTCGGGCTTAAGTATCGAGTTGAATACTTGGGTTATCTAGTTACCGGTGATCGAGGTGGATGATTGAAGACACAGTTAACTATCACTATTAGGAGTTACTTTGTTTTACTCGATGTCACACGCATATGACGGTGTGGATAATCGCAAGAGGTGTTAATGTCTCATACTTTGTTTGAGTAGTGAGTACTTAGAGATTTGCTTGAAGCATAGATTCTCGACACCGTTCTTCCTTCTTTAAGTGCAAGCTTAAGACACAAATGCGGGAATTCGACTTGGTTTCAAGTTTGGTATATCGGGTTTTCTTCAACGATGGTCACTTCAAATTGTCTACATATGGGTTGATAAAGATAGTCGAGAGAGTTTATGTAGCAGTTGATTCTCACATGATTCACTTGGGCTATTTGAGTTCTTCTCACAAGATTTCAAGTTTTGGGTATATTATGTTTCTTGAATCGAGGTATCAAAACCAAGAAAGGGAAGGAGACATATATCTAAAAGCACAACGAGTACACATGATGAACTTAACACTTCTACCGATTGAAGTTATCCGGAAAGACAATGGTCATAACCGTAGAAACTCAGTGTTTAACTCGTAGCCTTTGGTGTATTATTCCAACTAATTAGAGGAAATGGTCTCTGGAGACTTTTGGTATGTGTTACTTCAGCGTTCAGTTAGAAGAAATGTGAGAAGAATATTTGGTTCGTGAGATGATATTGCATATCGACATCTTCTATATGATTTATGATAAAGTGCTTCCGGTTAGTGCTTCATGTATACAATGTAATGATGATTCTGATTAGATCGCAACGATCAGGGGAGATATATGTGTACATCAGGGTCGGACAACATATTCACATGATCATGCTTAATCAATCATTCTAGAGTTGACATCCGCATAGGAGATCAGTGATTCAACCAGTTAGTGTGATGTTGTTGTCTCTACTACGGTTGGGTACTTGTGTACATTATGGGTGATTGGTTATATGGAAGATAAGCGAATGCATTTGGTAAAATGAAGATGTTGATGTATTGTTCCCTGCATTAGACAATGGTCAATCTAAAGAGTAATGTGTACATCGGGGACGCTAGCGAGTTCATGTGATCGGTCTTCATCGATTATTCGGATTTGATAACCGCTAAGACGATCAATGTCTTAACTTGTTACCTCGGTGTTCTCATGTTCTTGAGTCTTGAGCTTCATTAAATGAGACTGTTTCTCTTCTCATTCTTCTTGGGAAAATGGTCTTTATTCGAAGATTGACGGTATGAGGGAAGCTACCAAAGTCTCACTTCTGCAGCTCAATTTCGGCGTCCATTCAAGAGTCTCAAAAGCTTTGGTGGTGGAAGTTTAAGAGATGATGAATTCTATCTTCTCGACGTCTTGTTCGATATCCTTATCTCGATACTCGTATCATCATATTATTAAATTATATCATCTACTCTAACTTTGTATATATTTTTCAAAAAACAAAATACAAAAATAAAAAACCAAACAAAAAAAAAAAGGAAAATATTAAAACCAACAAAAAACCCATAAAATCAGAAAATTTGAAAAAGTCAAAAAATATGTTTTCTCAAGACATGTCTTCTGGTATCGATAATATCTACGGTCTTAGAAATGTCATTCAATAATGGCACGGGACTTTAGATGAAGTTCGAGCAGGAGGTGTAAATACTTCTTTCTAAACATGTCTCAAAATATGGCTTCTGATTATTTTAGATTGTAACCGTGCTTTAAAACTATGGCTTGCTATCATTTGCTATTATTTGATAGCAACCCGCTCTTTAAAGGAAGGAAAGTGCTACGCTAAACGTTTTCACAAATTTCGTGCACTTATCCTAAAACAAAATGAGGAAAGTATGTCAAAGGATCGTTGTTCCTACACAAATGTTTTCCGTCTATAATTCTTGAGAAAAATATTTGTTGTGTTCAAAATGGTGGTAAATGAGTTGCTTGAAAAATCAATCGAATCGAGTTTTTTATTAAAATTGCAAACTCAATCAATGACTTCTGCGCTTTTAAATTTTTTTCAAAAAATGAGTCATTGATTGAGGGAGAATGTTTTCAAATCTATATCATCTAACGAGCTTTCTTAATTATCCTAATGCTTAATTAAAATGATATTTGCATATGTCGAAGGACTAGGAATTTAGGATATGATTGTTAGGTTTAGATGATTAGAGTTTGATTAACACATAAACCCTATGCCTTATATGATCGATTGTTATGTTGAATTGACTTTAATTAGTCGATTGCTGTTATGGGTGATGTCGACCACCATATATTTGTATGTGTGTTCACTAACGTATGCAGGTATATTGGTATTTAAGAATGTTCCCGATCCGGATCCCAAAATTGAAGAAGATTGGATGCCGAAAGGAAAGGGTAACTATTTCTTGGGTTGACAAATGAAGAAACGGAGCTTAATTTGACTTCAATGGAAAGTTGGCATAAATGCAACGTAAGAGGTCTCACTTGCATCGCGGATGGTTTTCTTCTAAGTGATGAAGAAACGGAGCTTAATTTGACCTCGGTTGGCATTCAAAATGCAACGTAAGAAGAAGTCTCACCGCATCGTGAGACGGTTTTCTTCCAAACCGTACAACAACAACATAAGCTTCTCAACCACCTAACATATCTTTGTGCGGGATAATCATGATGATACCATTTTGAATAAACTTTGAATAATATTGTTTTGAAAATGGAAAATATTGTTTTGAAAATACATTGGACTAAATTTTGAAAATCACCGGACTTCATTTTATCAAAACTTAAGTCACTCAATCATCGACTCTCGGTCATGGTTTGAGGGAGAGTGATTTTGAATAAAATATTTTCAAACAATATATCTTCAAAAGAGTCCGTTTGTATGCTAAAATGTGGTGATCTAAAGATTTAATGTTATGTCATGGTATGTTTTTCTTTAAAACTCAAGGATCTTTCAAAATGAAATTTTTACATTCTTGTTTGATTGTGAAATTATTTTATTTTACTTAAAGGTCTCTTAAAACTATCATACCGACACTAACAATCTTTAATGTCTTAAAATGGTCCTTATCATCATCTTTCAAAGTTAAATCAAGCCACGTCTTTCCCCAAAATGTTTTAAATGATTTAAATCAATTGGGATCACAAATCTCAAATGGTTTGAAATTTTGATCGGGTAGAGATCGTGAGTTAAATCTCATTTGTTTAAATGGAATTGGTTTTAGTCCTTCAAAGGCACTCCGCCTCCATGTGCCAAACGATTTCAAATATACAATGCACATGTTGAGGAGGAGGATTTATCCAAAACCGGATGAGTATTTAAACAAGGCCACATTTTCTCCCATGTTTTCTAAACCTAATTAAATCACTTGGGATCCAAAATCTCAAAGGATTTGATATTTTTGATCGGGGAGAATTTGTGATTTAATAATGAAATTTGATAAAGTTGATCATTTTGATTCGGTTGTGCAGTGCTCTCTCATATGTGCTAAGCGCTTTGAATCTCGAAGCATATATTGAGGGGAGCATTTTAAAATAAAAGAAACTATCGAGGTGCAAATGCTTTTATGTTTTAACATAAAGTACCTTGATTGAGTTTTAAATGGTTTCTTAATGGCTTGTGTGATCGTAGATGTGCTTCAAAGAACTCTTGCCTCTATGTGATAAAATGATTTCAAATATCCTATGCACATATTGAGGGGAGAATTTTACCAAAGAAATTCAAATGGCTTTTCTAAGAAAATTGTGATCAAGAAATTATTTCAAAGAACTCTTGCCTCCATGTGCCAAACAATCTTAAAATCATATGCACATGTTGAGGGGAGCATTTATAAAATGATCAAAACTATTAAGGTACAAAATGCTTTGATCTCGTATCACAAGTACCTTGATTGTTTTTCCAAATGAGTTTTCAATTGGTTTCATGAAGGAAAGAACAATACCAAAAGACCGAACAATTTACTTTATGCATGGTGCTATAAGGATGGTTAGGTTAGGTATTCGTTCCCACGATCCTACGAGCGGGAGGGATCTACCCAGGACAATCCACTAGATAGTGTAGAGTCCTTAGGTATATTGAAAAAGGAAAAAATGAGAAACGGGAAGAGTGCGAGATGAGACGAGCTAATCTTGGAATAAACCCAACAAGGTTCTAGTAATGAAGTCTCGGTAAGCTTGAAGGGGTTGAAGAATGAAAAAGAAATGAATGAGAAAAGGGTGAAAAGTAATAGCCCTCCATCAATTCAACCTTAGGGCGATAACCGGGTTCAATACATATGCTATTGGTGGTTACTAAGGTAACATGGTATTGAAGACAAGACGTCATGGACCCGATGACGCACGCACTAAACTTCCCAAACTACTCAAGTTCCTCTTAAAGGGCTTGTTTCATTCTCACGGGAACCGACATTATCTATCGACTTTCTCTTAGAGATTGTTGATATTGAAGAAGAGACCCTCTCCATAGTCTCGACACGAGGAACCAAATGAGCACTATTGAGTCTAGAGCCAAGAGATCATCCACAATATCTCATTAGGACACTAAATTATTGAAGACTTCTTTTTTCACACAATGTGGAAAGTAAGTACATATTAAGAGTCCTCGCATTATCCTTGTGGTATTGCCGAACATCCGAGTGATATGAAAATATTCACGATGAAGATGGAAATCCTTCTAGAGCCAACATCAAACAAGCTCTTGGTGGGTGACATGTGAGATCTTCTCGTAAGATCAAACTTGTGACAACGGATAGAAACAATGGGGCGATTCAATCTTGAATCAACCTTGGTCCAGAATGGAATTGACGAATACTTTTGGAAAAACCGTTCGATGTGCAAATCTTCTTTTCTCTAGCACGTCGAATGTGTACTTATGTTTTCAAAATTCAAAAGTATCTCGATTGAAAAATACTTTTAGAAAAACCGGTCGATGTGCGAATCTCTTCTTTTCACTAGCACGTCGATTGTGTACTATTTTCAAATACAAAAGTGTTTTGATTGAAAATTGATCTTTCTCATAAAACCTTCGTCGTATTGCAAAACTCTTTATTCTAAGCAATACGCGATTGTTTTCAAATCAATTTTCATCAATCGGTGAATCTCAATTATTTGGTTCACTCACTCCGTGTTGTCTTCTTTGAGGCGTTCTAGTTTGAGAACGGCTAGAACAATTGCGAAACCACGTCAAGGAGATTCTTAGGAATCCTACGATCACAGAGCGGTACTTGTCTTGATCAGCGGGTAACCATGGGCGTGTACCTCAATTCAACGAAGTGATCAAAGACACTTCGTGTGTTTATTGCTAATTGTTGTTTGTAGGTACATTTGGATGGTTGCGGTGATCGAATTGAGCGATCAATCCAAAGCCGCATGCTCACAACATCCACACTTAATTGAAGAAATCATGGTGGTGCATATCTACATAACTTTGGTTACGATATTTTTATATTATGCTTACGCTTTCTGTTGCTACAAATATCATGAACCGATGAAGGCTTCCGCTACTCGATGGAAAGATGTCATGATTCAAAAGTGTGAGCATGTCGGTCCGAAAGTCACAACTTCACATGATGGCAACACAACTAAGGGTGATCCGAGAGAGTTCTTGTGGTGATGATCTCAATTAAAGCTCAAAGATCATCAAAGATGTGGATCGGTTAAAGACCTCCACTTAAAGTACAATTCAATGCGAACTTTGAAGTTGCACTACAAAAGCACAAAGATGCGGATGTTGAAGAATTAATGTCTCGAGCTCAAGGCGAAGATTAAATAGAATGCTAGGATTCAAATGTAAAATATGGGGTGACCTCCTTAGGGAGATTGTTAGGAATTAGAAATTACATAGTGAAGAGTCGGTCACCCCAAATATAATCTAGCATAAGTTAGCTCGTAGACATATCGTTATTCTTGTTTTATTAGTTAGTTATTTAGTTTAGAGCAACATCGTGGAGGAAGGACGGGTCTTTACCCATTGTATGCACGATCCACATTCGAAGGAGGACGTTTAGTTTGTAACTATATATACCCTCTACCTCCCAAGGTAGAGGTTGGACCTTCATTCATCTTAATCTAACCTTCTATGTTTTCTTTCACTTTCTCTCTCTAGAAAGGCTCCCACTTTCTCTCTAAAACCTCTAAATAATTCGACCATATTATTGTTTGTTATGTGTTTATGAAATCCAATATTATATATATATATATATATATATAGGGTAAAGTTAAAATAAAAGACAAATATCCGTAAAAAGAATAAAAAGATTTATTTTTTAAAAGTTCTCCAAAAATTCCAAAACAATTTCAAAAGATCGGGTATGTTGGTGCATAAAACTTTTGTGAAAACATTTTTTTATAATTTTGAGTTTTGATACATTTTTTTTAATGCACATAAAACGAATTTTGATGCACAAAATTTTCAACTTGTTTTAGTTAGATGCGCAATGTTATTTTGATGAAAAAAGTTAAAAGAAGTTGGGTGCAAAAAAACAATTTTTGATGCACAAAAAAAGATTTGTTGCACAAACGTATTTTTTCATAATTTTTTTCGGAGAAAATATCCACTTTTATAAAAAAAAATTCACAACTTTTTCATACACCATCATACCCGATCTTGTGGAATTTTTTGGGAATTTTTCGAGAAATCTAATATAATCCTTTCGGTGGACTACAAATTGTTACAACTTCACTCCACTGATAAGAACTAAGATCGGCGCTCACAAAGAAGAGCTACTCCCAACGATATTCCGCCCTCGAAAACCACCCAAAAAGATCTTTTGATTCGACTTAGCCACTAAGACCACTAAGACTTCCCATCGGAAGTATCAAACCCCAACTAGATCTCCACCGATCTAGGATTGGTTATAAAGACACAAGACTTCCCTTACAACCAAATTGAATGATAGAAAGTTTGATTGTTTTAATCAAGTCCTGACCTAACCTAGAGACTCGATTCTCTAGAAAGGGTATAGAGAAAAAGACCATCGACACAACTTACAATAGTGGATTAGGTTCTTGTGAATCTTCTCTTGCGGAGAATGTGCTCTTTCAAAGATGATAAGATAGAAAGATTAAGAACATAGGATAGACTTAGAGGGTAGAGAGAAAATAAATTGGAGAGAAAGAATTAATGGCAAGGGGTAAGGAATACAATAGGCTAGGTGGGGTATTTATAGGGCAAAAATTCCAAATGAATAAAAAATCAATTCGAATTTGGATTGGCCTGGTGCTAGAGTGTGGCCAGCGCGCCAGGATCATGTGATTATTTTTCTTTGGATTTTCTCCTTTAATTGCCCGAACTTGTTAAACCCCTAATTGTACTTCACACTTTGACCTTTTCATTATTCTTATGCTCAAGGTCAACCAACTCAAATATCCATTTGATAAATCATTTGTGAAGTGTTTAAAAGAGTGTTTGAGGTGTTTATCCAATTATCAAAGAGAGAAAGAAAGAAGGGATAATTGGATAAGGGTGGTTTGAGTATTGTCACATGGCATAGATAAAAGAGAAGAATATGACAAGAGAATATTCCTTTGCTTGGAAAGGAAATGTGGATGTTAAGAGATACAGAGAGAGGGAAGATTTCAGTTTCAAATTCAAATTATGCGAGAGAGGATATATGTTAACCATGGTTGAGTTAGGTGATTTGGCATGAGTTAGAATAATAGAATATGTCATTTCTTGAAGAGGAAGGATAAGAGGTGAGTTGGCATGGATGTGATGGTTTGGAGCTTTTTCTTCTAATTCAAAATTCAAACTCAATAAACCATGTGTTGAAATAGAGAGGTGAGTTGGAGAGGATAAGATAGTGATGTGATGGGGAGCCTGAGGTTGTGAATTCAAATTTGAAATTTGAATGTTGGGAAGGATGTGAGTTGGTATAGAGTGTGATGGAATAATGTGTATGTGTGTGTGTGTAATTTTGAATTTCAAATATAGAGAGAGTGTATGTGAGTAAGAGTGAGAAGTGTATGAAGTAAGCTTTGAGTGTGTGTGTGTGTGTGTGTGTGTGTGTGTGTGAAATTCAAATTTAAACGGATTTTGCGTGTATGTGTGGTGAAGTGTGGAAGAGAATGAATAGTGAATATATGAAGTATGTTTTGATATGAGAGAAGAATGGAATGTTGGGAGACAAAGGTACATAAAGGTATATGTGTGCAAGGGAATATTAAATGAATCTTGAGGATAAGATTCAGGAGAATTTGAAATGGTTAAAGGTTTATTTGATGAAGATGTTAATTAAAGGATTGATTATGGGATTAACCACAATGTCATTAAGAAAGAAAAGAGTTATACAATAATGATTGTGGAATGTGTTAGGGAAAATGCAAAGGATAATCAACTTCCTAATAACACAACATCAAGTATTCACAATATCACAATTTGTGATTAACCAACACTTGGCATAATTAATAATCATATTTATGCAAACAAACTAAGTGCTTTGCATAACAAGTAAAGCATATCCCATAACATGAAAGAATGTGTTTATGGAAAGAGTCTTTTGACTTTATTTGACCAACAAGGGAGTAAACCTGTTACGTGATTAGAGAAGACGTAAATAGGGATTATGGTCATATGAATACTTTCAGTTGATGTTATATGAAAGATATGAGTCTCTAAAGTTTGGAAAATCCTTGGCTAGAGGCGTTTGATAAAATACTTGACTTAGCATTTTTTTTTCAAAAATGTGAGGCCGTGATTTTTAAACCCTCTAAGTCTAAAACTCGTTTCTAGTGTTCCTAATAACTCAATTATCATATTCATACTTGTAATGAAAGATCTACATTTTTCGGGTAAGGGGAAAGTCAAATTTTAGAAACTGAGACCCCCAAAACCCCGAGGCTGGCGCGTTTGCCATGTGTTGGAGCGCCTGCAGCGCGCCAAACACAGTTTTTGGATCGTTTTGGTTTTTGGCTAACATTTGTGATTTTATGTGTTGCGAAGGTTTATTTGTCATAATTAAAACATAAAGGAGATCTAATCAATGTTGCACCCACATATGTGATATAGAACCTAGTAATTATGTGTATGCGAGTGTGTTGTGGGATATGTCATGTGATGGGTTTGGTGTTGAGCGGGTTTAGTGTTGAGTTTGGTGGCGGGAGTGGATGCTAATATGGTGACGGGTTTATTGAACAATTAATACAGACTAATAAAGTGGATAGTAATGCACCCTCTTCTAGCGTAATATTTTGAGATGAAAAAAAATTACATAGAGCAAAAATCTAACAGTGCTTATTTATTTAAAATCAAACTTTTAAAATATTTTGATACTATATACTACGTCACAAGTCAGAAATAGAGTTAAGTTAAGCACAATGTATCTTGGTTTTTTTTATTACACATAACATTTGTTATCTTACAACACAACTTTTGATCTATAGTCAAATATTTATTGATGTGGTCACGACAACTTTTCTAAAAAAGAAGAAGGCTTTACTCAATTTTTGTATGTGTATAGTGATAGGCTCAAAATTTAGAGATTTATCGGACAAAAGTTCAAAATATATGATAACCAAAAAAATACATTATTGATTTATTTAGAGACATTAACACGCACCATACCACGTGAAAAAGCCATTTTGTTGTAGATGCGAAGCATTATCATTTGCATTTATGCAATGGTTTTCAATCGATGAATATGCAAAATAGCATAACAATATGACCAAAACATTAATAGCTCAAAATTTCCAATAAACTTCTTATAACCAACTTTATATAATAATTATATTGTTTTTGTTGATAATGCAATTACAAGTTCTACCATGTATGCCAAAGTTTCCAATATCTAGGATCTGTACGGTTATATTGACTTATATAGAATCCATCTGATTGTACCCTCCGACAACAATGTTGTGTCAAAAATACTTTTCCATCGAAACACAAATTAAAAACATCTCTATTGTAAACACTAATATGTATATTTTAATTCCCACCAAAATTCGCCTATAACTCATGTGTACCTATATCCACCCAGTTTCCATGTAAACTCCTCATGAAAATGAAGTGTGGCTCTTCCATAATCATCTCCGCCGCTTTTATAGACATGGAGTGAAAGGTTTTCTTCAATACCATTGTGGATCCATATCCTAAAATAAATTAAATCATTTGGCCTTAAAGCAACACCGAATGAAAGTGTTGTGAGGATAAAAAGTGCATCTATGCTTAAATTCATGTTTGATTTGCAGGAAGTGTTTATGTCCACTCTTTATGTTTCAAATATATATATAGGTGTTGATGATTCAAAAACTATGTTGATGATTCCAAGGTAAGGACGTATGTTTGGATGTAACTGGGATCTCTCCTTTTACGGGTATTGATGCATCTTTGTGGGCTCCGGGGGTAGCATTGCATAATGTTGTGGAGAAGGAAAAGAAATATGTGTCCAAATGTGAAGAAAACGGTTACAAGTTCATTCCATTTGCTTTTTCCACATTTGGGGAGCTTGGCGCGGAAGCTTTGGATACACTTTCACGCATCAAGATCATTCTCATTAGTCACCGAATAATATCAAGAGTGGTGCTTTTATTTTCATAGATTAATTTTTGTATCCAGAAAGGGTGGGAGCCCAACTTGTGTCTCGGCTTCCCACAAATAACTTGTAAAATCCTTTGGTTTCTAATGAAGTGATGTTTATAATAATAATAATAATAATAATAATAATAATAATAATAATAATAATAATAATAATAATAATAATAATAATAATAATAATAATAATAATAATAATAATAATAATAATAATAATAAGGGCAAATGACAAAAAATCATCGAACTTGACGTTTTATGTGATTGTGTGTAGCCAACTATTTTTTTTCTTATTGTATGTACTAAACTTTCAAATTTCGATCATTATGTGTATTTTGTGACTATTCTACCATGTAAAATGACCATTTTACCCTTGAATTTGAAAAATTAAGGGTAAAATGGTCACAAAATACACACAATAATCGAATTTTGAAAGTTTAGTACACACGATAAGAAAACAATAGTTATTCACACAATCGTAAAAGTGTCGAGTTCGATCATTTTTTGTCATTTTCCTAATAATAATAATAATGGCGATATATTTTTTTGAATATATTTGCCATAAATATATCATTAATTAATATTCCATATGTATGTATTTAGAATTAAATTATTTTTTACTTTTAATTGATATGGTTTCCTTGGTAAAGAATGTGTTGTATCCAGCTGCTCTTAGTGCGAAGAAAAATAAACAAAAAAGGACAAACATACGATGCATGTGTAGAACACATAAGGGTTTGTATTTCACATAATAACCACTCACCCAGGGGTGCCTAAAAGATAAAAGATAAAAAAAAATATTCGACTATTATCATTAGAATGTAAGATATATGAAGGCGAATCCTACTTGGTAAAATAATTTTAAGTTGACTACATTAACATCCAAGAGAGAGAATTTTGATTAGTTTGAGCTTGTGTGATGGTGTGTTACCCGAATATTAGTGTACACATAACTCAAAAACGATGATTAGTATTCTATTAATTAACATATAATATTATCAGTATTATGGTGTATTCCCCACCACCCATTACCTGGTGAGGCTCTTAGACATCTTGTGAAAACATTATGACACACTAGGTGGTGGCAATTATTGAAACTTACATGTTACAATATATTTGCCAAGTAGAAAGTATGTTCATTATTTCATAAAAATGACACCCTAATTTTCAAAGTATTCTAGATGGAGGGAATGACTACCGAGCTTGCTCAAACTCAATTCATTTTATCAACGCTAGTCCTACAACCATAGGGTTGTCGATCAAGCTCATTTTTTATGCCCAAACTCGATTAAACACTATCTAAAAGTAATAGGAATCCAATTTAGAACAAATACCCATCAATCTAATCAATGCAAACACTAAAAGCGTGTTTGTTTAACCTTATTTTTTAGCTCACGAACTTATGTGGTTTCAGCTTACATTTTATAAGCCTAATTTTTTTGGCCCGTTTTGAAACTTAAAAGGCTTATATTAGTACATTATGTGACATAATGAAGTTATATAAATGTTTCAAAATAAGCCGGAAAAATAGGCTTACAAAACAAAAGGCGAAACCACATAAACTCGTGAGCTAAAAAATAAGGTTAAACAAACACCCCCACTAGTACACAAACTATATATTTTAAAACAGTTAATGTATAACGGTTGTAATATATAAACCATTATAAATAACAAAAAAACAACAACTTATAATACGGTTTTATAATAAAACGTTGTAAATAATTGTTATTTATAACAGTTTGTGTATATAATAAAATTGTGTTAAATAATTTTTTTTTAAACGTTGGTTGGTTAAATCGATAAAAAAACACTAATAAAATACGACACTTAAACACTAACACACTTTTTCTTCTCATATCTCAATAAAATACACACACAAACACCAAAACAAAACACAAACACAAAAATTCTCACCTTCTCTTCTCAGGTCTAACAAAACACAAACACCAAAACAAAAAGCACAAACACATTTTTTCTTCTCATATCTTAATAAAAAAACACACACACACAAATATGAAACCAAGCCCGAGCTATCATCATCAAGTTAACTCATCGAGGTTGTGACCTAAACAGCTATTACTCGACAAAAGCTCAACTCATTTACACCCATATAAGTGAGTGGCTCATGACCATGTGTCACCGTCTATCGTGGAGGGATTAAAAAGCGCGTGAAGGGTAGAAATTGGGTGGTTCATTGGTTGGTTTCACCTAACAAAATTTAGTGATTTTTGTGTGCGAGTGTTTTGTGAAATATGTTCGTGTGGCGGATTTGGTGTTAAGCGGGTCTAGTGTTGGATTTAATGATGAGTTGGAAGGCGATATAGCGATAGGTTTAATTAGTGAATTGTTATTATGAGACTAATCGGATGGACACTAATATACTCTCATCTAGCAAAATACGTATCTATCTTATTAGTTTAGTTTGTCCTTAAATGAGTGTTAGCTTATAAGTTTTACGGAGTAACTAATAAACAAAAATTGTAAAAGGTAAATGTGACATATTATTTATTAATATTAAATTCTTCTAAAGTTGTATGTTAAATATGCTATGGACATTTGTTTTGAGATGAAGAAACTAGCATAAAACAAAAAATTTAACAACGTTTTTGTTATTTAAAATTAAACTATTAAAATGTTTAAAGATCACATAGTACGTCAGGCGTCACAAACTATGAGTTAAGTTAAGCACAATGTGTCTTGGGTTTATATTACATATAGCATATGTTATCTTACAACACAACTTTTAATTTCTCGTCAAATATGTATAATAGCATAAACAAATATGACCAAAACACTAATAGCTCGAAATTTTCACTTAACTTCTTATAAACCAGCTTTATTTGATATTTTCATTTTGTTTGTTGATAAGGCGATTACAAGTTTTGCCAATCATTCCAATGGTTTCAATAATAAGGACTTGTACGGTTATATTGACTTATGTAGAATGCATCTAATTGTACCTTCCAATAACAACATTGTGTCGAAAATATTTTTCCATCAAAACACAAAGCAAAAACGTCTGCACTGTAAACACTAATATGTGTATATTTTTCACCCACCAAAATTCGGCTACAACCTGTGCACCAAAATCCAACCCATATTTCCAATTAAACTCTTCATTGAAACCAAGTATGGCTCTTCTATAATCATCTCCACCTCTTTTATTGACATAGAGTGAAATGTTTTCTTCAATAGCATTGTGGATAAATTTCTTAAGATCAATAAAATCATTTGGCCTTTCAACAACTCTGAATGAAAATGTTGTGAGCAGTGTTGCAAAAATCGACCTAGGTGGTCGATTAATCAAGGATTAATCATTAGGCAGGAATTAATCGCAGAATATTTAAAAAAATCGGCCTTATTAATCGGTTTGGTCAAAAATTGGTCAACATACCAATTAATCGGATAAAAATAGGCCAAATAGGGCATAAATCGGACAAAAATTGGATAAATCGGCCAACTCGGTTACGGATAGAAATCGGCCAAATCAGGCATAAATCGGCCAAATCGGGAAAAAACGGCTAGGTTGGCCAAATCGGGCATATAGTTTCAAAATTTTATAATTTTATATATATATAATTCAATCCAATTAATCCCCGTTTAACCGATTAATCGCTATGCGGCACCCGACCATACAACTACTGCCTATCGAATATTGCAACTTGGTTATGAGGATGAAAAGTGCACCTATGATTAAATTCATGTTTGATTTGTGGGAATGTTTATGTGCATTCTTTAAGTTTCATAATATATATAGGTGGTGTTGATGATATAAAAACTATATTTTTTTTTGAACGGCAACTTTATTAAAAGAAGAAGGAGGGAAAAAAAACAAAAAAAAATTAGCAAGTAGCTAGAATTACAAAGAAATCAAGTTAGGGTGTTGGAGCCAACTAGACCAACTAAAAGAGCTATTAAATCTCGAATGACACCAAGTAAAAGAACGGTTGACAATGTCATCAAACATAACGTCTTTTCGAGGGATCTTTGCCGAAAATAAAAGCTGGTTCCTATAGTTCCAAACACTGCACCGAGATATATAAAAGACACCTTCCAGAAGGTCTTTAGACTTTGAATTCATTCGGATATTCTTGAACCAAGATTGCCAACCAAATAAGAAGATAAGGGCGACCAAGACAAATCCCATCAACAACAAAGACGGCGAGATATATCAGAGGCCAATGAACATTTAAACATCAAGTGGGAAACATCTTCATGGTTATTAAGGCAGATCGGACAAAGGGACGACAAAACCTGAATGTTCCTTCGAGAAAGATTCAACCGAGTAGGAAGACGGTCAAGCCAAACCCTCCAAGCAAAAACGTTGACTTTGGCAATACACTTAACCCATCGAGTAGCCATATAAAAACTATATTTGATGTAATATAAGAGGAGAGTTATTTTACATATCAAAATTTTCTTACATACCAAGGGACTCATCTCCCCCATCCATTTAAAAAGAAATCAATGGCTGAGATTAAAAGCATTTTATTATTTCACTTCTTTTTTATAATTTAAATATCTCTTAAACCGTTAATCGTTAAATGAAAATATTTACGACATCGCGAAGAGCATTTAATTATCTTTCTATAGGCGGGAACTTTGATATACTTTCAAAAAAAGAAAAAAAAATCTTTTTTTTCACATTTTTTCGTCTTTTTTACGTTACTAGAAATTTGCATGAAAAAAAATCATATATGATTAAACACTAAATTGAATATCACATGTGATACTAGTGTTAAATCATATATGATATGTGATATCACATGTGATATGATATGTATATCATATGTGATATTACACTAATATCACATGTGATATTACATGTCATATATGATATAACACTAATATCATATATGATATAACACTAATATCACATGTGATATTCAAATTAGTGTTTAATCATATATGATTTTTAATGCAAATTTCGATGCGTAAAAGTAAAACGAAAAAAAAAAAAAAAAAAAAAAAAAAAAAATCGAAAGTATAGCAAAGTGCTATCTATAGAAAGATAATTAAATGCTCGTCGTAATGATATTTTTTTTTTCTTAACGATTAACGGTTTGAAAGTTATTAATATTTGAAAAAAATGATGAAAGTGGGTGTTTTAAATTGTTGGGATTAATCTCATCCATTAGATTAAATAAAAATGGATGGTGGATATTGATCTCTTGGTATGTAAATAATCTTTTATCCTCAAATGATCTTAAATCTGTGATACAATTAGTATTTGAGACTTCTTATAAAAAAGAATCTTAATTTTTGCCTATGTTCTCGCGTTCTAGTGATTATTGTTTTGATATATTCTTTCATGATAACTTAACATGTAGGAATGTGATAATATAAGAATGGACCATAGTTTACATTAATCCACAAAGAATAGTTGAATCATATATCATACTAGCTTAGAGACCCGTTAAAACCGGGTTATTTTTTATTGAAATAGATAAATGAAATGATAATAAAAGTAATAACGTAAATTTGTTAAATTTAAAATATGTGTGAGTCACAATCGATTTACAACCATCGCGTTGCCAATCTAAAATAGATTGACTCGACATAAAATGATGTGTGATTTTAATGATCAATTGAGTTGCTAACAAACCTTGTAACATTAAAAATAATGAACCATAGTATAATATAACGTGATTACATCAATGATACATACATGATACAACATGAACCTTGTTCAAAGACCTTCAAGTACTTCTTTATACACGACATTTGTTGTGGTTTTGGAGAGATTACCATCCCGATCACAAACGACAACCTTCAAACCCCGCTTGCTTTTACGCTTGATATGGCAGCGTCTGATTGTCCATGTGTGAACACGAGACGGGCAAGTACAAACCAACTTTAAGCGATTGCCTTAGCTTTTGTTGATTGTCATGGCAAAAGATACCGATATCGGATATTGTTTCGACAATGCAGGACAACCCGTACTTTCGGTCATTTCTTGACACAATTTATCGTCATTATTTCAACATTTATCGTAAACTTGGTTTACGTGTTCCAAATCGCGTAACCTTGAAGGTTTAGCGGCGAATTCATGATCATAACATCACGTACATTTCATATGGACTAATATTAGTCTACATTTCATTGACATCATTTGCATCTCATTAGTTCATTTATGACATTTCATGTCACATTTAACGCGTAATTTTTATATTAAATAAGCGTTATCGCGTGAGTTATTATTTTAATATTTAATCCGTTACTTTCAAAATGATCCCGACATATTTTTGTACTTACATTTAGTTATAAAAACTATATTTTGAGTTTAACTAGTGTTTTGAATTTAGTTGGTACATAAATCGTTAAAGTTAAATTATTACGACGTTTTTCTTAAAAACTACGAAAATTTTATATCACTCAAATTTCACAAGGAATGTATTTTTACAATTTTTATTATCTCATTACATTCTATTTTGATCTATTAAAAACTTGCTTGTACCAAAAGTTACATTTAACTACACCTTTTACTTATACATTTTATTAAATATCTACACAATTATATACAAGTTTAAAAGAAAAAATATATATATATAAGCGTGATTGTGATGCTATGACGATCAATCCCAAGAATTCCATTCATTGCCAAAGCAGGTAATTTGGGGTGTGATGATTGGTATCGAGCTTGGTTATAGAGAACTAGGTTGCATCATTGACCCTAGACTATAACTACATCACCATAGCATCTCATCATTTCATCATAAGTGCATGTTCACTTTACATGCGGTTTATCGTACATTTTTTGAGTTATTTACTTTCATTTCATATCGATCGTCACATGGATGCCCTTAAATGCCCATTCCATTATTCTTTCTTCATACTCTAATGTGGAGAATTCCTTGTCAGTCCCTATCACAATTTTCACATCAATCGACTCATCACCGATAACGTTGAATGCCGCGATAAACCTTTAAATAGGGCGAAGTCACTCTTACTCCTTTGTTTCACCACTAACATGTCGAGTTACACTTTATTCACACATTAAGTCACTAAACCATTATACACTTGAAGCACTTACGACACCTCATAACCCACCTGCGGAACCCGTCGATCATTTGAAAAATAACCTCAAACTTATCATCTCTTATCACATCTCTTTAGGCGCTTATTATTAACATAGGACTTTGTTACATCTCACCTTTCCTTTTTATTTTGAAGAAGATATGGCGCGAAGAAAGCCACACCTGTAATGACCTGCGGCTATTCAAAGTTGGTAAGGATAGTGTAGCGAGGCATTAAGGATTGAAAGGAAGCGGTGGGCTGCTGCTCTTCTTGAGGCCTTGACTTCTTCTGAAGCTAGGCTTCTTCTTCTTCTTGAAATGCAGGAGGTCCGGAGTTAAAAGTTTGTTCGTATAAAATTTCAAAGTGGAGATCCCACGAAGTTTAGAGGTACCGAAGGAGCCAGCCATGGTTCGATGGTTTGAAAAATTGGAATCGGTGTTTTGCTATGTAATCTGTCCAGGATGACACAAGGTCAAATTTGCTACAGTACATTCTTGGATGGAGCATTGTCATGGTGGAATTCTTATGCTCAACCGATTGGAATGGAGAATGCTTTCAAGCTCACTGGGAGCAATTTAAAGGTTTGGTAACAAAGAAGTTTTGTCCGCGTCACGAGGTTAAGAAGTTGGAGACCGAATTCTATGAGTTGGAAACTATTGGATGCGACATTGATACTTATATTCAAGGTTCCAAGAATTGGCCGTGTTATGCCCATCTATGGTTTCGGATAATGAGAAGCTCTTGGAGGCTTTCATTGAAGGACTTCCCGAGATTATTCAAGGCGATGTGACTTCTTCCGACCCATGAGACGATTGAGGAAGCTATTCGATTGTCTCAAAAGCTCATGGCACAAGTAGTAAAGAGGGCAACACCAACAACACCAACCTTAACAACAATACCAACAACCGCACCAACTACCACAATAACCAAAACAACAACTACAACGATATAACCAAATCAACAACAACAAAAGAAAATGGGAAAATGACCAAGGAGGTTATATCAACAACAACCAAAACCATAACACTAACCATCATCAACAACGAATAGAAGACAAGAAGTCGCCAGGGTCTATGTTCTGCACCAACAAAGGGAAGAGCTTATGCGAAACTTACATGCGATGCCACCAATGCACGCTACATCATAATGGTCCATGTGGTATATGTTTTAGTTTGTCAAAGTAGGACACCTTGCTAAGGACTGTAAGGGCAAGACCATAGTTACGTGCTTGGATGTGGGGAACAAGGACACTATCGGAACCAATGTCCTCAAAACCAAGGTCAACAAGTCGAAGGTGCTCATGGGAATGTATATATGTTAGAAGGAGGAGGAGGAGCTCGTCAAGGTATCAACGACGCGAAGGCGAAGAAGTTCGAAACTAACAGTCTTATTTCTCCTTATGTACTATGTCGTACTAAGTTTATGTTTTCCATCGTATCCGAATCTTTATAACCTAAGATGTATTTCTATTTGATAAACCACTCGTTGTAAAATATTCTCATCTATCGTACTTTATTTTCTTTCCGATTTGTTATCATTTACGAGGATTTTAATTCTTTTTACTTTAACTATCATTTTAACGACACTTCTCCATGTCTTCTCTCCTCGATGTTCATCACAATTTTAACATCGATTGACTCAACACCAAACAACATATGAGTCGATTAGTCCAAGCATTGCATAGTTACTCCTAAATTATACATAGCCCGATCACCTATGTCTAATTCGGGAAGAATCATGCGATGAAGGAGTAGTAGGCTTATATGTGTAACAATCCGTGTCGAGCCAAATTTTCAAAGTCCTCCTTCAAACCAATTTAGCCTAATCTCATGCAGTTCTTGTTTGATGAGTTGTGAGATTAAGTGAAAATTGGTTGGTAAAAGTCTTTGAGGGTTTTGCTCGGGAATGGGAAAGTTTGCCACATCAAACCCTAAACCCGATAGACTAACAACGATTGAATTCGGACCGAATTCCTTTTTGGATGGTGCTAATGTGACAACCGTACTTTCGGTCATTTCTTGACACAATTTATGCCTCATTATTTCAACATTTATCGTAAACTTGGTTTACGTGTTCCAAATTCGCGTAACCTTGAAGGTTTAGCGGCGAATTCATGATCATAACATCACGTACATTTCATATGGACTAATATTAGTCTACATTTCATTGACATCATTTGCATCTCATTAGTTCATTTATGACATTTCATGTCACATTTAACGCGTAATTTTTATATTAAATAAACGTTATCGCGTGAGTTATTATTTTTAATATTTAATCCGTTACTTTCAAAAATGATCCCGACATATTTTTGTACTTACATTTAGTTATAAAAACTATATTTTGAGTTTAACTAGTGTACAATGAGGAAAAACACATGTGTACAATGAGAAAAAACAAAGAGATCGAGAGTGGCCAATGAGGAAAAACACATGTGTAGATTGCATAAAATTGCATAAATGTATTAATAAAGTTTTTTTGTTTGTATACATACTTATGTAATATTTTTATAGATACATGGCCAATGAGGAAAAACACATGCGTAGATTACATAAAATTGCATAAATGTATTAATAAAGTTTTGTTGTTTGTATACATACTTATGTAATTTTTTTATAGATACATGTGCAAATACAAAACACCTATGCAAAAAATGGAAAATACAATTATCAAGTAATGCAAAACACATGTGCACACAATGTAAAAAAAAAAAAAAAAAAAAAAAAAAAAAAAAAATCCTAGAATTACTTGACTAAAAACGTTTTTGTAATAAAAATATATATATATAAAGAAAGTAATTTTACCATTATACCCTTTTGAATTAAATTATACAAATTAATATAAGAAAAAATTTTTGGGGATCTTTGGTTCTCATGATTCTCGCAATTTATTTGGTTACAAAATAACCCTTCCATTGAGTTTGTAACATTTAAAATAATGGAACACCTTAAAGTCATTTGCCAAAACCATGGTCATGTTTCCAAAATTAATTGTCTTGAATAGCAAATGATGTGTGTGGCTAATCGATATAATACCCAATGTCCTCGATGAATTAACTCACACTAAACAACTTCACACTATACTACTCAACCAACATCTTGAGCGAACACGCTGAACTTAATTCTCATATTTTGTCTCATACATTAAAGTAAGATACGATTGAAAATTTGAAAATATGAAATTCAACTCAAATAAAACATGTATGTTATCCAACATGTTTGGATAAGTAAAGTCAATAATAGATGCTATGGGGTCGTCAGCAGCATCTATTAGAATATCTCCCGGCACATCTATCGAAACCTCTCTTTCGTTTGGTCCTCCAAGCTTGCCGTCTCCCACATTCAATATCCATTCGCAAATTCTCTTATCTCTAACATCTTCCGTCGTGAACCCACAAGAAGCCTCATGTTAGCGGTTAGCTTAAGAACTTTGGTAATCCCATAGGTATGATTGCTTCAAAGACTAAAGTCGGTAATCCCATAGGTATGATTGCTTAAATGAGGCTTCTGCGGTAAAGTCGATAATCCCATAGGTATGATTGCTTCAAAGACCGGTCAACAAACCACTTCGTCTCAGTTTTTTGTCCAACACAATAAAACCAGCGGATTAGCGAGTTTTAAAAAAATATGAAAATGAGATAATAAACAAACAACGAGCGTCAACATGTATCATTAATATAAAAATAAATAATGATATAAAATGTGAATTATTCAACAATCAATTGAGTTTGTAACATTTAAAATAATGGAACACGCCTAAAGTCATTGCCAAAACCATGGTCATGTTTCCAAAATTAATTTTCTTGAATAGCAAATGATGTGTGTGAGGCTAATCGATATAATACCCAATGTCCTCGGTGAATTAACTCACACTAAACAACTTCACACTATACTACTCAACCAACATCTTGAGCGAACACGAACTTAATTCTCATATTTTGTCTCATACATTAAAGTAAGATACGATTGAAAATTTGCAAATATGAAATTCAACTCAAATAAAACATCCCATATTAAACAATTATTAATAGTTTCAATCAGCAATGGCTAAATAACTTGTACTTATTACAATAGCCAAATTAACAACAAATGAACATTCCTTGTGTGAGGTTATTGTAAGAACCAAATAAATTGCGAGAACTGCGAGAACCACCTTTGTACACCTAATAATGCATGATGTATAGTAGATTAATGCAAGATGGCATTTTAGAAAATATTTGTAACTTATTTTGAAAAAGAATAAATAAATTAGGGGCAAATTAGGTATTTATATTCTCCATAAAAATAGCTTTAATATGTAGACAGTTACATATCAAAACCGCTCATCACCAGTTCACCACATTTCACTTCTTTATCTCAACCCTAGTTATCCATAGTCGCCGACGATCTTAACCCTGCCTCTTTCTTTCTTATCAAAACGCACCCAACCACCAAACAAAAAAACATATCTGATCAATTAATTTCATTTTAATCTCATACTTATCACAATCTTATCATAAGAATCAAAGCAACCACCAACAAATAACCGAACCATGATGTCTACGTTTTCAATACAGGCCGAATCAAGAAGAGTTCTTCAAGATCCGATTGTGGGTCTCGGGTAGGTTTGATTATTTGATGTGTTGTTATATTTACTTTAAACGAACAAAAGATTAATTATAACATATTTGTTATAAATTATTCTTTATGATTTTCGGATAGTAACATGAAGCTTGGCCTTCAAAAAGATCAATGATGATAATGAATAAGTTGAAGTAATCTTTAAAAGATTACAAGAAAACTTGAATCGAATCTGAGATCAATTTTGATTGATTGTGGTGAGTTGTATCGAATGATTGTTTTGGTATGAGTTGCGGGCGAGGCTGTCCGAGTGTTGGCGAGGGTGGGCGAGTGTTGGGCGAACATGTTTTTTTTCCCGGTGTGTGTTTTTTCAAGTGGAGAAGATGATATGTTTATGTGTTTCGGTTTTGATAAGAAAGAAAGAAAAGACATGCTTTTTAATCTTGTGTTACTAAGAGTTGGTATGTGTTGTGTCAGGATAAGAGAAGCAGAAATAAAATGGAAAGTTATATGTAGTAAATGGGATAGAGCAAGAAATTATGTAATAGTGATGTTGACGTGAATTTTTATATCGAAGTGTGCAGTTGATATGTTGGAGAGCGTGCTAGTCCATTTTCGTAAACTAATGAAAATTTGTTTGGTTTTGAAAATAGAGTATAATTTTGGGCTGGTTTCGTATGTGATTAGAATTCTTGAATAGTAGAATAGGCAACGGTTCAAATCTTACTTTTTATTTCTTTTAGCGTTTCAGTGTGCACATGTGTTTTTGAGTGTGCATATGTGTTTTTACAGTTGTGAATTTGAAACTTTCTATGCATATGTGTTTTTACAGTTTCATGAACTTATTTCTTTTGTTTAATTTCAGCTGTTATGGAAAGGATTGTGTACAAGGATTAAAAACACGTGTGTACATATGCCATCAAAGAGATCGAGAAATCGAGAGTGGCCAATGAGGAAAATGAGGAAAAACACATGTGTACAAAGAGATCGAGAGTGGCCAATGAGGAAAAACACATGTGTAAAAAGTGGCAAATGAGGAAAAACACATGTGTACAATGAGAAAAAACAAAGAGATCGAGAGTGGTAATGAGGAAAAACATGTGTAGATTGCATAAAATTGCATAAATGTATTAATAAAGTTTTTGTTTGTATACATACTTATGTAATATTTTTATAGATACATGGCCAATGAGGAAAAACACATCGTAGATTACATAAAATTGCATAAATGTATTAATAAAGTTTTGTTGTTTGTATACATACTTATGTAATTTTTATAGATACATGTGCAAATACAAAACACCTATGCAAAAATGGAAAATACAATTATCAAGTAATGCAAAACACATGTGCACACAATGTAAAAAAAAAAAAAAAAAAAAAAAAAATCCTAGAATTACTTGACTAAAAAGCGTTTTTGTAATAAAAATATATATATATAAAAGAAAGTAATTTTACCATTATACCCTTTTGAATTAAATTATACAAATTAATATAAGAAAAAAAATTTTGGGGATCTTTGGTTACCATGATTCTACAATTTATTTGGTTACGAAAATAACCCTTCCCATTGAGTTTGTAACATTTAAAATAATGGAACACGCCTAAAGTCATTGCCAAAACCATGGTCATGTTTCCAAAATTAATTGTCTTGAATAGCAAATGATGTGTGTGGCGTAATCGATATAATACCCAATGTCCTCGATGAATTAACTCACACTAAACAACTTCACACTATACTACTCAACCAACATCTTTGAAGCGAACATTGAACTTAATTCTCATATTTTGTCTCATACATTAAAGTAAGATCGATTGAAAATTTGAAAATATGAAATTCAACTCAAATAAAACATGTATGTTATCCAACATGTTTGGATAAGTAAAGTCAATAATAGATGCTATGGGGTCGTCAGCAGCATCTATTAGAATATCTCCCGGCACATCTATCGAAACCTCTCTTTCGTTTGGTCCTCCAAGCTTGCCGTCTCCCACATTCAATATCCATTCTGCAAATTCTCTTATCTCTCTAACATCTTCCGGTCGTGAACCCACAGTAAGCCTCATGTTAGCGGTTAGCTTAAGAACTTTGCAGTAATCCCATAGGTATGATTGCTTCAAAGACTAAAGTCAGTAATCCCATAGGTATGATTGCTTAAATGAGGCTTACTGCGGTAAAGTCAGTAATCCCATAGGTATGATTGCTTCAAAGACCGGTCAACAAACCACTTCGTCTCAGTTTTTTGTCCAACACAATAAAAACCCGCGGATTAGCGGAGTTTTTAAAAAAAAATATGAAAATGAGATAATAAACAAACAACGAACGTCAACATGTATCATTAATATAAAAAATAAATAATGATATAAAATGTGAATTATTCAACAATCAATTGAGTTTGTAACATTTAAAATAATGGAACCTGCCTAAAGTCGCTGCCAAAACCATGGTCATGTTTCCAAAATTAATTGTCTTGAATAGCAAATGATGTGTGTGAGCGCTAATCGATATAATACCCAATGTCCTCAGTGAATTAACTCACACTAAACAACTTCACACTATACTACTCAACCAACATACTGAACGAACACGCTGAACTTAATTCTCATATTTTGTCTCATACATTAAAGTAAGATACGATTGAAAATTTGCAAATATGAAATTCAACTCAAATAAAACATCCCATATTAAACAATTATTAATAGTTTCAATCAGCAATGGCTAAATAACTTGTACTTATTACAATAGCCAAATTAACAACAAATGAACATTCCTTAACTTTTACTCTTTTTAAAATAAACACTTGCTTCATTAAATTCAAATTGTATAGGTCAATTACCAAGTTTTATCATAAGTTTATAATTACTAAACACAATCATAATGTATACACATATCTATCTCATATGACCATTCAGTCATAGCAAATGAATCTTGACTCGTGCATTGGGACTTCAAGAAAGATTCTTTCTCAGAAGCAATATCCATTCTTTCGTCATTATGTCGTTCAAAGTTTTGCTGAATGATGACAACCAACTCTAAACCTTCCATGCTATCAACTGAGACTCTTTTATCATGTCCCTATGTATATGTGTATTGGGGCAGATGGTCATCATCACGCATAATATTAGCATCTGCACCATTTTCAATCATTTGGTTTCTACCATGTCCTTCTAAAGGACGTTCTATAAACACTTCACTATTTTCAAGTCTGGCATACTCAATAGTTCCTCCACCGGACTTCTCTTCTTGATCAGTCCCTTGCGACACCTGGAATGTATTAAACAAACATTAAGCGGGTCGAATGAGTTGGAACTCATCAACCCAGTGCATACTTCCAATCTATTGTAGTCGTAATATGAACCATGTAATGCTAAATGCAAGAAGTGTATACAAAACTCACTTAGGTTTTATACAATCCTCCAAGAACCACAAGTGCTAATAACAACCTCCATGAAGAGTGAAGAGGGCCAACGTAAGATATCAATATGTCATGACCATAAATGATATCCATTAACATGATACTTATAAGGCGTAGTTGATTGATCCCCTCACAACTAAAAGAAGCATAAACACTATCAAAGTTGTCACCATGTGCTTCAACATAGGATTTCAGATAAAGTGTTATAATAGGATCAATAGCTACTTTAATAGTAAAAAAGGAATTCTCAAAATTGAAGTGATACTAAGATTTTAGATCGTCTTTGTGACCAATTCAACGCCAGATGTATGTAGTATACATATATACTTTCATCATTTTTATATATAATATATCTTATATCACTTGTATCCAGATTAGCACAGGTTTTCATATGGGCCTATAAGAATAAAGGATATGAATATAAAATAATTAGGACTAATATTACCAAAGTTGAAGTCATGCCTGCACAAGAACCTGAAGCTAATCTTCCCATAATATAATGTTCACCATCAGTTCCCCTAAAAGGTTTATGCACGTATGTACTATAACTGTTATGACTTGCGTAACTTCGAAGTAATATTTTTCATACCTTGTACGTGACGTAAGTAAAAAGCTCGACAATGCTATAGGGAAGGACACATACTATCTGCAATAGTTTGTGAGCCAACATCAAAAAGTATTTACATGAAAAATATGCAATATGATCTTACCAAACTTCTTGAGCTTTCTCTTGTGCTCTTCATCAAAACAAAGGGTTTGGTCAATGGATGGGGTGAACAACCTAAAACATGAAGAAAAAAACTTTAGTAGAATATTTACATCTCTATATAATTTAATAGTATATGCCCAAATTTATAATAGTGGTAATACTTACAGAGCTCAAAGGAGCATTGTTGATGCACAAAATTCTTTTTACCTTTCACAGCATGGATGACCTATGCACAAAGTAGAGGTAGATTAAACGTTCTTGCATTCAGCCAATAGTCCAAGTTCATCAAATAATTCAAAGTTAAATATTAATTTTCAATGTATATAGCTTCTGAAACAATTTCTTTTTTCAAATCAACCTATAAATTATTCCTGTATGATCATATGTGTTTGAAAAACCAATAAAAGTGAGCCTTATGGTATCAATTTAAAATGGGTGAGGTCAAATATTTCATTTGTTTAATAATAAATAGTAAAATTAAGCAAGTCGCAACCAAAATCAGAAGTGTATTAAATTAACTACTACTTCAAGTACACTATACTTTTAAATAGAACTCTTCGAATATTAAACACAAAACCCCTTTTAACCATGTGTACGAACTACTACTTCTCATCAACATTTCATAGAAACAATACAAACTTCTGCATTTCGAAAGAAACAGGAAGACTCGTAACTAAAAGTAACACAAAGAGGAAGATGTTTAGATATAGTTATTGGTTAGATACATACCTTCGTGCCCTTGCTATCTATTTCTCCAATATCTCTTACATCCAAGACACATTTTTATTACAAATACATAAGCAGAGAAGCATCATAAAGAAGTAATCACAAATACCCCTTATTAATTGCAATTTCCATACAAAACTACCCATTTTAACCCAGTCCGTTACTCACCCTGCCCATTTTTCCATCTCTATTCAGCAACATAAGGTCAGATGTTTACTCACAAATTTGGACATAAAATCGACGGATCCAGACATGTTCATTTTGCATTGTATAATATTATCAATTTTTCTACCAATGTCACCAATCTTGAAGGCACAAGCTTGAATCCCACCAACCGTTTTTGGTCCGATAAAACCTGCAACAACCATCAGTCTTACTTAGGAAGAGGTCCATTATAGATAGTAACAACTATTAATTGCAGAGATCACATGAAAACATTAGAAAGTAAAGCATACAGATCAAAATATTAGAAACAAAACCATAATAATAAAAAACTTCTTATAACCTATAAAAGTTCTCAAATTTAAATTCTTCAGCGGTATTAATAAAATACAGCAAAACATGCTTTTTTCCCTCCCCCTTGCCCCAATTTCAGCAACCAAACACACCCATCTCAGCCCTTACACAACCATATATAATGAAGAAGAACTAAAGATAAGATAAAATAAAATAATAACTTTCACACATAAGACCAAGTTCATACACCTTCCAATAGCAGAATCTGACTTTTTATCTAAAAACCCGAAACTTAGACATTGGCGCATTTCTTAAGGACTTATCCACTTTCATTATCTAATTTGAATCAAAGAGAAAACCCACATTTGTACCCGTTCCGAAAGTTAATAACCTAATCCAAATCGGTCCATTTCTCATGGGTTCATTGATATTACCTCACCTATGTTGCAAACATAGAAGATGACCAATATTAAACTAAGAGACACTCATATAGTGTCCGACCTCTTGAAATACCAAATCAAATGAAATATTCCCTATTTTCAGAAGCGATGAAATATTACCATGTCAAATGAAATATTACCAAATAGTTAGAGGATCAAGGATACCATATCTAAAGGTGTAGCCTTTCGTGTTCCAGTTGAGATGTTCAGTTACATCAAGACCCTCAGAGAATGTCATTAGTGAAGTTAATGTGTCTAAAATAACCTCTCCTCGTTCTATTCTATCGCTACCTTGCCTATCCACAAATTTTGATTCAAATACTAAACATAACCGTAGTAATTAAGCTTACTAATCAAAAGTAAATTTTGTTTTTCTCAAAAGTTTCCTCCATTGTTTGAAATACCTCGATCGTAGATATACATTGATTTTATAGCTTCTTATGCTAAACTGAAGCTATTCACATCAAAAGAACCTCCAAATATATTACCTTGATGCACAGATTTCTATCTCCCACATTTTCATTTCTCATAAACATTCTATCGAGCAGCTTGTATGCGGCCTTCAAAAGAAATATTTCATTGACATCATAAAAGTTAATTAAAAGTATCAAAATCTACATCAACCATATTTAAAAAACTAACTAATACCAAAATGATTGAACAAAATTCGATTGTAATCATAAGAACAAAGTGGCGAATTATATCTGATGTTTACTAAGCCTTTCATCAACCACATCATGTGCGTTATAAGTTAATGACATACATGTGCCAGGTATCATAAAAACCATATACAAAAAATTAAATAGTAGTAAAAAAGCATAAAAAACAGAAAATGTACCGGTCATAGATTGAACTTAAAACACGAATAGATGATTAGCTTATAAAACCTGCCACTATTAAAAAAAAAACAAAATATGATCTCATTATATGGTTAACTCGTGAGGAATAAGAAAATTATATAACTAATTCAATAATGTGAGTTTCACCAATATTTTTTTTCTAGGGTTTAGCAACACAGAATTGAATAATCAAAGCCAAAAACACATTAGATTGAATCAAAACCCAAAATAAAAATAACACAACGACATATCTTTACTATGGATTTCAATCGAAACCCTAAGAGTTTGCATAAAAAAATTAAATTTAACATAATCAATCGAATTTTATATAATATTTGAATTGAAATAAAACTAAATCGAAGAACAATCGAAACATACCAATGTTAAGATGTTGATAGATGAATCACTGGCAAAGTGATGAAACCCAAAAAGAATATTGATTGTGTTTGAATTCGGTGTGTGAGATCTGCTATTGTGGTTTGGTGTATAGAGGAAGTTTTAATCTTTTATTGATTGAAAAATATGAATTTTATTTACTATAAAAAAAATATATATTGTAACATATATGGAGCGTACATAATAAGGAGCGTGTATATAGAGAGAGAGGTGTATAGCATGTTGACTAATTTTCTTAAACACATTAAATACAAAATTAGTTTATTACCTTTACTTTAAAACCTCTTGCATGAAATAATTGTACTTAGAAGCTACATAAGGTATGTCATTAAACCAATTTTAATGTAATGTCTTAGTAAGAACTTAGATGAAACTTTTTTTATTATAGATATATAATATAATAAATGAGAAATTTTCAAATCTTTACTTTTATTTTGATCTTCTAGAGAATAATCTTGTAATCCATTTAGTTTGATCTAATAGTGAGGATTAACCCAAGATTTAATATGTCTAGCACAAGTCAGTGTTTTTCTTGTCTTTTTGTTTTTTTATACACATTTCTTTTTGGTCTTTCTTTCTTTCTTTTTTTTTTTTTAATTATTCGCGTTTTGGGTTATATTCACGTTTTTTTAATAAGCGTTTTTGTTAATATTCACGTTTTTTTTTTAAATTTACGTTTTCTTTTGTTTGTTTGTTTGTTTTTAATTCACGTTATTTACGCTTTTTTTAATTCGCGTTTTTTCTTCCCTTTCATACGTTTTCGTCCGTTTCCATACGTTTTCATCTATTTTTCATCCATTTTCATACGTTTTCGCCCGTTTTCATAAGTTTTTATCTGTTTTCATACATTTTTGTCCGTTTTTATACGTTTTCGTCCATTATTCATACGTTTTCGTCCGTTTTCATACATGTTTTTACGTTCTCATACATATTCGTCCGTTTCATACGTTTCGTCCGTTATTAAATGTTTTCAGGTTTTAAACATTTCATACGTTTCGAGTATCACAAGTGATATTCGAATAGCGAGTGAAATGCGTGATATTCGAATATCACAAATGATCTTGTGAATATCGCAGTGATATTATGTGATATTCAATATCACAGTGATATTCTTTGATATTCAAAATATCAGTTGTGATATTCTGAATACCACAAGTGATTTTTTGAATATCACAAGTGATTTTCAACTAATGCTTTGTAACATGAAAATCACACGTGATATTCAAAATATCACACAGTGATATCCAGAATATCACAAGTGATATTCAGAATATCACAAAGTGATATTCAGAATATCACAATGTGATATTCAGAAAATCACAAAGTGATATTAACAAAATATCACTTGTGTTTTCGAATATCACAAAGTGATATTCAAATAATCACAAGTGATATTCGAATATCACGAAATCACTGTGATAGTCGAAACGTATGAAAAGAACGAAACTTAAAAATGGACGGCGTAAGAAAACGACGAATTCATATGAAAACGGTAAAACGTATGAAAGAGTAAAACACATCCGAAACGGATTAAAATGGACGAAAATGAAAGAAAAATGATGAAAGCAGGTGACAACGTAAAAACGGATGAAACGTGAAAGCGGATGAAAACGTATAAACGCAGTGGAACAGATGAAAGCGATGAAATCGAAGAAAAACACAAATTAAAAGAAACACGAATAAAAAACGTTAATTTAAACAAAAAGCGTGAATAAGGAAAAAAAATTGAATAAAAAAGAAAGATAAAAAGACAAGAAAAAAAAACATGGACTTAGGTTTAGACATATTAAATCTTAGGTTAATCCGCACCATTTGATCAAACTAGATGGATGGTGGAGATTTGTCCCTTGGTAAGCATGGATTTATAGATAAGCAAAATAAATGACTCTATATCATATACGATGTATAAGGAAGCTATAAACGTTTTCAAGCAAAAATAAACATGGCTTTCTTATTTGCTTACTTTTATTTTGATGCTTACCAAGGGACAAATTCTCGTCATCAATCTAGTTTAATCTAATGGTGGAGATTAACCTAAGATTTATTAGATAAACCTAAGTCTATGTTTTTTTCTTCTTGTCTTTTTATCTTTCTTTTTTATTCATATTTTTTTTGTCTTTTTTTTAATTCACGTTTTTTAAAAAATTCATTTTTTTACGTTATTCACGTGTTTTTTAATTCTCATTTTTTCTTCGCTTTCATACGTTTTCGTCCGTTTTCATACGTTTTCGCTCGTTTTCTTACGTTTTCGTTCATTAGTCATAAGTTTTTGTCCATTTTCGTCCGTTTTCTTACGTTTTCGTCCGTTTTCATACTTGTTTTTGCTTTCATACGTTTTCATACATATTCATTCATTTTCTTACGTTTTCGCCCATTTTCTTACGTTTTCGTTCATTGGTCATACGTTTTCGTCCGTTTTCATACTTTTTTTTATACTTTCATACGTTTAAGTTTGTTTTCATACATATTCGTTCATTTTCTTGCGTTTTCGTCCGTTTTTATAAGTTTTCGTTCGTTTTTAAATGTTTTCGGCCGTTTTCAGACATTTTCATACGTTTTTTAATATCACAAGTGATATTCTGTGATATTCAGAATATAACTTGTGATATTCTAAATATCACAAGTAATTTTCAACTAATGTTTTGTAACATGAAAATCACAATTGATATTCAGAATATCACAACGTGATATCCAGAAAATCACAAGTGATATTCATAATATCACAAAGTGATATTCAGAAAATCACAAGTGATATTCAGAATATCACAAATATATCATTTGAATATCATCTACATAGTTTGGGGGTATTTGTTTGTGACAACTCGTAAATTCCTCGATGCGTTATAATTGGAGAAACATCGATTAGAGGGATCGTTTTAATTAATTTGAGATACGAGTCATATTATATATATCGTTTTTATTGGAAATAATATTTTAAGAAGTATGGTGTAACTCTCGAGTCACGAATCCCTCGTTTACTAGTCCAAACGAGCCCCGAACCTAATATATCAAAAGAATTAGAAAGTTACACGTTTAGTCCTTGTGATAAGTTACACGTAGCCTTTTGTGTTTCTATTGTACAAGAATAGTCCTCCTAGGACTATATATACCCATTCATTCTCACACTTCTCTCATTTCACACATCTATTTCTCTACAAACACACACACAATATTTCTATCCTTCTCTATACTTTCCTACCACGCATCTAGGGTTCCGGCAGCCGCCACTTTTCCGGCCAACTTTCCAGCGACCACCAATAATGTCACCACCTATCTCAAACGATAGATCGGTGTCTTGTGACCACGTTCCTGCATGATAATCACGTTCAAACAACCTAACGCGCCTCCAATCTAATTTATTAGATTCGGATGGTTAGGGTTTCTTGGGTAAACGTTTTTCAAGGGCTCTAAAGTGGCATGGTCATGAGTAGTACTCGTGAAAGACACCTCCAACTCTCATTCTCTCCTTCTTGGTAACAAACTATTTGTTTCGTATATTTATTTTTTCCGTCGTGACATCTTTTTATTATACTATTCGTATTATATTTCGTGGATATAAAATTGGTTAACATGTTGTACTATTTTTCGTGGTTAAAACAAATAAAAATGAGATGTGACATAAAGTTTTTTGGTTGAATAAATCTGGGAAATGATTTAGTATTGTTTCGTGTGGTAATAAAAGAATTGGAAGGTGATTGTTGTTGTTTTGGGTGCGCAAACAGGCCGGGTCAGACCCAACTAAGCTAGGGTCAAAAGGGTACTTGGTGATGCATTGGTATTCGGGTCAGAAATCCAGTCACGGGTCTAGTCAATGGACTACGTGGAAAACTAGAAGGGGGTTGAATAGTTTTACCAATTAAAACTTCGTTTTAAAATATTTAGACCGACTTACGTCAATCCATTTATGTGTGTATGTAGGACATTGATAGATAGATATATAAAAGTGTAATGAAAGATAAAGAGTAAGAAACACATAACCATGACACGAGTATTTATAGTGGTTCGGCTACAAGGACACCTTCCTTGCCTTACTCCACTCCCCGAGTCACCTACTCGAGAGTTCGTAATCACTACACGACACCAACTCCTTATGGCGGAGAAGCCTTTACAACGTCGCCTACTCTTTTTCCGGTACTAGGCTAACCACTGGGTTCTTTACACCAAGGTGAACCACACCTACCACAACGTCGCCTACCCTTTATCCGATACTAGGCTAAGTACCGAGTTCCATTACAACGGAGGAACTACTACCCAACACTACACAACACCTAATCCCAAAGGAGACCCACTCCTTATTACAACACCATCAAGGATATCAACATCCTTGGAAACAAACTATCACTATTTGTTTAACGATGCACCTCATCGATTATACGACCTTGGCATTCTTCACTAATGCCACTTGATTTGATTTCTAGGCATCCTTCACCAATGCCCTTGACACAAATGCTTGGCACCTTTCACTAATGCCTTCGTCTTGACACCTTTAGCATTCTTCACTAATGCTTTTGACACGGACGTTAAGCACTTTTCACTAATGCTTTCATCTTGATTCTTTCGGCATCTTCACTATTGCCTTCGACACAACACATCTATGGAGGAAGACAGAACTATCAACAAGAGAACCTCAGTAGTCTTGATGATGACGAAGCATGGCAACTCATGGACTTGAGCTTGCTTGACTTCAAGAAGTGTTGATCTCTCCTTTAAGAGGAACCTAGAGAATCACACAAAAACAAAAGACAAACTACATAAAGAGATCCCTTAGGATTAGTGGTTAGAAAGTTACAATACTTGGGGAAAGTATGTGTGAGAGAGGCAACCCAAAAGGAAGAAATGGCTCACTATCTATAGAGGAGAAACAACTACTGTTCCACGGATCCCATCCTTAAGGGATCCATCTAGTGTAATGTTAGGGATCCGTGGGACGATCCTCTTTGCCCATGGGTATTTTGGTCATGGGTCATGGGTCATGGGTTGATCCATGGGTATTTCATTAGATACAATGTACCTAATAGATGCAATGCATCTAGTCAAATGGGTATGGGTCAATACCAAGGGTTGTAGTTTTTACCCATTTATAATACATACTAGTTATGTATATATTTACCGAATATGTAAACACTAGTTGTTGTACATGTGTATTACTAAATCATAAAATCACTTATACTTGTTTTAGTGTTTTATGTGAAAACATAAGTGTGTTAGAAAACTATTGGCTCAAACTATTTACGTATTTTATTTGTTTCGTTAAAATGATTTTACGTTTGTTATCGACAAAACATTAGAAGATCGTAAAATATAAATAAACGTTTTACGGCTTATTTGTATTAACAATCTCCCTTTTGTTGATGACAATAAAATTATTTTAAGGAAAAACTAAAATTGTAAAAGTTCAATTAGAGTTTTACTCTCTTCTCCCCTTTTGTCGAAACAAAAGAGCGTCGAAAAGAAACTAACACATTGTTTTAAGAAAAACATGTAAAGAGAAAAAATGTAAAGAGAGCAAGTGACGGGAATGGTTCTCGTCTTAACTCCCCCTTGACGAGTCCATCCCTTTGTGAGGGCGTCAATTAAATAAAAAGTAATAAGCTAATGCATTGTAACTTTGTTTGCAAATGGTTTCGTCCTTGTGACGAAAATGCTCTCCCTTGAAGACTGCAACTTTGCAATGGGATGTCATGAAGTGTAATCCAAATAAGGATTATATTGCAAATGATTTTGCAATGTATGGTTTGACACAAAGCTCCCCCTAGCTTAGGGTGTCAAAGTCTTCATGTGTATTTTGAAAATCTACAGAATAAAGGTTAGAAAACAAGTATATAGTGCATAATTTCCTACAAATAAGACTCAAGTTAGTAGAAAATTGGTCTTTTGTTGCACGGATCCCACGGTTCCCTCCTTGGAGGGATCCGTCTAGGCAATTTGGAGGGATCCATCTGTCTGGTGACAGATTTTTAGCAAAGGTGATATACCAAACAATGTTAGCATAAAAGTGAGATATGTATACAAACAACAAACACATACTCAAATAAATATGGCAAATAAGTTATCATTTAATAAAACAAAGAGATAATCAACAAATCTTTAAAACTAAGAGAATGATTTAGCCATGTAATACATATTCCACTTAAAACTAATGAGTGATCTAAACTTAAGAAGCAACCACGTGCTTAAGGATGATCAAGTATGAAATGGGATTCCTAAACGTTTTAAGTTGAGCTTGAGACTAGGACACCGTTTTATTCCTTAGGCTCATGGTTGTTTAGGTTTGTTGACCTCATCAAAACGTTCGAGGAGGTGATAAAACATGAAACGTTGCTCTTCACGTAGTTCATGTATCAACTTTTCAACATGTCGACAATGATAGCAATCCTTGTCATGGTTTTGAAAGGATGGTGGTAAAGGTTGAGCGTCTTGAAGCGGAGGTTCAAGTGAGGTGGGTTCAAGATCCTCAAATGAAGGAGGAATTGGTGGAGGCTCACTAAGTGGTGGCTTAACAAGGTTTGAGGGTGGAGGTAGGGAAGTGTCAACTTCCATGTGATCGGGTGGTTGACTTTGATGTCTCCTGATAATCCAAAATGGACCATTAGAGGGAAATGGAGAAATTGACATTGGTGCAAGTGTTGATTCAACACTTTGGTTTTGTTGTACAATCTTCTTTAGTGAGGAGTGTATTGGTAATGGTAGAGGATGAGATGACCTAGGGGGTAAGTCCTCTAAGTTTTAGGAATGTGGAGATGATTGTGAGGTGGTAAATGATATTGCTCTAGGCACCAATGATGTTGATTTGGGTTGAAAAGGTTGTGTTTGTTTTAGTAGGAATTATAGAGTTTGGTGATGATATTTTTGCGAGAACAATTATCTTAGGGATTGGTTTGATTGGTTGTGTTGGTGTAGGGGAAATCCTAGCATTTGTGGACTTAACCGGAGATGATTCAGTTGAGGAAACTTCGTGTATAACCCGAGAAAGTTTCTTGGATGGTTCTTGGGTGGATGAGTTAGCACTAGGAGCTTTCCTCATGATGAAATGACTAAAGAAGATGTTTCTAATTGCTGAGAATTATGTTGTGTTTGATGACTAAGGGATTCTAGCAAGATGACTTATAAAGGGAAGAATTTGGCAAGTGCATTTAAGACTTAAGCCACTAAGATTCTTAAGGATGTGATTATTAACATGCACAAGAGTTAACTTCAGAGTTTTACTGATCTAGGGACTCAATTAAGATGAGGTGGAGTGTTCAAGTTAGCAAGATGGGCTTGAAATGATTGTTTTAGCTAGAGTTGACATAATCTGTCACCCGGATCCCACGGTTCCCTCCTTTGAGGGATCCGTCTAGGCTAATTCTAGGGATCCGGCTCTCAGCAGCTATGAGAGGGTAAAAATGATGTTTCTAAGGTCTAAAGCTTATACCATCTTGAGTGTTTCAGTCCTCCAAAGTATTTTAAATGAAAGTGTACTTGAATGATCAAGGGCAATGAGTGATATAGTTAATGATTGCCTTTTATGGAAGGAAAATGAGACTTTGTGACCACCAATGGATGTTCAAGGATGACACTAAGAATTTTGATGGTGTCAAGTCATAATGAATAATCTTAGAGATCAGATGTAAGCTTGAGATGGAGTTTGAAAAATCCTCAAAAATCAAAAGAATTGAAAACTAATTTTTGACCCGTTTTGAGATTAGGATGGCTAGAAACAATTTCCTAAAATTTGATCAATATGTCCACTTAAGTGTTTTGAGATGTGAAAGGTAATGTGTGAGTATTGAAGCGGAAATACGGTGAGTACTGATGAGTTGATAAATCAAAAGCACTTTGAATAAGATCTTATGTAAGCTATGAGTGAGTTTGAAGCTTTCTCATGCTTGAAGAAGACTTAGTTGGGTTCTAAAGTCTTATGTTTAGCTAGTGTGAAGTGATCTAGTAAGATATTTTGATGTATGGGAATCTGTATTGCTGATCTGTTGTCACGGATCCCACGGTTCCTGATATGTAGTAAATTATTATATAAAAATATCAAATACGAGGTAAGCGAGAGATAATTACGAATCAACCGTTTTAGGGAAAAGGTCGACACGCAAAACCCACGAATACTCGATAAGTGATACCGGGCAAGTGATTACCCGGGTCGTTTTCCAACGAGGTGTGAATTGACGGTGACGTTTGAGGTTTGGGATTGGATGCTTGAATACAAAGAATTTTAAATTTTGGAATTTTAAACTAAATGACGGGAATTTAAATAAAGCAAGTAAACTAAGCTAAAGCTACTACGGGAAATTAAAAACTAATCTAAGGCAACAATAAACGTAAAGGGAAACTTAAAATTAACTAAAGTGCAATAAAACGTAAAATGGAAATTTAAAGGAAACCAATAAAATTACACTAAGGAAATCTACGGGAGTCCTAAAATTAATCTAAAATACTAAGAGAAACTACGGGAAACTTAAAGCTAATTAAAAACGTAATTAACCTAAAATCGAGCACGTGCGGGTCTCACGTGCGCTTTAAAAAGTGAAAATGTAAAAATATTAACCCTACAAACTTAAAATTAATTTTCTTACATTCTAAATGACAAAAAAATGATTTTTGGAAAAAGCCGGGTATTTTTTCGACTTTTATTTTATTTATTACGAATTAAAAACGGAATTTAACTAATTAATTAATAAAAAATACTAAACTAATTTAGAAAAATATGAAAAAATTACTAAAAATACTTTAAACTATTCTAAATCTAAGAAAAATAAAAAAATAACTGCTTTGGGAAATCAGCATTTAAAAAGGGAAATAAGTTGCTAACTTAAACCGCTTAGATATCTTTAAATATTAAATAAACAAAGTATAACCAAGCAACATCCCAAGAGCATATGGTTAGTGGGTTTCTTTGTGTTGTGTGTGGTGGAAGTAATGACTGTGGTTCAAGTCCCACTACATCACTTTTCATTTTATTTATTTTTGATTTTTCTTTTGGAACTTAAAGAAGGACTTCAAATAAGCATTTGTTAACAAAACCTAAACTTAGAAAAGCTTTAAAACAAGCCGTTGAATGACTCATTTACGTGAGACATAAAAAAAACATGAATAAATTTGTTTGGTTTTAGGGGCTGCTAAAGGAAAGGCCTACCTAAAGCTACAAAAATCATTAAGATAAGCTAACAATAATGGATACTAATCTAATAAGCACTAAATTATCTAAAAGCATTAAAGGGACACTAATAAGCTGAATACTAAGGCTAATAAGCTGTAAAATAAGCACCTAGTGGGCAGTCCCAAACAGTCCAAATGGGTGGTTTGTAGCTTAAAATAAGCTATCAAACCACCTCCACAGTCCTAAATAAGGCCACACAGTTAAAATTCATATATCTAAGAACTAAAAACAACAATTTGTATCTAGTAAGGAGCTTTTATTGAGCTTGTGTAGGTCGCAAAAGCTGTGCGAGGTTGTTAAGGTGAAGGAAAGAGAAAAAGAAAAGCATAAGGGGGTGACTAGCAACTAATAAATAAGCTAACAAAAGGGCTTCAAATTCAAGAATAACCTAAAATAATTCTAATCCTATCTATAAACTACTTGTAAGATCAACATTAGATCCTAACTCTAATTCGACTACTCTAAAATAGATTAAAAAGTGAATTTGTGATGGGTATTTAAAACAAAATTGACTTAAAGAAAACTTGACTAAGCTCCTTATAAAACTAATGCACACCTAAAGAACTACAATTATACTTAAAACATCATATAGCAACTAATGAGAAACCCAAAGTGGGTCAAAACATGGTTTTGACCCAATTTTTCAGCAAATCCAAACACCACTTTTGGGCAGAAAACTGTTTTGAAAATTGGTTTGAGATTTTGGAACTTTGAAAAACTGATTAGACAACTTTAACTAAGCTCAAATGAGATTAAATCAACTTAAGCAAACTCTTAAACATCAAAATAGAGACAAGTACTTAAGTCAGAAAAAAGAATCGAAGACCAATAAACACTGCATAAACTTGAAAACTGGAATAAACTGAAAATAAATTGCATTTAACTGAAATAAAAATACAAGGAAATTTAAATGACAATAAAGTAAAAATGGTACAAGACTTTGAAATTCAAGACAAGGTTTACAAAATATGCTAATATCCTATTTATACACAAAAAAATAAAACTGAATCTTCATCCCATTTGTTGTCTGCTTGTGTCTTGTGTTTGTTGTGTGAGATAAAATGAGCTGTGACATCTTTGCAATAAATCAGAGCCCTTGATTTTGATTGGGGACCAAATATAACATCACAGCCGTCCACACTCTTGTCCAATGAGGATGTTGAGGATTGCCACAGTGGCAAGGTGTCTTGTGGGAGCATGTGACTTAGCCTTGGACTCTTCTGGGGATGAGAATGACAGGAAGTGAGAGAGGAGGGAATGTGTTTCTTGGCGCCAAGATGGTGTTTGTTTCTGGTTTTGTGTTTGGGCAGGAATGGGTAAGAAACAGATAATGGGGAAAGTTATTTAAGTGGGTTTTGGGTTGGGTGGTTAAGGATTAGATGATGGTAGTAAAAAAAAAAGGTCTAAAGTTTTAAGTTTTATTTGTATTTTGTAATTTTTTTTTTAGAGAGAAAAAATATTTTTAATAAAAATTGATTTTAATAAAAATAATTGTTGTAAATAAAAGTGGTTAAAAATAAAAATAATTGTTTTTAATGAAAAACGTTTTAAGGGTAAAATAGTAAATTGGGTTCGGGAAAAAGGTAGAAAGGTAATTTTGGGCTTAGGGTTTGGTTTCGGGTTTGTTTTTCCACTCTCACTCCAAAACGCATCCCGGGATCCAAAATGTAGAAAATCCACTTCCCGATTCCGTCTGCAAAGCACTTTCTCCAATCAGGAGCTTCTTTACATGCGTTTTGCCTGTTTTCGATCCTTTGTACCAAACACATATAAACACACTCCAAGGATATCCGTAGCATAATTAGTTATATTTTCGTGTTTTAGACTTTTTGTGGGTTTTCGGGCTTAAAATGATGAGTAAAGGCCACTCATCGGTTCCTCGAGGAGGATCCGTCTAGGCTAATCCTAGGGATCCAGCATCTGCAGATCAGAATCATCACAGAAGCAAATGCAGATTTTGCACCAAGCAATACACACTAATATCCTTTAAACTAAATAGCACTATAAACATGTTATCAAATAAAGCATATCATAGATAATGGTAGTAATAATAATATCCAAGATAACCCAAACAAGCGTGCTAAAACATAATCATTCATACACAAATCAAATGTCTCAAAACAAGCATAATCATATAGTCTTTTTCGTCAATAATTTCTTTTCCTCTTTCCCGAATTCGTGACGTAGTGAGCTAGGTTTTGAATCATACCCCTTAATTGTTTGAATTCTGCGGTCTCGTTTGGAATAGTTGGAAGTTGTTGATAGTAATCAAATGGTTCCAATTCGATGTTTGCTACGGGGTCGAGATTTTCTTCTTCATCTTCTTCTTCTTCTTCTCCATCCGAGGAGTCTGAGAGAGCTTTAGGTTTTCTTCCATTGGCCATGAGTCGTTTAGGGGGTTGTTTCGTAAGAGGTACCATAACGTGATCGGAAAGGAAATGATCATCGTTGATAGGAGATGGTTGCGATGCACTAACATACTTACAAAGTCGTGTTAGGAGCATACCATATGGAATTACCATGTTGGAAACTTTGAATACCCCGACCATTCTTTTCACCATGTAATAAGAGAGATTGAATGGCTTTTGGTGAATAAGGCAATAGATCATTGCACGAGAAAAGCATTTGGATGATCCTTGTTAGTGACTAAGCAAATGACGTTTCCCCTAAGAATTTATTCCCATTTTCTAAAAATGGGGTGCATTTTGAAAAGTTCCATTTAAAAGGGATCACGGTGAATGAGCTTTTTGTTTCGGTTGAGGCGGGATTGGTCGGCTCTAATTTTGAAGATGGTGTCACGAACGGTTTCGGGTTCATCAAGAGAAGTATGGTATATTGGTTTGGGATGAAGAGCAAAGAATTGAGAGGAAATTTCCCAATCTTGAGAATACATACAAATTCCTTCACAAGGGATGCGAAGGATTTGAACGAATGTGTTGAGAGGTAGAGTGAAGCTTCGTTTATTGATGATGAAAGCGATTGAAATGCTATCATCGATGTTTCGAATGATTCTAATGCTTTTGTAGAATTCAAAGATGAAAACCGGACAAATTTGTTCATCAATGTCAAGAATACATTTAAAGTTGATTGCCGAGAAGACTTGACGAATGTCGGTATCTTCAAGGAAACATTCCTTGACTACACGACCTTCGTGGATAAGTCGTTTTTCAAGTCTTTTGAATAATTTGCGTCGGTTTTTGACAATCCTTCTTTCCGATAGTAATGGGTGAGGTAATGGACGGTATCATGATGGTCTTGTTGAGTAGCTTTAGGCATGGTTGGTCCTAGAAACACAAATATTCCAATTAGGCAAAATTTGTTGAGATAGGTTTATGGTTTTGATTTGTATTAACAATGTTGTGAACATAATGTAATCTTAGTTGTGTGAAAGCCCTTTTTAATGATCAATTTTGAAAACCCTAATTAAATTAATTGATTAAAAATTAAGAAACCATAAACCCTAGGATGAGGATGATGAAAATTAGAGCATGTGAAGGATCGTATATTTATTGTGTTGATGATTCGGGTGGTCTTGGATGATCAAAATACATGTTTGCCATAGTTAGAGAGTTTGTAGAGAGAGAGAGGGTGTTCTTGCTAGAGGTTTACACAAATGTTGAATGTTAGATTATGAGAAGCACCACCCCTTCCATGGATGGAAGGGGTATTTATAGTTACAAGTAAATACGTCCTCCTATCGGACTGTGGATCAGGTATACAGTGGGTAAAGACCCGTCCTTCCTCCACGGTGTTGCTCTAAACTAATCTACGCTACAAACTAACTAATTAACTACTGAACAACGTAAATAACTACAAGTCTGAGCTAACTTATGCTAGATAACATTTGGGGTGACCGACTCTTCACTATAGAATTTTCTAATTCCTAACAATCTCCCCAAGGAGGTCACCCCATGTTTTACATTTCGAATCCTAGCATTCTTTCTTTGACATTGTTCTTGAGCTCGTAGACTTGAATTCTTCACTTTCGCAATCTTTGTGCTTTTGTAGCGATTCTTCAAAGTCCGCATAGATTTGTACTTTAAGTGGAGGTCTTTGAACTGATCCACATCTTTGATGATCTTCGAGCTTTCTTTAAGATCATCAGCCACAACAAATCTCTGGATCACCCATTGTTGTGTTGCCATCATGTGAAGTTGTGACTTTTGGACCGACATGCTCACACTTTTGAATCATGATTTCTTTTCATCAGAGTAGCGGAAGCTTTTACTGGTTCAAGATATTTGCGGCAGTGAGTAGCAGAACATAGTATAGAAATATCGAGAGCCGTGTTACGTAGATATGCACCACCATGATTTCTTCAATTAAGTGTGGATGTTGTGAGCATGCGGCTTTGGATTGACTTCTCAATTACGATCGGTTGCAACCGTCAAATGTACCGCAAACAACAGTTAGCAATAAAACACACGAAAGTGTCTTTGATCACTTCGTTGAATTGACGTACACGCCCACGGTTCCCGTTGATCGAGACAAGTCTCGCTCGTGATCGGTAGGATTCCTAAGAATCTCCTTGATGGGGTTTTGCAAGCTGTTCTAGCCGTTCTCAAACCGGGCGTCTCAAAGAAGACAACACGGAGTGAGTGAACCAAAGAAATTGAGATTCACCGATTGATGAAAATGATTTGAAAAACAATCGTGTATTGTTTGAAGAAAGAGTTTTGCAATACGACGAAGGTTTTATGAGAAAGATCAATTTTCAAACAAAAACACTTTTGTATTTGAAAAGAGTACACATTCGACGTGCTAGTGAAAAGAAGAGATTCGCACATCGAACGGTTTTCCAAAAGTATTTTTCAATCGAGATACTTTTGAATTTGAAAACATAAGTACACATTCGACGTGCTAGAGAAAAGAAGGTTTGCACATCGAAGGTTTTTCCAAAAGTATTCGTCAAATCCATTCTGGACCAAGGTTGATTCAAGATTGAATCTCCCATCGTTTCTATCCGGTTGTCACAAGTTTGATCTTACGAGAAGATCTCACATGTCACCCACCAAGAGCTTGTATGATGTTGGCTCTAGAAGGATTTCCATCTTCATTGTGAATATTTTCATATCACTCGGATGTTCCGCAATACCACAAGGATAATCGTAGGACTCTTAATATATTCTTAGTTTCCACATTGTGTGAAACAAAGAAGTCTTCATTAACTTTGTGTCCTAACGAGATATTGTGGATGATCTCTTGGCTCTAGACTCAATTGTGCATATTTGGTTCCTTCTGGGAGACTAGGGAGAGGTCTCCTTCTTCAATATCAACAAACTCTAAGAGAAAGTCGATAGATAATGTCGGTTCCCGTGAGAATTAAACAAGTCCTTTTAAGAGGAACTTGAGTGGTTTGGGAAGTTGTAGTGCGGTGCGTCACTTGGGTTCATGACGTCTTGTCTTCAATACCGATGTTACCTTAGTAAACACCGGTAGCATATGTATTGAACCCATTCTTGCCCTAAGGTTGAATTATTGGAGGGCTATTTCTTTTCACCCTTTTCATATTCATTTCTTTTCATTCTTCAACCCTTGTCTTACCGAGACTTCATAACTAGAACCTTGTTGGGTTTATTCGATTACTAGCTCGCCTCGATCCGCACTTTTCCCGTATCTCACTTTTCTCCTTTTTCATCATACCTAAGGACTCTACACTATCTAGTGGATTGTCCCTGGTAGATCCCTCCGACTCTGGCGGATCGTGGGAACAAATACCTAACCTAACCATCCTTATAACACCATGCATAAAGTAAAATGGTCGGTCTTTTGGTATGCCTCATTCTTCCTTGAAACCAATTGAAAATCATTTGGAAAAACAATCAAGGTACCGTGATACGAGATCAAAGCATTTTGTACCCTAATAGTTTTAATCATTTAGAAAACCTCCCCCTCAACATGTGCGTATGATTTAGAAATTGTTTAGCACAAGGAGGCAAGAGGACTTTGAAATATTTTATTTGATCACATACGAAAAAGCCATTTGATTTTCTTTGGTAAATTCTCCCCCTCAATATGTGCATAGGATATTTGAAATCATTTTATCACATAGAGGCAAGAGTTAATTTGAAGCACATCCACAATCACAAGAGCCATTAAGAAACCATTTGAAAACTCAATCAAGGTACTTTATAAATCTCTTTAAAAAACTTTTGTACCTCGATAGTTATGCTCCCCTCAATATGTGCTTCGAGATTGAAAGCGTTTAGCACATATGAGAGAGCGACTGCACAATTAAATCAAAGCGATCACCTTTATCAAATTTTATTATTAAATCACAAATTCTCCCCGATCAAAAATATCAAACCCTTTGAGATTTTGGATCCCAAGTGATTTAATTAGGTTTAGAAAACATGGGAGAAAATGTGGCCTTGTTTAAATACTCATCGGTTTTGGATAAATCCTCCTCCTCAACATGTGCATTGTATATTTGAAATCGTTTGGCACATGGAGGCGGGAGTGCCTATAAAGGACTAAACCGATTCCATTAAAACAAATTTGAGATTTAAATCACGATCTCTCCTTGATAAAAAATTTCAAACCAATTAGGGTTTTGGATCCCGATTGATTTAAATCATTTAGAAAGTTTTAGGAAAGGCGTGGCAAGATTTAATTTTAAAAATGATGATAAGGACCGATTTAGACATTAAAGATTGTTAGTGTCGGTATGATAGTTTTAAGAGATCTTTAAGTAAAATAAAACAATTTCACAATCAAACAAGAACAGAAAAAATTCATTTTGATGATCTTTGAGTTTTAAAGAAAACCATACCATGACATAACATTAAATCTTTAGATCACCACACTTTAGCGTACAAACGGACTCTTTTGAAGATATATTGTCCGAAAATATTTTATTCAAAATCACTCTCCCCTCAAACCATGACAAGAGTCGATGATTGAGTGACTTAAGTTTTGATAAAATGAAGTCCGTGATTTTCAAAATTTAGTCCAATATATTTTCAAAACAATATTTTCCATTTTCAAAACAATATTTTCAAAGTTTTAGAAAAATGGTATCATCACGATTATCCCGCACAAAGATATGTTAGGTGGTTGAGAAGCTTATGTTGTTCTTTGTAGGGCTTGGAAGAAAAACCGTCTGCTGATGCAGTGAGACTTCTTCTTACGTTGCATTTTAATGCCAACTGAGGTCAAATTAAGCTCCTTTTCTTCAATCACTTAGAAGAAAACCATCTGCTAATGCAGTGAGACTTCTTGCGTTGCATTTATGCCAACTCTTCATAGAAGTCCAATTAAGCTCCGTTTCTTCATTTGTCAACCCAAGATATAGTTACCCTTTCCTTTCGGCATCCAATCATCTTCAATTGTGGGATCCGGATCGGGAACATTCTTTTATAACAATATACATGCATACGTTAGTGAACACACATACAAATATATGGTGGTCGACATCACCCAAACAACAATCGACTAATTAAAGTCAATTCAACATAACAATCAGATCATATAAGGCATGGGGAATATGTGTTAATCAAACTCTAATCATCTAAACCTAACAATCATATCCTAAATTCCTAGTCCTTCGACTCAGGCAAATATCATTTTTAATTAAGCATATTAGGATAATTAAGAAAGCCCGTTAGATGATATAGATTTGAAAACATTATCCCCCTCAATCAATGACTCAATTTTTTGAAACATTTTAAAAGCGCAGAAGTCATTGATTTAGTTTGCAAATTAATAAGAAAACTCTGATTCTGATTGATTTTTCAAGCAACTCATTTACCACCATTTTGAACACAACAAATATTTTTACGAAGAATTATAGACGGAAAAACATTTGTGTAGGAACAACGATCCTTGACATACTTTCCTCATTTTGTTTTAGGATAAGTGCACGAAATTTATGAAAACGTTTAAGCGTAGCACTTTCCTTCCTTAAAAGAGCGGGTTGCTATAAGAAATAATAGCAAGCCATAGTTTAACACGGGTCACTGATCTGAAATAATCGTAAGCCATTTGATTTGTGACATGTTTTGAAAAGAATATTTACACCTCTCTCGAACTTCATCTATGGTCCCGTGCCATTATTGAATGACATTTCTAAGACCGTAGATGTTATCGATACCGAAGACATGTCTTGAGAAAACATATTTTGGTATTTTAGAAATTTTCGATTTTTATGGTTTTGAAAGTTTAATATTTTTCTATTTTCTTTTGTTGGTTTTATATTTTCTATTTTCTTTTGTTGGTTTTATATTTTTGTATTTTGTTTTTCGAATAAATATTTACAAGGATAGAATAGATGATATAGTTAAAGAAGATGATGATACGAGTACGAGAGATAAGGATATCGAATGACCCGTTGTAGAAGATGGAAGTCATCATCTCTTAAACATTCACCACCAAAGCTTTCGATGCTCTGAATTGAGAAATTGAACCATCCGAAAGTGAGACTCGCACTTCCCCAAGCCGAAAATCCTTTAGTGAGCGATTCAAAGCTTTACAAGCTTCTCTTAGCCAGTGCACAAGGAAGCACACCATTATCATAAATCCATTGCTCCATTTAAGAATGATGATCGAGGATCTCCATTCGGGTTATATCATCAAGAAGAACGACAACGTATCATCCCACATAAAATAATCTTCTCATATTTCTTTTCTATCGACGTCCAAGCGATCCATTCCAAAAGGTGTCAAGAGCAATTCCCCAAGTAGTTGAATTGATGCGATCGACCTCTTTGTATAATGCTCAAGAACTCTCCCAAATACACTTCATGAGGGAATGAAGAACACCTTCCCATGTTCACATTTTTCTTCCCCGATTAACGTGTATGAAGCTCAAGAACCAAGTACACCAATATCCAAGAACTCTCCGAATACACATCAAGAGGTAATGTAGAACACCTCCCTATGTTCACATCTTTCGTCCCGATGAATGTGTATGAAGCTCAAGTATCCGGTATACCAATACACAAAGGAATGAATAATCGATAACATTGAAGAAGCGGGCCTAGTCATCGATTATCTCTGCGGGTGACAATCTGCGGATGTCAACTCCGAATAAGTGATTATATATTTGAATCAGCGATTAAGCCCTCAGTGAAACAAATAAGCGCCCCAATGTACACACTCTCTCTCCCCGATCATTGCGATACCATCAAGTCACCACACACTAGTGTACCTCTTTTATCTTCAGAAACTTTTTCTAACATCACTTCCCCCACGTAGATGAAATACTAACACTAAACGCCTTGATGAGTAAAACTTTGAGTTTCTCTGCGGTCATGACATTTGTTTTCCCGGGATATCTTCAATCACATAGAAGAATTAAGTTCATCAAGTTTACTCGTCATGAGTCAAACCTTGAGTTTCTCTGCGGTAATAACATTTGTCTTCCCGGGGTATCTTTAATTACTTAGAAGTATTAAGTTCATCAAGTTTACTCGCATTTAGGTGCTTATCTCCTTACTCCTTACTGGTTTTGACACTTGTAATCAACAACTCTTTGTAAGTCAAGATACTAGAAATATTTTGAGAAGAACATCATTAGCTCGGATGTGTGCGAGAGTCAACTTCTTTGAAGAATAACGTGAGCAAGTCTAATTAGGGATTAAATTTGGCATTTCAAACTCCCCCAATTAGTGCTCTCCCCTAAACTGACAATCTGTTTGATAAATGCCCAGATTAAGAAGAAGTCTTTAGATAATCAAATGCAACTCGTCTTTAGTCTTCTAACATGTAGCAGAGAATGTAGAACCGACTGAAGACTCGACCTTCTTCAAGATTTTCCAGTTGGGGAATAGATAGTTAACATCTTCAACTCACCAAAACAAGAACATCACCAAAAAGCATCTCAATCAACTTACATATTGCAAATAACCTTAACTAAAATCCCTCCCAATCAAACAAGAACAGAAAGATGTTCATCAAGGAAATCAGCAATCAGGCCGCAACGAACACATAAGATGGTAACACCAAACAAACAATCACATCAAACAAGAACAGAAGGTTGTTCGGAATCATCATGTTGATGTGCACGTGAAGCATTAACCGGAAGCACTTTGTCAATAAACTCATATCAGCTTGTGAAGATGTCAACTAACGGCTCTTAAGAAGAAACTCCATGTGAAGATTACCCGATAAGAAGAAGCTCGGTTCTTACATGAGTTTAGAGCCGTATGACCATTTAAATTCTCAAATAATAATCAACCATGCGGTAATTTCACACTTTTCTCCCCTCAAGAATTGCATACGGAGTTGCCATTCTTGATTAAATAAGTGAAAATCATCCGAATGTTCTATTCACACTTCTCCCATAAAATAAGCACATGATGTCGCCATCTTCATTATAATCGAGCAAGTGGAATGAGAAAACAATCGGTGGTAGCCGGTTCACTTGATGATGAAGCGCATGTAAAAAGTATGAAGCATGTTGATGAGAATGGTCATAATAAGAAGATTTATCTTCTTCGAAAGATAAAGCGCATCGACACGTACACTTTTCTTTTCTTTAGAGTATGAGGAATGAACTGAAGTGTTCATACGTCATAAGAAGATTTCTCTTCTTTCGAAGATAATGCGCATCGAAACGCATACATTTCTTTTCTTTGGAGTACGAGGCACGAATCCGAAGTGAACAGACGTCATAATCTCTCTTTTCGGCTCTCTTAGCAAAACATGTAATCAACCCCATTATCATTCAATAGGCTCTTTGTAGTGACAAATTGATGGAGAAACCCAATATGATGAATTTGACCTCAAGTAAACTACCCGAACTCGTGACTTAAACTTGCACATATGTAACAAAGAGCGGTGCCGAGACTTCATGCCCATTTGAATCTCTAAGTACTCTATACTCTTCAACCAACCAACCATCAAGTAATAGACGTACATCACCTCTTGAAAATCCATAATTAAATGTGACACTGAGCACTACAACGTAACTCCTTAAAGTGATAGTTATTTTGTAGTGGTATGAGCCCAATTCCCCCAAGTGGTAAAAGAAAAGGTAAAAGACACCCAACAATAACTAGATTTCCAAGTCTACATTTTTGATAATAAGCTCGAACAAGGATCATGAAGAATCTTCATCCAACCATCCCCGATATCTTCAGATACTAAGTACACTCGCCCGTGATATTTCACTTCAACCTCAAATAAATAATAGTGAATTAACTCCGTTGTCACATCTTCTTGGTTAAAAGTTCAAATCTTGCCTCCTTTTACATTTTAAGTGAACTATGATAATGGTTTTCACCCCGACCATGGTTAAAAGCACATAACCCCGTAAAACCATGTAATAACCAAACTGCCATGACGAATATCCAAACACACATCCAAATTATGAAGTACATCCTTTTATCCTTTCTTCGAAACAGAAATCGTAGCACAAGCATCAAGAAGATCCAGAATTACACTTTCTCTTCTCCAAGATGGTTCCATCATTACGGGATTTTACAATTCCATGGTTTAAACCGAGAAATAGATTCTTTCATGGGATTTTACAAGACCAGAATAAACCGTAAGATAGCTCCTAAATGCACTTTACTAATACCGGGATGTTTCCATTGTCACGGATTTAACAAGTCTATGATTTAAACCGAGAAATAGGTTCTTTCACGGGATTTTACAAAATCAAGACAAAATCGTACACAATGTAAGCTTGAATGTGTAATGACAAATTTGGTTTCGGTGAATATCTGTTTTAGGGGAACATGCAGCGGTTCATTAGCGGTTCGTTATCCAGCATCAACAATATCAACAACCTTCCAATAAACACTTTGGTAAACACATCATTCACGCATTATGTCTGCTATTGTAGTGACAACATGGAGAAGTAAACCCGATATGTCAAACTTGATCATGAAGTAAAATTCCCCAGATTTGTTACTAAAGCTTGTACTAATCCTTGTGGAAAGAAATGATGTACCCAATGTACAAAACCTCTTGACATATCCTCAACTGCGTGAGACACCAAAGTGATAGCTATGTTGTGGATTAAGCGAGAAAGGAATCACAACCGTAACTAAATAGCCAAGTCTTTATCACCCTCTATAAAAGCCCAAACAAGTCATCTTCGCGGAAGGGTAGAAAGAAAGAAGACGAAAGAAGTAAACACGTCCGGAAAACCACACTTCAAATTCAAATGAGAAGTACCGACCAAACAACCCCGTAGTCAGTTTTGTTGAACCATCAATTCAAGCCGAGACATAATATACTCCGTGAAAATGTATAAACCAAAGTATCAAACCTCATAACCCATCGAATCTCATCATCCAATCTCATATCATCAAGTGTCATTTTCACAACTCATAAAGCCCATCATTTGATACATAATCTTCAAAGCCCATATAATCAACACAAAAACCTCGTAAGCAATACCCGTACAAAGCTTCGTAGCCATCTTTATCTCAATTTTAAGCACAAGCCGTGAATACGTAGTACCCTCCGTGAAAATTAATTGACCAAAATATCAATCACAGTCCCAAATTTTATTCAAACACCATGATGTAAATAAAGTTCGGATAATGCTCAAAAATACAATCCCCGTTAACTAGTTCAGTTCGTGTCAATTAACTTAACCTTCAGTCCACAATCGTAATAAATCAACACCCCAAGTCCATTTGTTAGATTATTAACGTGTCATAAGGCCCATATTGAGGGAAGCACATTTGATCCATATCTCGCCTTTTCACGCCCATAGCCCAAAGAAGGTTTCATTCGCCCATGAAGATATCGCATCACACGATCCATAAGCCCAAAAAAACATAACCGCAATACTCAATACCCTAACTCAAGGGTATATAATAGTCCGTTATGTTACACATAACCCTAATATTTTTCACTGATGTCAAACCCTAAATAATCTCTACAATCCGCCTCTCTCTTCTGCTTTGCATCTTAACGTTCTCATCACACAAACAAACGCAGCATATCAATTTAATCCTATCATATCTTTAAACTCCACCAATCCCTAATTAATTTTTAAAAAATTTAATCCGCCACACAAGAAAAACGTTATGCATATCACATCTCATCCAAGACTTATCTCCATTTAGTAGTGATTAAAACCCATCAAATCATTAGGTCGATCCAAGCTACATCTCATCTTTACCTCGCCACAGGGATGGCTCAAGGGTGTTCTGTGACTGCCATGGATACAACGTAACGGTAGGTTTTAATTAATTTCGTCTTGTTTTGATTTTGATATTGTCAAACCGAATGAGAGGAAAGATGAACTCGATGGGTTTGTTTTTCCTTTTGATGTTCGAACATAAAACTGAAGTTAATCTTCAAAATATAGATCGATGATGGAAAAACTCTTGTGGGTTTTGTTCAAAAACGAACTCTTGGTAATTTTGAGAGAATAATCTGAGATCTAAATTTTCTTATCAAGTTCGATTCTAGTTTTATCCCATATAACGAATAAAAGATTTGATTTAACAATATTGTTAAATACACTTCTTTATTTTCGGATAGCAGCACGAATAAATCCATGTGGATGTAAGTTCAATGAGACGAAGAAGACTGAGGTCACTGAATGTTTTCATTGTTGTGGTTAACTGCTTTCCGTGTCGTTTTAATTCGATATCATTATTGCTTATTTGGGCCGATGATGATGACATTATCTGTAATGATCTTTGAGGTTATGAAGAACGAATTGTATTTGGTATTTTGTGATATTGTGTTCGTTTTGTTGGTTGAGTCTTGTTGTGGTCACGGTCAAACTCTACTTCTTCCTTTCTGTTTCAGTCAAGTCTCTTAAAGTCACGTCGCTAGCTCAAGTCGCTAGCTTAAGTCTCAAGACTGAGTCGCTACCAAGAGTAAATACTCATGGCAAGTCGCTAACATTTTTAATGAGTCAAGTCGCTAGCTTGTAAATACAAGTTGCTAGGTCATTAAGCATAACAAATCGCTACATATTTCAGTAAACAACTCGCTAGCTTGAATATGAGTTTTCCGACCACTTTCCGACGATATTCATTTGAAACCCAGAAAACTGCTATGAATATTCATGTTTGCCTGAGTATGACCACAGTTTGACCATAATATTTTCACAGTTTTTGGACCAAAAACGTCAATAAAGATGATGTTTTTAACATCTGTTTGGACCAGCAAAATGATACAAAGCAGATGTATAAACGAGAGTAGACTATATGACATCTTTGACCAAAAACAATGAATACAAAATACTTAAAAACATGAATAAACTGTTTGACACTATTGACCAATAAAAATGTAAAACATGTATCAACTGTTTAACCAGAAAAATGTAAAAACGTTTTCCAAACCAAAATAGTACAAAACCAGTTAACAACAACGAACCAAAGACCACAAAAATAACCATGGTACGGACCACACAAATCAACACAACACAATAACCATGGCTCTTGATACCAATTGAAGGATCGTATATTTATTGTGTTGATGATTCGGGTGGTCTTGGATGATCAAAATACATGTTTGCCATAGTTAGAGAGTTAGTAGAGAGAGAGAGGGTGTTCTTGCTAGAGGTTTACACAAATGTTGAATGTTAGATTATGAGAAGCACCACCCCTTCCATGGATGGAAGGGGTATTTATAGTTACAAGTAAATACGTCCTCCTATCGGACTGTGGCTCAGGTATACAAAGGGTAAAGACCCGTCCTTCCTCCACAGTGTTGCTCTAAACTAATCTACGCTACAAACTAACTAATTAACTACTAAACAACGTAAATAACTACAAGTCTACAAGCTAACTTATGCTAGATAACATTTGGGGTGACCGACTCTTCACTATGGAATTTTCTAATTCCTAACAACATGTTAGTGTAATTACTTACAATGGTGTTCTAAAGAAGTGTACTTGAGGATATGGAGTCCTGTGAGGATGGAATCAGTTCTTGAGTCGTTTTTGTGTCTTGTGGGGAGGCAAAATGATCAGTAATGGTTTTCAAAAGCGTATAGCTCTTTTCTGTCTCATGGTTCCCCCGGATCCCTTGTATAAGGGATCCGGCTAGTACAACTAGAGGACCGCTTCAGAGACGTAAAGGGGTGTTTAACAATATTTTGTTATAAGTTATAAAATAGCTTATGGAACAAAAATAGTTTTGGGGTTAAAAATAAAATAAATAATGTTTGGTCAACGGGATTTAATTATCGAGAATCCATTTGTGACCACGGCGTTAGTTTGACGAGATCAAAAGGAATACTATTCTCGATGATGAATGAGTCGGGAAAGTGGCGAAAGGAGACTTTTTGAAAGACTAGTATTTATAAGAAGAATGGTATTAACATATTCATGTAGATGTAAGCTAGCTAATGAAGAGTAAACATACCTATATGCTCTTAATTTTGGTTTGTGAAGACATGAGACCAAAAATACTTCATAAGCTCTTAAAGTAATCATTTGTACTTAGAGTAAATAGGTTGTGATTACTTTTAGATTCTTTCTTGAAAGTTGACTTCATTATTCTTTAAATATAAATGAAGGTTTTGGAGAGATCCTAGCATGAATATTTCTTGAAACAAATATGTTAGAATAATCTATCAATATCCAACATGAAAGAGTAAAAAAATGTTTTAAAATATTTCCTTCTTTGTAGTTTTCAAACATACACGGATCGTATCAAGTTTTTAAAGTACAACATACTCTAAGAAACTTGGTAACGAAGCTCTGATGCCAATTGTGGAAAACTAGAAAGGGGGGGTTGAATAGTTTTACCAATTAAAACTTTGTTTTAAAATATTTAGACCGACTTATGTCAATCCATTTATGTGTGTATGTTGGACATTGATAGATAGATATATAAAAGTGTAATGAAAGATAAAGAGTAAGAAGCACATAACCACGACACGAGTATTTATAGTGGTTCGGCTACAAAGACACCTTCCTTGCCCTACTCCACTCCCCGAGTCACCTACTCGAGAGTTCATAATCACTACAAGACACTAACTAATTATGGCGGAGAAGCCTTCACAACGTCGCCTACTCTTTTTCCGGTACTAGGCTAACCACCGGGTTCTTTACACCAAGGTGAACCACACCTACCACAACGTCACCTACCCTTTATCCGATACTAGGCTAAGTACCGAGTTCCATTACAATGGAGGAACTACTACCCAACACTACACAACACCTAATCCCAAAGGAGACCCACTCCTTAGTACAACACCATCAATGATATCAACATCCTTGGAAACAAACTATCACTATTTGTATAACGATGCATGATAACGCTACACGCGTCGTCGGGGTCAAAGGAACTTCCTTTTCTTCGAGCAAGTTTTATAACACCCCAGGCGTTGAACCTAATCGTTGTAGTGTAGTATTAGGATAAGCCACGGTATTGATATCGCTCTCTGGGGAATAGGAATGCTAGTGAGAAGTTACTACGCTAAGGTTGGGGTTAAGGAAGATTATTTTTATCTTTTTATGTTTTTAGAAATGAAAAGGTACGAATCTCGGGTTTGGATTTGGGGTTGGTATTTCTACCGATTACTCTACTTATCTAATCTAAGGTGTATGTAGTCTATGTCTAATTATTGTGTGCTCGTATGATAGTTTAAAGATGTGTTCACTTAGGTTTTATTACTCCTTAATTATCTCCTATTGATGGTTGAATTGTCACGTCCTTTATTCTTAATCGCGTTGTGTGTCTAAAGTTGTAGGGTATGCGTTTATCCCTAACTCTTTGAACTTACCAAAGGGTCTCGTCTACAAACCCTCTAAGGATTATAAACTCTAAATCTAAGGCACTCTTTGGATGGTTTAGCCTACAACCGCTCTAAGTGCTATATGTGACAACTCGCAATTTCAGGTCATTTCTCAAGTTTCACTATTTCATCATTTATCGTAAACTAGGTTTACGAGTATCAAATTCGCGTAACCTTAATGGTTTAGCTGCGAATTCATGAACAATCATCAAGGACATTTCATATAGACTAGGTTTAGTCTACATTTCATTGGCATCATTATTTTCATGTTAATTCATTCATGATTTTGCATTTCACATTAAACACGTAATTTTCATATTAAATAAACGCTATCGCGTAATTAATTATTTTGAACATTTGATCCGTTACTTCCAAAAAATATCCCGACATATTTTTATACTCATATTAAGTTTATAAAAATATTATTATTAGTTTACCCGGTGTTTTAAATTTATTTCGTATATAAATTGTTATATTTACATAATTACGACGGTTTTCTTAAATATTACACGATAATTATCATTTCACTCAAATTTTACAAGAAATGCATTTTTATAATTTTTATAACTTCAATATGTTTTATTTTGACCCGTTAAAATTTATTTTTAGTTGACGCTATTTTACAAGCTTAAATGTACACTTAATTACTTAACTATACTTACCAATACATATCTAATCTACATCTATACTTAGTAAAAAAAAATGTATTTCCTATCGTAGATACACCCTTGTCGACAAACAAGGTAGTCACCAACATCTGCAAAATATCTTATATTAAATGTATTATACTCATCAAAACTTAACACATACAATTTATAATATCCAAAGTGTAAACCATTTGCTTCCTCTCTTCTCTACACAAACCGGCAACCATAAGGGACCAAGAAGGAGGATCATCAAAAATTTCTAGTCAAGTTATTTACACTCCAGTTACACTCTTGATTAAGGTTGTGAAATAAAAACCTTGGGTGTTTAGGAATAAACCTTTGTTCATATCACCTCATCAAGTAACTAGTGAGCATTTCATATTCATCATCATCTTTCATATTCATGTTGTGTTCATTTTATCATGTTTGAGTAAAACATGCAATTTATATGGATGTTTATACCACTTAAATTGTTTTTAAGCACTATAAGTTTATATAAGTTATCCTATAGTTACTCCTTGAAATATATCACTTTTGGTAATGTCTAGGAGCCCATGACACCCTAAGAAGGTGTATGGTAGGATTAGAATAGCTTCGGAGTTGTTTTGAATTGGTTAGAATAGGTTTGGCGCGAGAAAAACTCATTTCGACAAGTTTAAATAAGGGTCTGTCCATATTTTTGAAATCTGAAATTTTCGACAGTAGATAAAATTTTTTGGCCTAGATATTTAGAAAATATACTTTAAAACGAAAACGTGGCCGCTTGAACGGGTTAAAACGGAGTTATAATGAAGAAGATATGAATTTTTGAAGTTTGACGACGAAAACTAATTGTTTCAGAAAATTCAGCATGTATTCTCAACATTTTACGAGTCAAAAATGGGTCTTAAGCGTTATTAAATGTGTCGACTTATCAAAAATATATTAGTATGCTTTAATACGAATCTAAGGATGTAGAAAACTTAGAAAACGGACTTATAACGATTAAATTACACGCGTTAAACAAAGTTGCCGTAACTTTATTATATAAGCAAAATTAATATATTTCTATTAGACACATACTACGGCAACGAGGGACCATGTTGAGGGTCGTTTTTAACAATGACGGAGTACTTTTCATAAAATGATGTCTTCTAGTAAAAGTAAGTTCGCCTAGCATATTTTCCAAAATGTCCAACCGTTCGTCAAGCGGAGTTGTAACGAATAAAATATAGTCGCTTAAACTTTGCCGAAAACCACCCTTAAACTATATTTTGGCTACAAGTACCATACTTTACCTATATTTTTCTCTATGATCGAGACCTCTAGAACGAAAACTTAAATACTAAAACTTTGAGATAATGATACAAGCTTCCCAAAACCGTTGAGTTTGTTTTCTAACACTCGACGTACACCATTTTACGACTTGCTTTTCAAGGCCACTTATCCATTTTCATGAAATGTCAAATGACATTATTTTACGACGAAAAGTCATAATTTCATAATAAATCATTAAATGATTATCGTATGATATCATTTCAACTTAAATGCTTGAAAAGTAATTTATAAATTGACAAGACGTTATAAGATTATTTTTCAACGATAAGTATTATTTTCAAAAATTCACAAGTGGTATAGATATCGTATGAATTGTATGCATAACATTACATTGTAACTTATCATATATCATATCATTCATAATAGGTTCAAGTTAGAGATTCACGCTACATTTCAGTGTGCTCACTTTTGTCATCGCATCACTTCATCAAGTGAGTTTTCATAGCCCCGATTTATTCAAGTTTTTACTTTATTTCAAACCTACGGGGGAGAATACATTGCACACCATTTTTATTACGATACCAAGTATAATCAAATTCATTACATTGCTTAAGTTACCTCATTGCCAGTTAAATGTCCCCATTTCATAATCATGAACCGTTAATTTCATAGAAGCGAGGGTGAGTGGATAGATCTATCGAGGGTGACACCTCCATCCGGGTTGGTGGATTCCAACCGGACGGATGCATTTCATTTCATTATCATTATTTGAGTTGTTTGGCAAAACACTCTATTGGGGCGAACATCAGTCAAGCTTCGGTGTCATGTGCTTAAGCAATTGTATCATTTTTGTGACATCATTGTCATACATAACTTATACTTGTGGTAGTCGTATTAAACATTTACATAAACTCTATGAACTCACTCAACCATTGTGTTGACACTTTTAGCAATGTATTTTCAGGTATCTAAGGCATACACATCATGGCATATATAAGGACTTATCATAGAGTCGTGTTGACGACGCGTCTCTCATGGGATTTATGCACTTTAAAACATCGTTTGGATTGTATTAAATTTATTTCCGTACATAGTGACTTTCATTTGGGACCTTTACTTTGTAAACTCTGATTATTTTATAAATCAAACGATGTGTTTTCAAACGGCACTTTAGGTCGTTCAATATAACTGTGATTGTGATGCTATGACAGTCAATCCCCAGAAATTCCATTCCGCTGCAAAACAGGTAATTTGGGGGTGTGACACTATAGCCCAAGGTTCACAAAGATTAATCAAGCATTAATTACACAACGAATGACATATCGCATTACTAGATCATTAATCAATTAAGATAAGAGACAACCAATCAATATTTAATAATTAAGTTTCATATTCCCTAAGCAAACACACAAGTAAATTAGCCGGACATGGAGAACGTGCAAGCATACACACAAATAATTGAAGACATAATTGAATTAACGAAGTAAAACACTTATCTTGATGTAAGATAGGGTTTGGAACCCTAAAATACTGTACAAGACAAACCTTGGTTTGGTTTAGGTTTTACTCCAAAAGACTACACACTAAAACCGAAAAATTCGGATTCTATATATAATATTACAATCGCGACGGCGTCACCTTATGATTTGTGACGCCGAGTCGCCATTATTGTGGTTTCTTCTTGGCCATATTGGTCTTGCGACGACGTCACCTTGTGCTTGTGACGCCGTCTCTTCACTCGACGCCGTCGGATCAAATCTAGGCCGTGCGAGTTGCGACGGCCTAATCTTTTAAAGCCCGACACCGTCACTTGAAAATAAGAAATTTGGCTTCGTGTCATCACAAAATGCTCCGACGGCGTCGAATTAGCAAAGGACGCCGCCACCTTGTATTTCAAAGACTTGAGTGTCTCGATTCTTGACTTTGGCCATTTTCTTCAGATATCCGCGCCTTTTCGTCCAAATAAGTGCCATTACAACAGTTTGCCTTCAAGAGACCTAAAAAGTGAAAAGGAACGATATTAAGTAATAAAGGATACAAAAGTGATCAATTAAGGGCTTAAACGACCCCTCAAAAAGGTACATTTTAAAACCTTATCAATGCACCTCATTGATTATACGACCTTGACATTCTTCACTAATGCCACTTGATTTGATTTATACGCATCCTTCACCAATGCTATTGACACAAACGCTTGGCACCTTTCACTAATGCCTTCGTCTTGACACCTTTAGCATTCTTCACTAATGCTTTTGATACAGACGTTAAGCACTTTTCACTAATGCTTTCATCTTGATTCTTTCGGCATTCTTCACTAATGCCTTCGACACAACACATCTATGGAGGAAGAAAGAACTATCAACAAGAGAACCTCAGTAGTCTTGTTGATGACGAAGCATGGCAACTCATGGACTTGAGCTTGCTCGACTTCAAGAAGTGGTGATCTCTCCTTTAAGAGGAACCTAGAGAATCACACAAAAACAAAAGACAAACTACATAGAGAGATCCCTTTGGATCAGTGGTTGAGAAGTTACAATACTTGGGGAAAGTATGTGAGAGTGGCAACCAAAAGGAAGAAATGGCTCACTATCTATGAGGAGAAACAACTCTCGCTCCACGGATCCCATCCTCAAGGGATCTGTCTAGTGTAATGTTAAGGATCCGTGGGACGCTCCTATTTGCCCATGGGTATTTTGGTTATGGTCATGGGTCATGGGTTATGGGTTGATCCATGGGTATTTCATTAGATACAATGTACCTAATAGATGCAATGCATCTAGTCAAATAGGTATGGGTCAATACCATGGGTTGTAGTTTTTACCTATGTATAATACATGCTAGTTATGTATATATTTGTCCAATATGTAAACACTAGTTGTTGTACATGTGTATTACTAAATTATAAAATCACTTATACTTGTTTTAGTGTTTTATGTGAAAACGCAAGTGTGTTAGAAAACTATTGGCTCAAACTATTTACGTATTTTATTTGTTTCGTTAAAATGATTTTACGTTTGTTATCGACAAAACATTAGAAGATCGTAAAATATAAATAAACGTTTTTACGGCTTATTTGTATTAACAGACTCAACTTGTCGGGTCAGTAAACCGGGTCCTGAACTTGTTACATAAGTTGAATGTTTGGTTTTAGGTTGCTCAGTTGCGTGTATTTGAGAATATTGTTGTCAATGGCCACTTGGGAGTGTTTTTGAGTAACAAACTAATATGTACGTATGGTATAAAATGATTAACATGGTATCTAGTTGATTTTGGTTGGGTTTGACCCGGGTGGTCAAACTTGGGTTAACGAGTCTCGACATGTCAAATACTCATACGATATAACAATTTGGTCTTAGGAAATGTTGGATGCGTAAAAAAAATGTGGTTAACAAGGAATGTTGAAATAAATAATACGGTAACTGGTATAAGATGATGGGAAAATTCGAGACATGTAACAAATTAATTATGTACATATTAATATTGAAACTATGGCAATGGTTATAGGTGTAAGTTAAACGGGAAAACTTGTAACTAGTCGATATACAAACTTAACAAATTAGTTACATGATGAAACCGGAATAAAACTATCGGGATAAACGATATTGAGCTTGAGTTAACAATGAACTAGATACTTGTAAAACGGAGTGGTAAACATTAAGACTAGACATGAGGATTAATTAATATCATATATTAAGTATATGTTATAAGAACCAACTACGTTTTGTAAATTGGAATAGCAAGTGATAGCAAGTTATATTGATTATGAGTTAAACTTTAACAAATGTTTTGAACTAACCGAGTACAATATGTTAGACTCGAGAGCGAGTTTAATATATTCGATTCGCGATAAGCCTTAGTATTCAATTATTATAATAAGTGACTAATAACGAGATAATTAGATATATATTGTCAATAAATACGGTTTTATTTAATTATAAACCTTTATTAACTACGATAGTAACTCATGTTTATTAAATACAATTTAACCTTTATAAACTGTCGGAAAAGAGTATTTTGATAAGATAACTTATTAAAGTCATAACGTTTTGGAAACATGGAATAAGCGAACGTGTCGCTTATAATGTACTATAATAGTATACTTTATATGATGTACTTTATTATAAACGTGTACAATTACGAGTAGCGAATGTGAAATCCTTATTAATTAAGCGATAAATGTAACATATCTATTATGATAAACATATACGCTTGGGAATATGGGGAAAGTAACGAAACTTATCAATTAACCTATTTATATTACATAAGTGGTTGTCGTCATTTCCTAGTCTTTGACTAGCCTGAGTATTGTCAGTATTTCTTGACTTTGTCGATGTCTTTTCTTTTTGGCGTGCGTTCTGGTTAGTATGTCTTGACTGTGTTGACGTCTTCTCCCTTTTCGCGTGAGTTGTGTGTCGCGTCTATGTTCTTTACCACCACACGAAACGTTAAAACTAAAATTTTAAGATATTAATTATAAACTTTTGAGAACGATAACGGACTTTTGAAAGTAATAACGTGAATGATCCATGAAAACTACGACACGTTATCTTTTATCGACCTCTTTATTGTATGAGCCACATTTTAAGATAATTGTATACGCATTAGGTTGCGTCACTTCTGTTCTATCGTACTCGTCGTACATTCATTTGGATACCGTGGAGATTAGCTTTAGATGCCAGTAGTGGCAATAGTGAATAGTGCATTGTTGTGGCTAAGGTGAGTTTCATAGCCCCTTTTTTCAAATGTTTTCATAACTATTTTGGGGGAGAATACATGCTGCTTCAATTAAGAGAAAATATGTTACATTGTTTGACCATTTTCTCTACGTGGTAAATATAAACGTTTTCGTCCACGTAGAAAATGGTCAAATTTTGGTTTAGAGTTCAGAGTAGGGATCCAGTGATAAGTAACTTAAAATAAGAAGTGGTGAGAAGTGACCAAAACCACGCATTTGAGATGCAACGACTTGCATTTGATGCATTTCTATTCATATAGATGCAACATCTTGAGTTTCGAAAGTTAATTTGATGTATAGATGGTGCAAATTAATTTTCATGATTTCGGCACGTGCAGAGGAACAAAAAACAAAAGAAATCATGAAATGCATCTAATATACTTATATGCATCTGATTAAAAGCTAGAAAACACACTATGGTGCGTTATAATGCATCTAAGATTATAGGGATGCATCTAATTTAGGTCGGTGCATCTCGGATTTGCGGTTATAGTTCTTTTTATTCCTTCTTATTTTAAGTAATCTTCTTATTTGATCCTAACTCTTAGAGTTCATACATATTCGTCCGTTTTCATACATTTTCGTACGTTTTTAAATGTTTTCGGTCGTTTTCATATGTTTCTGAATATCACAAGTGATATTCTGTGGTATTTAGAATATCACAAGTGATATTCTGAGTATCACAAATGATATTATTAGTATCACAAGTGATATTCTGTGATATTCCTTGATATTCAGATTGTTAATACAAATATCGTCATTAAACGTTATTTATATTTTTGATCTTTGCCTAAGTTTTGTTAACGACAAAAGTAAATTTAATTTATAAAAGCTTAAAGCTTGTCAAGTTTATTAGATATTAAAACAAGCTTTCTCAAACAATATATTCATCATTCAAGCATTTACATTTATGATTAGTAACATCTTGATATGACTCTAATCATTATGTATGATAGTAGTTTGTAGAATGTGTTAGGTTCTTAAAACCAAACACTACTTAAGCATTTGCATATTTCTATTAATAATAATACAACATTTTGACATCATGTATTACATCATGGAGATCATTTGTAGATTCCATTAGATATTTTGTGAAGATTTATACTCTCATATCTTGCACAATCTCTCTTAGATTGAGTTGACTTTAAGCAAGATTTGATATCTTTGTTGTCGATCAAGCGGTACCAATTGGGTACAGGCGGAACCTTTTAAGGGTCCGCGTCCGTCAGATCGCCCTCGTCCATTTGGCTATAAATAGCAATGCCAAGCCAAGTAGTTTCTCATCCTTTTCTAACATACTCTCATACATATCTTCTCTAACCTTTCTAACTCGGTTTCATATCATATTAGTGATCTCTTTGTAGCAAAGAAGATCAAGTCATATTCAAGCTTCAACGAGAAGTTGGAAGTCTTGTTTGTTTAGTGTTGTATGATCTAGTGTTGATCCATACTTCATTGTTGTATCAAACCATCATAATCTTGTGAGTGTGAGTGGTTAGTATTTTAGTCCTCAAAATACATTGTGTGTGGGAGTAGTTGTACCTTGGAAAGAACTCGACATCTAGCTTAGTGTCGGAAATAGTGTAAGCGAAGTGTAAAGGTTTTCTCCGCCGGTGAAAGGAGCTTGTTGACTAGTGAAGTTAAACTCTCGAGTGTGAGACTCGGGAGTGGAGTAGGGCAAGGAAAAAGAGTCCTTGTAGGCGAACCACTATAAACAACTTGTTGTGGTTTGATCATTTCTTTCCTTACTTATCTATTACATATTGCTCGCATATTTCATTATCATACTTAAGATCAATATCAATTGATCTTTCAATAAGTTTCAAAACAAAGTTTTAATCGGTAAACTATTCAACCCCCTTCTAGTTTTCTACAATTGGTACGAGCCTCGTTGCTCAAGAATTTCTAAAATAACTTGTATTTTATAAACTTGAAACGATCCATGGATTCTCAAAACTTTAAAGAAGGGCAATCTATGCAAAGACCACCACTCTTTGAAACCAATGGATTTATCTATTGGAAAAACCGCTTTTGAAACATATGTAAAATCAAAAGATATAGATCTTTGGTTTATTATTGTTAAAGGAGATTTTAGTTCTACAACAAAGGATATTTCCGTTGATGAACAAAAGAAATTAGTTGCTAAAAATAATGAAGCTAAAATGATGCTTTATAATGCTTTACCTAGAAAAGAATATGAAAGAATTTTATGTGTGAAACCGCTAAAGATATTTGGGAATCTTTAATTGTTACATCAAGGTAATTCACAAGTCAAGGATAACAAAATTGATCTTCTTGTTCAACAATATGAACAATTTGTTATCCCCAAGATGAAACCATTGATTGTGGCTTTGCTCGTTTAACACTATCATTACATCACTTAAAGCACTTGACGAATCTTTTCGTAGTAAGAACTTTGTCGAAATTTCTTAGAGCACTCCATCCCAAATGGAGAGCTAAAGTGACCGCTATTGAAGAATCAAAAGATCTCTCAATAATGTCACTAGACGAGCTAATTGGCAACCTCAAAGTTCACGAAATGGTAATGGAGAAAGATTCGAGATCATCAAAGGAAGAAAGGAGAAGATCAAACCGTTGTTCTTAAAGCAAAGGCGGAATCAGCGATGATGGTGAATCTTGTTCCGATAGTGAAGATGAGGAGTATGCCATGGCCGTTAGAGATTTCAAGAAGTTCTTTAGAAGAGGAAAATTTGTAAGACAACCTCGAAGAAAAGAAGTCATTCGAAAAGATCGGGATGATAAGAAGATCAAAGGTGAAAGAAAGTGTTTTAGATGTGGTGATGCAAGTCATCTCATAGAGAATGTCCCAAGCCACCTAAGAGCAAAACTCAACGAGCTTTTGTAAGTGGTGCTTGGGTGATAGTGAAGACGATGAAGAATCAAGCAAGGAAGAGATCGCCTAATGGCACATGAGTCAAATGAGGTACTTTCCGATTCTTCTTATTCTTCCATAGATGATGACACCTTGCAAAAACAATATAATCAATTGTGTGAGCTAAGTCTAAAAATCATAACTAAAATAAATTTTAAAACCAAAAAGAGTTTTTGGAAAATGAGGTATATGAGTTAAAAGAAAAGCAAAACGTCTTGAAAAGGAAAAGCAAATGACGATGATTGTAAATCATGTCAAGAGCTTAATCTTGAAATAGAAAAACTAAAACTCACACAAGAAGTTTTAATAGAAAATAACTCTAAGTTTAAAAGGTTTAACAAAAACATCGCTTCTTGCCGATGAAATAGTTAAAATCCATAAAACACCGGGAGACATGAATGGGCTAGGTTTCAATGAAGTATTAATTCCAAAGAGTCAAAACAAAACGGTTGAAAAGACGAACATTCATCAAAGCTCGCTGAAGATAAAGACGGACCGACGGAACCAAAATAAGGGTTCCGTCCGTTGTAAAAGGGTACCATGGTACTTCAAAGACATGAATGTTCGCAATACGGACCGTACTGAATTTGTTAAAATAACAAAGAAAACCAATGATAATGTTAAACTAAAACCAGCCATTATATCAGGAGTAGGACTTGTTAAAAATGAATTTAGATCAAAAACTACTCAACAACGATATAAAACCTCTTTTGCCAAACGCCCCTTTCCTAAGAGCAACCACAACGTTCAACCTAACTACCAACACAACGGTTGGAATCAAAACATTCCTAGACCATATCAAACCCCAGATTACATGCCATGGAACCCTTACCCATCATTTCCATACATGAATCAAATAAATGGTATGTTTAACCCAAACGGACCCATGAGATATTGGGGACCAAATGTTTGAGTTATTCGCTTCTAGGTATGCTTAAAAGTTGGATTGGAACCCGATGAATGGATAAAAGATAGTGGATGCTCACGACACATGACGGGCAACAAAGTCTCTTCTCATCATACCAAGAGTATGACGGAGGTAATGTCACTTTCGGTAGCAATCTCAAAAGCAAAATCATTGGCAAAGGTACGATTGCTCATAACTCTCTAACTATTGAAAATGTTGCTCATGTGGATAGGTTAGGATTTAATCTACTTAGTATTAGCCAACTATGCGATAAAAAGTATAAAGTACTATTTGACGAAAATGGTATAGTATCTAGAAACAAAGCTAGGCTTGTTGCACAAGGTTATAATCAACAAGAAGGAATTGACTATGATGAAACTTATGCACCGGTAGCTAGACTTGAATCTATTAGAATATTACTTGCTTATGCATGTGCTTATGATTTTAAATTATTTCAAATGGATGTTAAAAGTGCTTTTCTTAATGGGTTTATTAACGAAGAAGTGTATGTTGCTCAACCTCCCGGTTTTACCGACTTTGAGAAACCACATCATGTCTTCAAACTCAAGAAAGCATTATACTGACCTTAAACAAGCACCTAAAGCTTGGTACGACCGCCTTAAGACTTTTCTTATTGATAACAAATATACTATGGGATTAGTAGATAATACTCTTTTACTAAGAAAAGGAATCGCAAATTATTATTGTTCAAATATCGTTGATGACATTATATTCGGATCAACTTGTCAAGAACTATGTAATGATTTCTCTAAAATCATGCATGACGAGTTTGAAATGAGTATGATGGGTGAGTTAAACTTCTTTCTAGGACTTCAAATTAAACAACTAGAGGATGGTATTTTCTTTAACCAATCTAAATATATAAAAGATATGCTTAAGAAATTTGGTCTTGAAGATTCCAAACCAACTAAAACACCCATGTCTTCGGACACTAAACTCACCAAGGACGAAGAAGGTGAATCCGTAGATAACACTAAATATAGAGGAATGATTGGTAGCCTACTCTATCTTACGGCTAGTAGACCCGACATTATGTTTAGTGTTTGTCTATGTGCTCGCTTTCAAGAAAACCCAAAGGCATCACACTTAGAAGCATTAAAAAGGATTTTTAGATATATTAAGGGAACAACGTGTTTAGGATTATGGTATCCCAAAGGAACGGGTATAGAAACCATAGTGTATGCCGACTCGGATCATGCCGGTGATTATGTCGATAGAAAAAGTACAAGTGGTATTTGCACTTTTGTTGGACATTGTCTCACCTCATGGTTTGCAAAGAAGCAAACGGCTTTAGCCATCTCTACTCTGACCGCCGAACGTCTCGGCCGGAAAAGCATGTCAACAAGCTCTTTGGATGAAGCAAGCTCTCGTGAGACTACGGAATTCATCTCAACGACATTGTGATACTGCGACAACAAAGGAGCCATCGACCTCGGCAAGAATCCCGTTCAACATGCTCGTACAAAGCACATTGAAATCCGTCATCACTTTCTTGACAATGTTCAAAAGGAAACATTTCAATCGAGAAAGTATCCTCCAAGACAACATTGCCGACATCCTTACTAAACCTCTTAAACGAGAACCTTTAATCTTCTTAGACTTGGTTTAGGGTTAATGGAACCAAACATGTAGGATAAACATAGCCCAAAACATTAGAATAGTCAAACCAAAACAATTTAGTCTTGTATGCGCTCTTCGTAGCCACGGCACTAAAGCGACCACACGGACGGAACCAAAATTTGGTACCGTGCGGTCCGTGGTAATCTCTGAAAAAAGCGCTTATACATAACATCTTCTTCCTCACAACCCACTTTACCAAAACGTGTAAACTTAAACCAAGCTCATTATTGTCATCTTCCCACTCACTAATCATCAAGATAACATCATTGTAAGTATCCTAACTACATTTCATCTCTTAATTCTGAGTCTAGGATTCTTATTTATGCACAAAACTATCACAAATCATTACATGGGGTTTTATGTATGCTTTTATACCAAATATGAATTCAATTGGCAAATTGCATAACTAGTCATTCAAATTAGGTACTACATTATCATATTGCATAAACAAAATCATGTTTCCCACTAATTGATAGATAATAAATATAAGGCCTTATTCAAACAACCAAACACCCCATGTCAAAAGTTTTGAAAAGCTTCTCACTTGTAGGAAAACATTTTTTCATTGCTAATACAAATAGAAACGTTAGAATTTTCATCACTTGCATGCTCTTGAATACTAAAGGTATTGCATAACTAATATGCACTCCCGGGTATATTCAAATGTAGCCACATTGAATTAGAGCATTTGGGTTATCTCATGGTATTTGCCAAACACTCCACTAAAACCATTTTGTGCATAAAATGAGTCGAGATAACCGCAACTCCAAATTGTTTTCATATAGGCACACACTAGAATCAAAAACATTAAAACTTATCTAAATTTTTTAACATGTTAATTCTTATCCTTAGGAAAAACCATGGTAGCCGCAAGATTCTATGATCACAAAGACACTCTTAACTACATTCCCAAACACCACAAAACCAAAGGACTCACCAAGGAACAAGCGAAATATTTAGGGTCTAGAATCAAGGTATTTCCACGAGGTAGAACCATTCACTCATCCTTCCTTGAGCATACCAATCTTCGTGAAGAACTAGCCGCCATTCAATTCGATTGTCTTCTTGACATTGATGAACCAATTTGTCCTAGGTTCAGTATTAGAATTCTATGCTAGTGTGACCGGTTTTAGTGATGAAGATGATGAGTTTTGTCTTAGCTTTAGAATCAACCAAAATGACTACACCATCACTTTAAGTGACTTTGCTAGAGTACTAGGAATTCCCAACCGTGGAACTTGTGTCTACACGGATAAGTGGTCACTCACCGCCCTTGATGCAATCAATGACCGCTCTCTTCCCTACGTAACCCGCTTAGCCGATAAGGATGTCATCCGTGAACACCTTTTAACCCAAAAACGGATACAACCCGAGTAACCCGAAAGGAAAAGAGGTAGACCGAGATCCATATGGAATGGAGCTCAATGAACTTAAGCACTAATTTAAGAAATGGGAGGAGTTACTTAGAGCAAACGTCATTAGCACCATAGGAATAGGGATCACATAAACGCTTGTCTTTGCCACATGCTTTACAACTTATCCACCCGACAACCATTCAACTTAGCCTACTACATAGCTAGGAGAATGATTGATATTCCAACTCAAGGATCCGTTGCTCTTCCATACGGATGCTTCTCACCCGTCTCTATAGAAACTTCGCTCCAATTCCACCAACCCCAAAAGGGATGCACCTTCAATATGATCTCATCCCTCACATCTTTGTGCCCTTGAGTGATGCTCGAGTTGCTAAGACTAAAGGCAAGAGAGCTAAACCTCCAACTCCTTCATCATCATCATCAAATAGCTCCGAGGATGGTCTTCCAAGCTCTCGTCTTCCACCTCAAGAGTATTACACATCTCTTCCCGAAATTGAGAATGAATCAGTATTCAAGCAAACTAAGGAATGTTCAAGTGCCTTGGTAGGATGATGAACAAGATTTACAAGAAGTTGGACAAATAAGGGTACTTTAAGGAGTGTTTGGAACAATGCATTATCGTTAATGTTTGACACTATTTAGTTGTTTTTATTATGTAGGATGATAATATAACTTGAAACAATGGTGTATGCTAACAATCTCATGCGGGGGATAGCACAAGTATGCTATCAATTTTACCCATTTTCACTATATTGTGAAAATCAATAAGCCTTTGCTCTTAATCTATGCTCCAATGTGTTTACATATGTGTTATTTACTTTTCCTAACTAGAAGTGTTTAGTATAACAGTTTTGAGAAAATTTTCGATTTGGAAATTTCGCTTTTAGGAAACTTTCATCCAAATTCGACTCTCCACGGATCGAGCGGCACCATTATTTTGGTACCGTCCTTTATGTTATTGGTACCGCCATATCAGAGTAAGGACCAGACGGCACTTTTTGGGTTCCGTCAGTGTATGATTTTGGTGCCGTGGATTCTCCAGTAATTTTCAATTTCGACTCTTCGTAATTCCAAATTATCTTCCATCACTTATAAATCAATCTTAACTAGTTTATACTTGTCATTAGAACTAGTATTATCCACTAAGGAATGTACGAAATCCATTTCCACCAAAATTCAAAAATTTGAAAAATCCACCAAGGAGCCCTTTATATAAAGGAAGGAACCAAATTTTGGTACCTTCAAATCCGTGGATAATCAATATTAGGAAATTCCACTCACTAGAACACATTTATTGCATATCTTTTCTTCTTCACTCCATCCTCTTTGAATGGATTGACTTGGGTGACATGACTAGCATTCAACCCACTTCCAAATCATGAGGAACCTCATCTCTTCAATGGTTCAACATCAAATCAAACACATCTCTCAACATTTTTACACCTCTATAAATTGAAAGGTTTTACCATGATCATCCTCACACCTTTCTTATTCTCATTACTATCTAGCAAATCAAAACCCAAGTTAGAAATGACTAAATCATCACCAAAACCTTGCAAGAAAACCGCTAGAATTAGCGTAAGGCCTTGTTGTCTTACTCATCTTAGCTCATCATCCGACTCCTCACCACTCACAATCTCATCTCCCATTAGAGATGATACACACCTTACCTTGGCTACACCCACTTCATCACACATTGTGATCACCACTCCACCACCATCAAAAGCACCTACTTCACCTCCACCGCACCAATCCAAACATCCAAAACACCTCACCACCTTCACCAAGGTCTCCACTCTCACTCCCATGGAGTTATTTTCTACTCCACCAACATCACCAAATCCTTTCCTAGAGGACTTGGAAGACTTGCCTCTAGGCCAAGTCATCCACCACCATTGCCATCATTTGGCACCATTGAGCTTAATTGCTCATGAATCACCTCGGTCATCCATTGACCCAAACGCCCCATTAGGGCCAAGACCTCTCCTTTTCCACCCCATTCACAAGGACATTCATGGTCCTTTATACGGGATCATCCACTTCCATCATCAATGTCCCTCATATTGAGGACATTCGGAGAGCATGGGGATGACAATCCCACTAGAGAGGAGATTCAAGCCGAACTCCACAACCTCCACCAATTCAAAGGCATGGTGGATTCTCACTAAGTGAGACAATGCAAATGCAAAATGCTTTGCTTGCATCCATCATGACCACTCCAAACATCCCCAACACCACCAACACATCCACCATTCCACCACCACAACCTCCGCAAACTTTCTACCCACTAAGACATGGTTGCTCAACTTGTGAGCAACGGGTCAACCGTGAAACGGACCGGATTATGGTCCATGACTTCCACGAAGAAATGAGGTTCATCCTCAACCACATTCTTGAGCGCCTCAACGCTTTTTCCCATCCACCATCTCTTTAGGATGGTTTTTAGAATAGTCTTTTATTTGTTTTTGTTTTTGGATAATTTTTTTTCTCTTTCTCTTGTACTAGAAACACATCATTGTGTTCTCTTTTCATGATCTTTACTCATGAAAATTTTAACAAATGAATGTTGTTTATTATGTTGTTGGTGTCATTACATAGTGTTTGGAAATGCTTGTGAATGATCATTATTACTAACATTTTTTGTAGCTTTATTTTCACAATCCATGTATCTTCCCATTAAAGCACCCAATTTAGGGGAGCTTTGAACAAGGGAGATAATAGCTCGGGCTCATTACATTCCGATAGCCTCTTCTTTTGTTGAGACAAAAGGGGAGAAAATATAGAACTTGAAATTATTTATATTTGACTTTTCCGAAAAGTCAAATCGCTTACAATTGACTTTCTAAAAGTCAAACAGAACCCTCATTGATAATACTTGACTTTTCTTTAAAAAAAAGTCAAGCGCATACTGACTTTACGAAAAAGTCAACATCATGCATCAACTAGTGAATTCTTTGACTTTCATAAAAGTCAAAATTCATACACTTATATTATCATTTCCTTTTCAAAGTTCTAAAACTAATATTTTTATAACTCTTGTACAAACTTTGTTTCTTTTATAAAAATAAATTTATATTTTGTCCTCAACAAAAGGGAGATTGTTAATACAAATATCGCCATTAAACGTTATTTATATTTTGATCTTTGCCTAAGTTTTGTTAACGACAAAAGTAAATTTAATTTATAAAAGCTTAAAGCTTGTCAAGTTTATTAGATATTAAAACAAGCTTTCTCAAACAATATATTCATCATTCAAGCATTTACATTTATGATTAGTAACATCTTGATATGACTCTAATCATTATGTATGATAGTAGTTTGTAGAATGTGTTAGGTTCTTAAAACCAAACACTACTTAAGCATTGCATATTTCTATTAATAATAATACAACATTTTGACATCATGTATTACATCATGGAGATCATTTGTAGATTCCATTAGATATTTTGTGAAGATTTATACTCTCCATATCTTGCACAATCTCTTAGATTGAGTTGACTTTAAGCAAGATTTGATATCTTTCTCACGGTCTGGCGGTACCAATTGGGTACAGGCGGAACCTTTTAAGGGTCCATGTCCGTGGACGCCTCTCATCCATTTTGGCTATAAATAGCAATGCCAAGCCAAGTAGTTTCTCATCCTTTTCTAACATACTCATACATCTTCTCTCTAACATTTCTAACTCGGTTTCATATCATATTAGTGATCTCTTTGTAGCAAAGAAGATCAAGTCATATTCAAGCTTCAACGAGAAGTTGGAAGTCTTGTTTGTTTAGTGTTGTATGATCTAGTGTTGATCCATACTTCATTGTTGTATCAAACCATCATAATCTTGTGAGTGTGAGTGGTTAGTATTTTAGTCCTCAAAATACATTGTGTGTGGGAGTAGTTGTACCCTTGGAAAGAACTCGACATCTAGCTTAGTGTCGAAAATAGTGTAAGCGAAGTGTAAAGGTTTTCTCCGCGGTGAAAGGAGCTTGTTGACTAGTGAAGTTAAACTCTCGAGTGTGAGACTCGGGAGTGGAGTAGGGCAAGGAAAAAGAGTCCTTGTAGGCGAACCACTATAAACAACTTGTTGTGGTTTGATCATTTCTTTCCTTACTTATCTATTACATATTGCTCGCATATTTCATTATCATACTTAAGATCAATATCAATTGATCTTTCAATAAGTTTCAAAACAAAGTTTTTAATCGGTAAACTATTCAACCCCCCTTCTAGTTTTCTACACAGATGATCACAAGTGATATTCTGCGATATTCAGGAAATCACTTGTGAAATTCTATTCAGAATATCACAAGTGATTTTCTGAATATTACAAGTGATTTTCAACTAATGTTTTCTGAAATGAAAATCACAAGTGATATTCAGAATACCACAAAGTGATATCTAGAAAATCACAAGTGATATTCATAATATCACAAAGTGATATTCAGAAAATCTTAAGTGATATTCTGAATGTCACAGAAAATCACTTGTGATAGTCCGAAACGTATGAAACGTAAGAAAATAGACGAAAATGTAAGAAAATGGACGAATACGTATGAAAACGGATGAATACGTATGAAAACGGACGAATACGTATGAAAATGGACGAAACGTATGAAAGCGTAAAAACATGTTTGAAAATGGATGAAAACGCATGAAAAATGGACGAAAACGAAAGAAAGCGTATGAAAACGGACAAAAACGTAAAAAAAAGGACAAAAACATAAGAAAACAGACAAAAATAAAACAGACAAACGTATGAAAATGGACGAAATGTAAGAAAACAGACGAAAACATATGAAAACGGATGAAAACGTATGTAAACGGACGAAAACGTATGAAAACAGACAAAAACGTAAGAAAATGTAGACGAATACGTAACAAGAATGACGAAAACGGACGAAAACGTAACAAAACAGACGAAAAATGTATGAAAACGGACGAAAACGTAAGAAAACAGACGAAAACGTAAGAAAACGGACGAAAACGTAAGAAAACAGACGGAAACGTATGAAAACGGACATAAACGGATGAAAACGTTTGAAAACAGACGAAAGCGTATAAAAAGCGGAAAAAAGACGTATGAAAACTGACGAAAACGATAAAAAAAAAAGGAATGAAAAAAAGACAAAAATGAGAAAATAAATAAGAAAGATAAAAACATGGACTTAGTTTAGATATATTAAATCTTAGGTTAATCCCCACCATTAGTTCAAACTAGATGAAAGGTGGAAATTTATCCCTTAGTATGCAAGGATTTTTGAGTATGCAAAATAAAGTATCTCTCAACTAGTAACCTAATCACAATGTTAAAAACAAAATGTAGTTTTGACATATACTGGACAATCCTAAAATTATTAGATGAATAAGTTAGTTGGCCCAAGCTTGACTTGTGAGTTGCGTCTATTAGGGTTTGCAGGTATATTGCTTTATAAATATCTGACGAATAAACATTATAACCTACGGGGTTTCAATCATTTTTCAACATGATATTAGAGCAGCTCTGACCATCGAACCTAGATGGCTATGTTGAGCCGCCTCCTCTAGATTACCCGTGAAACCCTAATCATTAAAAAAAAAAAAAAAAAAAAAAAAAAAAAAACCGATATTTTCTTTATTATTCGAAGACGAGAAAATACATAGATATCACTATTTATTTTAGGTGAGCTTGCGGAAGGAATAAAGGATTTAATTCCTTTGGCTTTTGATAAGCGGTCACATTCTTTAATTCGAAGACTATAGTTTCCTTGTTCGGTTTATATATTATTGTGGTCCTTGGCGAGCGTGCACAATTAATAAACAAAGGAAGGTTAAGAGTTGTTTTGTTCCTCTTTTGACGTCTAAACCACAACTTGAAAAAAAAAAAAATAATAATAAATTAAAAAAATGAAGATGTTCGTTGTTCACTTTATATGTTAAAGTTGCTTTTTTGTTTGTTTGTTAGTCGATTGTTCGTATGGCTTGGTTACCAGTCGACTAAGTTGACCGTTGGTACAAGTTTTTAAAGTCGACCGTTTGATACGATTTTGTTAATGATCGCTTATGACCGTTGATACTGGTTTTATTCTGAGTCATTAAAGTTATGTTTTTATTATGTTAATGTTTATTTTCTTTTTCTTTTTTAGTTACTACTCAAATCCGAGCTTTCGGATTGGATCCATTAAGGTTCCAAATATATTGCTTTATAAATACCTGACGAATAAACATTATAGCGGGGTTTCAATAATTGTTCAACAAAAACTACGCACATTAGTCGTCCTAAGAGATTTTGTGCCAAATTCTTATGAGTTGCTTGGCTTGACCTCCATTATTTCAATCTGATTTATAAATGTGATTTCTCAATTCCTTTGAGATATAACATAAAATCCTACTAAACATTATTTTCGCGTATTGTTGCCAATTACGCTTCTACTCTTGTCCTAAGCGAGAAAATAGAGTTTTGAATTTCCTCGTAAATTAAACTTTTCCCCAAAAACGATAGTAATAAGTATCATCGTAAGAGAACTTGAAGTTGCACCAGGGAAGGACTTATGTGTAGAGTATGGGAGTTCTTGCGGACACACTAAATATATAAGAAAAAAGTTTACATTATTAGAAATAATGCTCGGTGCCCCCAGCTAAATAGTCTGAGTGCCCTCCATACTTTCTGAGATTACCAAAAATCGAAGTGCTTTAAATTGTAAAAACTCTTTCATGGAGTTTTTTCTTCCTAGGAATAATGGAGAAGAAGATCTTGTAACTGGAAACTGGGAAAGTGGTACTTGGATGAGTGGGGTTGGTTGGTGACAAATGAGTAAATTAATTAATTAATCTATACATATATATGGGACTAAGACACATGTATAATGCTTACTAGGCATTTTAATGATGACATGACGACTCTATGATGAGGTGGAAATGTCATCATGGCACTTGTCCCGGATACATTATAAAAATTTTTTTTACCACAGCCAAGATTCGTACATGAGTCTCTACTTTTAATACCCACGCCTCAACCACTGAGGCAACACACATATTTGTTTATCATCTTCTACTTGCAAACTAATATACTTCACCTTCTACTCATAACCTCCCCATTTATACTTTCGGTCAACACTTCTTCATAACCTCCCCATTTCATTCGCACATTCCAAAATTTTTTCATAACCTTCCACCCTATTTATCTCTGCATTTTCTAATTCAGATCCCTTTTTTTCACACACAATGAAACGCATAATCATCAAATCAAATTCAAAACCCTAATTCGAAGCTAATACTCTTCAAAATTACTCGATCGGATTTGATGATTATGCGAGTAATATAGGCGGTTATACATCAGAGGTTCGTGAATTCTCGCACAAGAACTACGGATTCAGGTTTGGGTCTTTTTTATGTTTTTTGGCCATAATTTGATTCATGTTTAATCATAAATATACTGAATACAAAAAAATTTGGGTATTAGTTTGAGATTTTAACAGAGGCAAGGTAAATAATATCTTTATTTGGAGACTTAATAGGTTAATAAAACGTAAGTTAATAGGTTCATCTATGCACCGTTTCTTATAGTTCACTTTTGGTCTCTCACACACATGTATACAAGCCGGTGGCGGTCAAGTGGAGGATGGAGGTCTTCACGGAAGACATAGTTTCAATTTGTTGCGGATTCCAACGTGACTTGACCAGATATGTATTTTCCTCTCTTTTTTTTTTCTTTTTCTTTTTTTTTTTTTTAATTGTAAATCAATATTAGCGTTTGATTATGTTTGTGGTTTTATGAATTGGGTATTTTAAAATTTGGCCTTATATTCATTTGTTAATGGTTTACTTGGTATGGTTTAATTTGTGGTTTACTTGAATTGGGTATTTTGAAATTTGGCCTTATTGCCTGGTGATTTGTTGGTAGAATTGATCTGTCGAAAACACCACAAATTATGATATCAAGTAACCGATAAGGGAAAGGCTAAGGTAGATGATGCTTCTAATTCTCGGATTGAATTTACATACAGAGGACCACCAGTCAATGGTACCAGTATCATTTCTGACCCTATACAATCGGCCGTAACAGGTTAGGGTAGTAACAATTTTTTTAAGCAACAACTTGTATTAGCCATGTGATTTGTGAAGTTGGCATACTTTTATCAGAATTATTTAATGTTTGCAGCCCCTATATCAGCAGCGGCTGTGTTGGACTTTGGGGCAGCCGTTGTTCGAGATGTTCATCATCGTGCTGAACATATAATGGACATGTCAGACGGCGTTGATATCCCTTTATCTTCGGTACCATCTTTCTGCAGAAATTCTAATATTAGAGGCACTCCCCGTGTTGTTGATATGGGTTCAAACGATAACTTCCAGTTTATATTCATTTATTGGTTTACCATTCCATATATTCATAACAATTGTTGTCTTATTGATGTTTATATATTTGCATCGCATGTGCCTGTACAAATTACGACCCCAGTCCGTGATGCGAGTGCCTCATCAGCTGTGCCTCGGTGGCCACGTAGAACCTCAGGTTTCATTTTTAACTGTCGTACATGCACATCACTTATACAGACAATCGGTTTCACAACTATAGTCACGGATATCGAACACAGGTTATTTTTTTTGTCTGCTAATAGTTTAACATGATCCACGTGTTGTCATTTAGGTTCTCCCAATCCGTCTTGCCGGTCCATTGATTCAGCAAACGAAGACAACAACCACACTGAATTGCCTGTGCGAGGTTGGTGTCGTGCTTTTATATTTACTTCTTCGGTTGTTGTTTTTTGCATGCTAAATTTTTCCAACTCTATGTGTATGCCTTGCATATTAGCTTTCATGTTTTTGTGGTACAAATGTCACATTATCCAATGAATATTAAAAAGGCTGTGACGAGTCTAAATGGGTTCGGTAAAAGCTGAGATTGTCCGCATCTTGGCAGTGCAACCTATTAAGTTTGCAACCACATGAAATTAGTTGTAATAATAACAGTCCATTAAATTTTAAAAGGTTCATATCAGGTTCATTTGTTAACATATAGCCTCTAAGGAAACATGTATGGGTCAAAAGTCAGCCATGGTGTATTGTCGCTGTCGTTTTTGTGGAAAATTAATTAATGTCTAGGGGTTGTTCAATTTATGTAGTAAGATAATTAAAATGTGGCTCTTTTTTGTTGAATTGAGATATCAGTGATATTGGGTTTTGCAATTTAGACATAAAGTTTATTTAAAACTGTTATTTCTATAGCTAAGTAAAGTATGAAGGAATAACATTGTTAATCTGATGGTATTGCAGGCAAGAGGATTGAAGAAACATATGAAGAGGATCAATGCTCCTAAGCATTGGATGCTTGATAAAACTACTGGTATTTTTGTAAGTATATTTTATACTATAAAATAAAATGAATTTACATAACGTTTTTTCTAATGTGTAGTCTTTTATTTGTTGTGTGTTTTAGGCTCCGAACCCATCAGCTAGACCACATAAAGCAAGAGTGTTTGCCTTTGGTTCTTATAGTAAGCCATCAACTGGATCTCATTTCATATGAGTGAAACATATCGCCTACGATAGATAATGTATTATAAAACTCTTTGAGGTATTGTCTATGTTACAACAAACAAAATGTGTGTCATTTGTACACTTGATTCTTAAACCCAACGGCCCGATTAAGGTTGTTTGTGCAGAGCATCTGGAGTTGCGAAATGAGATACCAGCTTTAGTCTAAAATCAAATTCAATGTTGACTCTTGAGAAATTTGCTTCTTTCTATTTAAAGCTCATAATGCTCTGTACACAATTCTATCACAAGCGTACGGTCACACCCACGATATAGCAATAAAATGGTTTAATGGCTTAGTAAATAAAGATACATCACTGGCGAGATAGTACCGTTGGCTTTGAACATCAAGTAAGTTTCATGTAATAAAACTTTCCTTAGTTTTCTATAACAAAAGTATCCTTCATCAGTTACACCTAAAGTGGTTTGTGATAGGTACATCACGTGCTCTGCATCCACCACTTGCTATTGTATCTATAATTACTATGGTTATTGTTTGGCTAGGAGATGCTGCCTACTGAAAGGTACATCTTGCTGCAATGACCACTAAAGGTGAGTTAATTTTAATTTTTCGGCCTTATAAGTCACAAAGCTAGCCACTTTATATGTAGCTAATGTTGGTATAATTAAATGTAACAGAACAAGAACAACCCATTGGAAGTTAATGCTATCAACAACATTCTTGCGACAGCAACCAAGTTGAAGAGGAATGGTATTGCTTGAAAGCTGAGATGCCCCAAAGAGTCACTTGGGAGTCATACGATCCTAGATCCAACGAAATCGGACTTGGTGAAGGTATTTTATTTTCTTATATTTTTAATGTTTATATATTGTTTCAGATGTTATTAATCTAAACAACCAAACTGATTATGTAGCTACATTTGATATCATTTTTTATTCAAAGTTTTGGGTTTCACTAAGTTACGGGGATCGACTTGAAACACTATTCAGATGCTTAGTCATAGTTAGAATAGAACAGCCCATGGTGATAGAAAGATCTACTTTAGTGTCTAACAATCATGCTTATTGTCAATTTAAGATATTTGTTAATTTGTCATCCATTTAATTGGTTGGTGTTTCATGTGTCGTACGTTGAAGGTAACTGAAACGAAATATGCAAAATGCTATTGACATTGAATTACCACTTGCAAATAATTGGGTTAGATATATAATTATGTTGTTAAAATTTTAACTTGCTTGGTTTCTGGCAAGTTTATAAACTTTCATTAGAAAAAGGTCTGTTGTAGCATTTTGATGTAAACATGAGTGACACACCAACCACATTTGATAACTGAGATTACCTCTTTCTTTTTGCTGTGAAGATAGAAATTTATTGACTTTTGTTGAGGTTGTAGGTTCAAACTAGGTGCAACAGACCTTCAAACAAATCATTGGTTTTACTTCATGGATACTGGCTTTGAATAAGGTATATCGAAGCTATATTTATGCGTAACAGGTACGAGTGGTTTTCAAGAGTCAAGACGAGAAAGGTTCTTTGTTGAGACAAAGACAACGAACACAAACTCCACATCCAACGTTTTGTACAAAAAAGTTTTATTTTGTATATGAATAAGGACCATGTACTTTATTTGTTCTCACACTTTTCATCATTACTTTTACATATATTACATGAACATTTTTCGTTCAATTTTTCTGTTTACTATATTTGCCGTTATTCATTATTTATGTATGTCCAGTTAGGATTCGCCAATTATTTTTATGAGCTAGCCCGCCCATTCGGGCGGGCTATGAAGCTAGTTATTTATATAGTACTTGAATGTGTTGTGGGGTACTTGGAACTTTAAATATTAATCTATCCGGTTCAAGAAAATATATGCTTCTATCGATGATGCAATAAACAACCCAACTTTTTATTTAAGATAAATAAGCTAAAATTACAAAAAGACAAAAGTTTTTAATTATTATGTACTTATTCACTAAATTAATAAACCCTTTTATCTTTCATTTTCTAAATATCCTATATTACAGTATAGTTTTTTTTAAGAGTTAAACTTAGTAGACTAACTTTGTTTTTTTTAATCACGGAAGTAAAGCAATTTTGTTACTTTTAATCACACATTCACACCCGACCCGACATGTTTCAAGCTACACAAAAAAAAATTGTTCGATTGCCCCCTTGATCATATTTCCTGGGTCCGCCACTGAGTTGCACCATATAAGTTTTATAGCTATTGCCACATCAGCATGTACTTTATAATACTCCCATAACATAAACATCAAAACCACAGTGCATTTTAACATGTTATAGCCGCGCCATAGAGTAAAAAAAAATACTTATAACGTGCAATTTACCACTGCAGGAGGTGACAAAACGGGCAAGCCGGGCAGGCACGAGCCACGGTACAAACGGGCTTGGGCCCAAACGGGCACGGGGCTAAACGCGTACGGGCAAACGGGCTCATGTTATACAAATCGCTTTATAAAAGACCCAAAACGACGAAATAAATTACTCAAACGTGACACCTCATTTATATTTGAAAATTATAAATATTATATCTATAAGTTTTTCTTTAAAAACAATTATAATGTCCTTCAATTAAGAGAAAATATGTGCCCCTTATTTACCCATTTAACTTTTAAATAGGCAACATTTAAAAAAAAAATAAATAAGGCTAAATGTTCCCAAATCTTTTACAAATTTACTCAAATTAGCCCATCGTACTCTCTAACATTAAAATGATGTATGTTTATAGTGGTTACCTAGTCATGGATGAATACTTGTCGGTAAAAAGAAACTTTTAGAGTAAATTGCATTTATTGTATGTTTGATCCCTATCTTTTTGAAAGTGCATCCAACGTCTATATATTAAACTTTGGATTCCATATACAGTTCTTGATCGATGTTAAATAACCAAATAATCTCTAATAGAAAAGGAGGAAGACAAAGATAATTTGATCATTTCACATTGATCGAAAGACTGTATTTGCAAATGTGTTTTCATTTTATATGCAATATATATATCAAGTTTTATTTCACTTAATACGCATTAAAATATATTAAGATCATTTACATACTAAAAAGTGTTTGCATTTCAAGAGACAAACCTTAGTCAATCCTTTTTCATATGAAAAAAATAAGGGAGTGAGATTGGTTAATATTTTAAATAAATATGCAATTACACCATCTTTTTAAAAATTAGTTATCTCTTGAACCGTTAATTATTTGGTACAACAAATTATACCATCGTGGCTAGCATTTTATTATCTTCTAATTTACAGACGCTTTCATATACTTTCAAGAATTTTTATTTTCATTTTTTATGTCTTTTTTCAATATTGAAATTCACGTGACATATTAGGCTGTCCCTTAATTTTTGAATAGTTTGAGGGCCGTAGATGAAATTACATAATGAGGCCTTTCGAGAAGTAATGTTATATATAAAGTGTCACCGTTTTATAAGATATAGTGCAATTAGTAATTTAAGCATTCAACATATTACTCATTTAAGATCTTTTCTCATCTAAATACTTTTTTTTCGAGATAAATATGTGTACACATACCTATAATTGTTAACGGGACAAGTTTCGGAGCCCCTAAAATTTTGAGGCCCTAAGTGGTCGCCCACCTTACACACCCTCAAAGACGGCCCTGCATATCCCATGTGATTTAACATTAATCTCAAAGTTCAAACACGAAACAAATTAAATGTACTAGAATTAGCATAAGTATTTGTGCATAAATTAAAAAGTTCTCAGTTTTTGCATTGGAAAACACATATTCACAACTTTCTATATAACTATATATCACAGATTGTATTTGAAATTCTAGGTTAGAGCAGTTTGTTTATGAAACACCTATAATCACATGTGGTAAGAATCACATGTGATAAAAGTCACATATGATTTTATGTGTTTTGTCCGACTTTGATTAATTAACTCCTGTAATCTAGAATTCGAAATATAATTTGTTAAATACGGATGGAAAACTATGAATATCTACTTTTCATTATAAAAAAAAGGTTTTAGAATTCCGTAGATATAGTTATGTTCATTTACTACAGGTTTTAAATGTCAGAAATTCAAATTACTGTTAATCAGATGTGATTTTTCATGCAAGTTTCAATCTTAAAAAATAAATAAATTAAAAAAAGAAAAGAAAAGAAAGGTTAAGTCTGTCAAAAGTTTATCAAAGTGTCCATTTATTGAAAAATAATTAAATGTTCATTGCAATTGTGTAATTTTTTCGTTTAATGATTAACGGTTTAGGATATAGTAATTCTTTAAAAGAGGTATAAAACTGGGGTTGTTATTAATAAAAGAATAAATGACTAGAATAGATCCTTCGATATCTATTTTTTTTTATTTTTTTTTTATTTTTTATTAATTATTATTATTTTTTTAAACGAACTATTTTTTTTTTATAATATATAAGACTAGTGGTAGTAATGAAAAGACGATGCGTCTTTATGCCATGTTGCCACCTCATGACTGCGACTTTGTTATTAGGAACACCCTGATTCGACGCGTCCTTGGTGGTTTTGGGGAGAAGATGGTCGTTGGGACCAATGGCGAAACTTATAAAAAAAAGAGGGGAGGGAGGGGGGTTATTTGGGAAGTGTGTATATATAATGCTCGGTCCTACGAAAACTAAAGAAACTAATTGTTTATCATTTTACCACTCTTGTTTGTTTGCTTGAAAAGTATCTCATATGAATGTATAGCTTTTTTGCTTTGGTTGTTAGTTTTCTTTAGCTGTTGCCGTTGTTTAGTATTTATAGCAGTGATTTTGTTGTTTAGTATTTATAGTAGTAATTAGTTTGGAACATAATTTTAGCTTGCTAATGTTTTTATTTGAGTCATTGAGTTTGTAAAAGGTGTTATAAAGCTTAATACGCTTTAAATTTTACCAATTAGGGGAGGGAGTGGTCACCTAGTATCCAATACTACCCAAATTGCCACATAACCTCTATCCAATAAAAACTCTCCAACTCAAAACTACCCAATTTTACCCTAACACTACACAAAGTGGAGGGAGTGGTCACCTATCCTATCCAATTTCTTTTTTTTTTCTTCATATATTTTTAATACATAAAATCACATACAATATTAAAATAAAAACATACAATTTCATTAAAAATAAAAACATTATATAATACTTAAAAAAATAAACATTACATAATACTTAAAAAACATTACATAATACTTAAAGAAAACTAGATTAAAAAAAAAACAAAACAAAACCCACTAATCATCGAGATGCGGCAAGTATTGACGTCTTCGTCTTCCGTGAGATCATATCGAAGACGGTCATGGAGAACTTCGCTCTAGTAACCGCTACCACACGTCGTCGAACAATGGTGGACCGGCTCATCCATTATATGAACCGTGAGATTGCCCTCCATGCTTTTATAACCATATTGTGCAAAATAACACACGCATGAACTGATTGGCAATCTTCGCTTTGGTCATAGCTCGGAGAGGTCGATCGAGAATTTTCATTTTCCTTTAAGAGCACCAAAAGCTCGCTCGACATCCTTTCTCACCCCCTCTTGTAACTTCTTAAATTTCTTTTCCTTTGGGTCTGTTGGATACGGGTATGCTTTAACAAATGTGGACCACTTAGGATAGATTCCATCTGTCAAATAGTAGCCGCGTTTGTAAAAGCGTCCATTAACGTGGAATGAACTGTTCATCGCCTTTCCAGTTCGCTCTATGAGATACAAGTCAGACCGATTCAATACGTTGATATCGTTGTTTGACCCCGGGGGACCAAAAAAAGCATGCCAAATCCACATATCTTGTGACGAGGTGACTTCAAGCAACATAGTGGGAACACTATAGCCACCTCTCGTATATTGCCCTCTCAAACTTCTAGGAAAATTTTTCCATTTGACGTGTGTACAGTCGATGCTACCAAGCATCCCAGGGATGTGATGTCTTGCTTCATGGACACGGAAAATGCGTCAAGGTCGTGTCTTGTCGGCCTCGTGGTACTCTCGACCGTATAACCGAATGATGGCCTCGCAAAAATAATCAAGACTTTCACGTGACGTTCTTGCAAACATGCATAAATATTCATCATACTCATCGGGCGTCATAACCTTCTTGAAAACATGGGTATCTCGCTTCAATGTCGCCCACTATTTTCAAAAACATGATTTTCTCTATTCGAATTTTTTTTAAAAGTAAACTTCGTTGTACTTTGGTACTTCAACGAACCAATCATTCTCTAGAGTTTGAAGACCTATTTCCCGATGAAGATTTATGCTACTACGGGTAGAGCTTGCCGTGTCTTCAAGAAACTGAGCCGCTTGAAGCATAACTTGCATCGAGCTACCCGTGGATAGATCGTCGGACGAAGACGGAATAACGTATTCGAATTCGGAAGAATCGAAAGACATTTTGATGATAAAAAGGTTGGGATTTTATGAGAAATTGAAAGATGGGTTGTGATGATTTTGTGAAAAATGGGTTGTGATTTTAAAATGTGAAGGTGGGGTTTTTTAAAAAGGTGAGGGGAATTTTTTTTTAATGATACTAGCCGTTAAAGGCTTCCCAACGTTCAAAAATTCAAAAACACGCGCCTCAAACTGATCGGCTTCCAAGCCCGATTTTGCCTACCTGACACAGTGGGGGCGGTGTTACCGATCGGTTTTGCTACCCAATTTTGCCTACCCGACTCCACTCTATCCCCTCTTAGGGAAGAAAGAAAAAGGTTGTGTGTGTGTAATTTTTGTTTTTGTGGGATATATTTATGTATAAATGAGGTGTATTTGGATGATGATGTCGCTTGTGTTATTACAATATATTCGTGATGTTGAAAACTGATGTCAGTTAAGTTGACGGTAATGATGATGGTCACTTACCACCGGCTTTAAGGTTTGTAAAGTCATTTGTTGTTTAATTGTACGTATGGAGGGGGCAGCACTCCTCCGACTACGGGTAATGTTTTCGTTGACTTTTATATCAATACCCAAAATTTAATGATAAATTGATAATAATCATTGATATGGATGCACCACCAGCTTTAAGGGGGGAGGGAGTGGGCACGGGTAGGCTCATCGAGTAGAGCTACCCGAGCGGGTACACCGCCCCATGCCCATCGAGTACTTGAATCGGGTAAGAAAATCAAGTTGGGAGCCCGAACTTGTTTGTTGATTCAATTTGAAAAAAAGGACCGTTTGGAACGTTGGGGACTAGACAATGGTTTTTTTTCTTCGTTTTTATTTGCTTCCTTTTTTTTTTCTTGCAGGTTGCAGGTTGGAGAAGACAGGTTGCAGGTTGGAGGAGGAGAATGGTTTTTTTTGCTTCTTTTTTTAATATATAAGTAATTTATATATTAAACCTCATAGTATATACATGTTTACATTTTAAACCTTATAATGTATATATATTTATATTTTACTTTTTCTAATTTGTTTTTATTTTTAATATTTTTAATGAAATGGTATGTTTTTATTTTAAATATTGTATGTGATTTTATGTATTAAAAAATAAAAATAAAAATAAAAATCGGGTACTAGGGTACCACTCCCTCCACTTAGGGTAGTGTTAGGGTAAAATTGGGTAGTTTTGAGTTGGAGGGTTTTTATTGGATAGAGGTGATGTGACACCCAGGGTATTAGGGTACCACTCGCTCCTCTCTAAGGTTTTTAAAGTCATGTACCACCAGCTCATTAAGTATGCTACAGTAGTTTTTTTGAACGAATTAAAGCATCACTACTTAAACAAAGAAACATGTGCATTTTAAACTTAAGAGTAAATTACACTGTTGTTTTCATAAATGATTCTTATTTTGTACCAGCATTTGTGTATCCAAATTAAAATGTGTATCCACTTTTAAAAACTCTTGTTATAAATTATATATAATCATCGGGATACGCATTTTAATTTACTCTTAAACTTATTTGACCAATAATTTATAACAAGAGTTTTTTAAAGTGGATGAGATAAAAGATTGTCATTTTACCGACAACACAAGTGACATAGATACTTATAGTTTGTGCAAGTTTACTACAGATGCGTTGCGAAAACTTTACAATTCTTTCTCTTCGGGTAGTGAAGGATTAGAAATTTGACGAAAGGTGTAAACTATTTTGCCGAAACGACAAAATAGTATGCATTTAGTGTAAAAATTAAAGTTTTAGAATAACCTTAAAAAAAATCTTTTTACACTCTGAATGGTGCTCAAATGATATGCATGCGCATGCTTACCCTATGTCGGTATGTACGCTCCTGACTACTAGTGACTAGAATACCCTAACTGTCAACTTGAACATAAAAAAATGAGAAGCTAGGATATGATGCGTATATAAGATGGATAGACTCGATCAAAAAGATTGCGAGTTTTAGTTTAGAAAACGAACAATAATCTAGATGTTAAACTCTCACTAAAAGAAGTAGAAACGCAGTGGAATTCAATTATAAATTTGATGTGAGAAGAGTTATCGAGCCTTCAAAAGTTTTATGTGACCGTCTCATCCGATATGTTAAACATTCATCCTATTCAATCCACAATTGGTTGATATGCTTAGAAATAGACAAACACATATTGAATATGTGATATTAGTTTATATATTGTACGAAATAGTTTAAATAAGCAAGCGTTATGCAGTTCAAATAAAAATACACATTGTTTTGAACACAAGAAAATGATTATTTTTTCTTTCCTTTTTTATCTTTTTTTTTACATTTTAATTAATTAACTCATATATATATTTATATACTTCTGATAGCGGTTCAATGGACGCTGATCATGTAAAAAATACCTAATTTGTAAGGCCATCTACAGCGCTATGCTTGGCAGCGTTCAAATGAAATTTTAAACGACAACATCATTTAGTGTTGGGGCCTCTTCTTTATTTCTGAATTCTTTTAATCGGAAACATGCATATGGTATTTACTGGGTATAATAAAAGCCTACTTGTTTTGAAAGGCCCAAAGCATACTATCTACTACGTATTTATATATAAATTGGAGGATAAGTTTTCGGGAATAACATCCCTGCTGTTTGCAGCATGAAGTTAAGTATACATATATCAATTGAAGGATAAGTTTTTGGGAATAACATCCCTAAGTTTTTTATACCATTTTATAAACTTTAGATATTTGTTGTAGTTTACTTATATATAAAAGAAAATTTCTAAATTACTGTATAAAATATCAGTTTGTCTATTATTGTATGTATGAATAGATATATGGTGTAAAACCTGAAATTTTAAAACAAATACTAAAGACCAAATTACCCTTGAAATCAAAATTTATAAAATACGTAAAATACATTAATGTTCATTTAACGAAATTTAAAATCTAACTTATGAATAATTAAAACCTAACGAGTATATTAAGAAATCGTCATTTGTACGACAAAGATAAACGTCATGTGCATAAACCATTTTGGGCCGATCGTTTTGGTGTTGTCCAATTTCGTTGGGCCGCATTTGTTTGAGCCGAGAGTCCAAGTGAGCCCAACTTGGGCCATGTTTTTGTTCGGTTTGGGTTTGAGCCGAGAGCCACATCAAGCCCATCCCAACCCATATACCGATCGGGTATGTGGTATAAATACAAACACAAACACATCAATTTGAAACCCTAGTTTACAAAAGTCTCGGCACCCCAAAACCTTCCTGCCTCTTCCTTTTTCTTTCCGATCGACAGCCGATGCTACACCCTTGGTGTCGTGGTGTTTGTTTCCAACGCGAGCAAAGGTATAACCACGTTCTTCTCGTCTCACTTATGTTTACATGCAACGTAATATATGTTTGAACTTGTGATGTATGAATCGGAACTTAACTATGTCGAGCCACACGAATTGAACGAGCATATAGATGAATCAGTTAAGTACATATAACATGCAAACGTTAAATATGTGATATACGTAAAGTGGTATGATTTGCGCTAAAACATGTATAGCCGAAGACAAAACAGACCGAACCATATGAATAGCAAATCGTGAGTTATGCGTGGGTTTTGTGAAACAAGTGAGCTTGTCGTGTATACATATTACGTGATCATGTTTTTCCGAAACTATATAGTCGATGTGTGTTTAAATCGGATAGCAAGTAACACGCATATGGTCACATAAAATCATAAACGTGCATGAGTATAAAAGTTGACGTATTATATGTGCATAAGCGAGTCATGAAAGTATTGCGTAAATAAATATGAAACGTGTAACTTGTGTGTTTCGTTAAAAGCTATACGTCGATATATAAGAGTCACGTTAACTTTATGTTATAGTTGTGTCGATTTACATGCATGGTTATTTAGCGTTAGTCTTTTGAAAAGGTCTTGACGTATCGAGTGCATGCATGTTTGGAACAAGAGTTAATAAGTTGTGTGAGTCGATTTGAGTATGGATAAGTGTTTGCATGTGTGTGTGCGTGCATGGTGAAGCAAGAAAAGAAAGGTTTGTTTTTATACATTCTAGGTCAAAGTAATGAGTTATTAAAAGACGTAACATGTAAAGTAAATGCGTATTAATATGGTATTAAAAGATTGGGAAACCCTAGAACATAAATAGAGAGTCGATTAGGGTTTGAAAGCTAAGTGTGTTAATTCGTTATTTCATGTGTGAGTTATGACTTTTAAACTATTTTCACATCTAACCCTAAACTCTAATAAATGACATAATGAACCTTAATCTACAATATTGGTTGTAAAATACTTAAGTCTCATTTAATTATAAAACCCTAAAGTATTAAGATCATTAAATACACTAAATATAAACATCAAACATTAAAAGATCATTTCGACAATTATGGAATCATAAATAATATACGATCATTAATGTGTATAGGTTACGTGAAGAAGGAGTGATCGTTTGCTTTCCGTATTTACGCTTTTTGGTCATTTGCTTTGGAATAAGGTATGAGATATTCGACCTTTTCAAAGAAAGGTTCCTTATAACGTTTTCTTTTCGTTAGCTTTTATATTAGGGTTTCCTAAGCCTTTGCTATGAACCCCATTATGTTTGTTTGAGCTATTGCTTATTTGAAACTTCGATTTACGAATTATGAAACATCCGATTTTGAACTATATGATATGAAAACTCGATTTTGGAAATATGATTAACCTTATGATAAAGTATGATCCGTATCGGTTTGACATTACGATTTGACCTAAGATAGTTTGACACCGAGCCAATATTTTCACTAGTCATGGGGTTCCATGTCCATGTCGATGATGCACCTCGACATGACTCTAGGGCGGTAGAGTGATGTTCGCCACGTCCTTATCTCATTATCTGCTATGAGCTCGAATTATGTTATATGTTATGGCCAATATCTATCTGGGCGTATGGATGCATCCTAGATCATTATCATTATATGTTATCATTATCGATGATTGATCCTGCGTGCATGCACGCCCTTCATAACTCTGGTAGGTCTCCCTACAAATGTTGCCTTATGTGAATATGATTATGATCGATATATGTTTCGGGCTCGTGGTAGTTAACTATAAACCTTATTCGATAATTCGATTTATACTACGAAATTGATTATGGTTTTGCTATCTTCGTTCACTATATTTTGTATTCGATATCGTTTCGTATTTGCTTTGCTTTTATATCTGCTCACCGAGCTTTTGAAGCTCGGCGCATTCTTTTCTTCCGCGGCGGTATCTAAGCAATGGAGTTGGGTTTTGCTTTGGGATGAGTCTTGAGTGGACTTACCTTAGAGATATTTAGCTTTGATCTTATGATGCCATTTAAGACTTTACTATTTCAGATTATTTTTATTGGAGTTTATTTTCCATTGGGACCTATGTATTGAAGTCATGTTGACTTGAATTATTTCAGCATTTATGTTAAGACTTCTTTTGGATATTTATGTTTGCTTTGATATGACACCATTATTTGTGATTTCTTTACCCTTGTCGGGTCGGAGCGTTACATATGGTAATTTATAAAGATTAAAAAAATAGTGATATGGAAGTCTATTAAACTATGTAAGATTTAATAGATTGTAGGTGTTATATGTAAAGTTAAATGATGATGTGGTTTTGTATCATACTCAAAACATTTTGATAAATTGTGGATGCCCTAAATAGTAATGAATGGATGACATGTGTGTTTGACGAACACACAAAAAAGAGTTGTTAAAAATATAAAAAAACTTTGAACAAATTAAATAGATGAGACACAGAATGATTACTGATTAGTAATTATATAAAAAAAGTTTGGTAAAAAACATTTGTGACGAAAAAAATTGCTTAACTTTTTAATCATCTTTTTTTTTTTTTTTTTCATCAATCATCCATTTAGTATGTTCTATCAACTTTTGTTAAATAGTTCATGGAAATTATTTTATCACTTTTTTAGAAAAAAAGGTTCGCAACAACAACAAAAAGAAATCGACAAAGGCCCATATTAAGAATTCGATATATACGCCTCTAAGAGCAACTACAATGCTAATTTAACAAAAGACTAATTTCACTATTTAATCAAGTCATTTGAATGATTTTTTTCATTGGGACAAAAGCTTTGCCAATGACTATGAAGAAGATAGCTTGGTAAACACCAAGCGTTTGACACAAAATGCAACAAATGATTTTCATTTAATAAAGAGCTATTGAGTTGATAGAAAAGCTTTTAAAAAGCTTTTTGCATTGAAGAGTGTTTGTAAAATGACTTTTAGAAGATAAAATTTAGGGCTAATGATAAAAAAAATCTTATACTTGCACTTTTTCCTCTTGAGGTAGTGAACAAAATTTTTTATTTTGAGGTATTATACTTTCAAATTCAAATTTTTTAGGGTATTTTGCAAAAAGTTGGACATTTTGCCTCTTTACCATTAAAAGCAAATAATGGCAAGTATGATACTTTTTTTTATCATTTTACTAGTTTTTATTATGTTAAATTTTGGATACGTATTAAGATAATTTATTTAATGATTTATAATTGTGTTAAATCTATGATAAAATGTTTTGTTTTCGTTTACACTAATTACTTATTAATCGTATTTGTAATAATTTAATATATACTTAAAAAGGGAAAATTAAAATCATTCGGACAATTATAAAAACAAACAACACTTTTCATTCGATTCGACATTATAGCTACCTCTTATTAGTAAGATGTGGTAGTCGATTCAGATCATTAGTCGATTCGGATGTGTAACATCTTAATCAAACAAACACACCCTTAATCTAGTCATAGTATACTCTCTAGTCTATGCTTCAACAAGTGACGAACATAAATTTATATGCAAGTACTTGGTAATTTATATGCAAGTACTTCAGGTTGTGATATAATTCCTCCTAATTTAGCGGGCGTTAAACCTAATCGGTTTAACGCTGGGCGTTAAACAACTTGAAGTGAATTAGGGCAAATGATAAAACAAAACATTTTTATCATAGATTTAACACAATTATAAATCATTAAATAAATTATCTTAATACATATCCAAAATTTAACATAATAAAAAGCTAGGGCAAATGATAAAAAAGTATCATACTTGCATCATTTCTTTTAATGGGTAAGTGGGTCAAAATGTCCAACTTTTTGCAAAATACCCTAAAGAGGATGAATTTGAAAGTATAATACCTCAAAATAAAAATTTTGTTCACACTGCGAAGAGGAAAGTGTAAAGATATAGTATTTTTTTTTTTTTTTATCATTAGCCCTAAAATTTATGGAGAAATTAATTGTGATTAAAAAAAAAGTCATTATGGGTTGAAGCATTGCAGATGTTCTAACTGGGTTTTTCTTCGAAAAATGGGATTGTTCTCAAACCTAGATAAAATTTTTTTTTAACAACGATATATTATAAAAACAAATAAAGTTGTTCAAGAGATGCCGAAGAACGAGATTCATTGTTGACAATACAGTGTTCCAAAAGCACATGCATGCATGCATAAATTTGCCGCACAAAAATAAGAGTTTTAGAGGTTACATTCATTTTGCTGTAATACAAAAGTTATTTAAACGAGAGAATCACACATTGAGCAATTAGCAAGATGCCCTTACTACACATATGGTAGACATTCATGTGTGTGTATACAATATATAATTGAATTAAAGATGCATGATGTAAAAGGAATGACTGATATGATCACTTCAACTTGTTATGATCAGATGCAAACGATTTCTTATGCTTATGAGCCTCCGATGGCAGCTTAACGTTGGTGGCTAATCCAACTGCTTCAAGAAGCCTTATCAGATACCAACAAATGTCGATTTGCCACCATTCTAACCCATGTCGAGCTGAATACTCGAATGCATGATGATTATTATGCCATCCTTCTCCACAGTCAAGTAATGCTACCAACCTGTATTGTTTAATATTAAATGAATATGGACTACATGCATGTTTATATGAGCTATAACAATTGATATATTTTCTACAACTTACCAATTATTTTTGGAGAGATCACCAGTGTTCCAAGCTTGATTTCCCCATATGTGACATGCCGAGTTAATAAGAAATGTCACATGAAAGAAACATGTGGTTCGAACCCCCTACATATATATCATGAACTCGTACTTTAATCGATTTATTATTACATGCTCAACATAAATATCTTGTATGAATTACTTGCATAGAGTCTTACCACAATCCAAACAAGGTAGTTAAATCCACCAATAACATAAACAAGGAGTGAAAATCCGATTATGTGCAAATTATAGGTTGCTTTAACAAACCTATAAAATACTTGATTCTTTAAGTCTTGTGCATTTTTTCGTTCTTGATACTACAAAACATGTTGGTATGTTTCAAGATTAGTTATTCGCCCGAAGAAAAAATAAAAAATAAAAACTGTACTTTTGAGTACCTTCTCAAGAATGTAGCCACTATCAAAGAGCCATCCCATATGACTAAACCAAAATCCGAAAATTGGAGAATGTGCATCTTTCTCGGTATCGACGTACTGATGGTGATATCTATGAATGCTCACCCAATATATTGGATCCCTCTATATGCATATTACATTTGGTTGAAATATGAATAACATAAGTATATGTGAAAGAAAGAAATGAGGCTAAGAAATTAAAAACGAACCTGGAAACTTAAGACACCTAGATAAGCAAAGGTGTACTCAAGCCACTTTGGAAGCTTGAAACTATTGTGAGATAGGTTACGATGATAAGATAGGTTTATTCCACACACTCCACATAATATGTAGCTCAAAATGCAGCCCAGAAAGCTCCCAAGTAAAGGTAAATGGTGCGAATAATGCAAGCAAATGCAGACCTAATATCCCTACACCCATTTTGATATCGACAGTCCTCCATTTACGTCCCGGGAAGTGGTTTCTTTTCCTTGTAACCATCACATTCGAGAAAGGAATCTTTCCATATTCCGACTCCTCTACACCTCCAGAAGTAGTGTTCAACTTCCTCATTTCTGTTACAGAAATACAGTACGTATGGTGATTAAAATGGGTGTAGGATAGTTGTGTGGCATGATAGTTTCTTATATAGGCTTCAAGTGTATATATGCATTTATAAGGAGGTATGGTGTCTAATAATTGGTGGGCAGAGTTTTGTGGCAAGATAAAACTCACACATCCCAAACCTAAATGATGATATTAATCTAGCAGATCAAGTTAACTTAACGACTAATCAATAAAAATGTTTGGCAACAACACTAGGGCACATTTTTGGGTTCGCGTCGAATAGATCTCCACTCATAATAGACAAAAGAAAGAGGGCGTATTTCACGACATCAAGCATTTTTCTTTGATTTAGGTCTTCACTAGTGCCAAAAAGAACTTTCTTAAAATGGATTGAACGATTTAATAATCCTTTGTAATTAGCTGTGGGGTTGTAGCAGAGCTAACATAAGCTTTGTGCAAAAGTTTATATAATACTAAACATGATGATTAAGTATTATGGAGAACATAGAGGGGGTGAATACTTCCCCGTTTAAAAACTTAAATTTCTCGTATTAAATTACCATTCAATTGTGATGCAATACGAAAAGACAATAATAATTCTACAACCATAAAGGTAGCAGAAAGCATAAAAGAAAACATATCATCACAACACAAAGATAAAAACAATGCATATATAAACATAAAACGATAAGTAAAAGAAAGAGCAAACCAGACACGATGATTTATAGTGGTTCGGTCACAAAGCTCATTTTTGCCCTACTTCACTCCTCGAGTTCCCTACTCGAGAGTTACTTCACTAAGTCAACAAGTTCACTTCTCGGCGGAGAAAATTTTAAAACGTCGCTTACAATGTTTACCGATACTAAGCTAGATATCGAGTTGTTCTTCGGGTACAACCAAACATGTTTTGTTTTATGGCCTAACAGAACAAACCTACAGACCTTGTGTTTTAAGGTCTAAACACATAAACCATCTAACTTCTAGTTTGGTATATAGTTGGTGATACAAGAGGTTGTATAGTGGTGATACATGGTTTGGTATAATAATTATCCAAGACATGGTTGTCTACCCGATATGAATGTCTTATCTAAACATCAAAAAACTCTAAGCGTGATATGATTGAAATTATCTTGGTTAGAAGTCTTCAATGAATGAAGATGGCAAGAGCTCTATTCTTGTTGTTGAGATCTTCATATGCAATTGTGCTTTGATAGATGAGTATGGAAAGATCTCTAAGCTTACTTTGATGGATCATCAAGTGAAAATATGCTTACAACAAAATGAAAGTTTGAAGCATTATGACCAAAGGTTAAAGAGGGTTTTGAAGACTAGATAATATGTGTTTTTACATTGCAAAAGTATTGAAGAATGTTTGCAAATGGCTTGTTTAAATAGGCAAGATGAGAGTTGGACCAGACCCCATCATACCCACGGCCCCTAAGAGGGGTCTGTCCCTTTGCAGGGGTCCGCCCCTCACAAAATTGCCAAATTTTTGCCCAAAATCTTTCTCTTTTTTAGAGGTCATTCATGTCTTATTTGGAATATTTCCTTTCTTGCAATGCATGAGAAAGTGGAGGGATAAAGGGCCAATATTCTTATTTGATTTGTAAAACACATAACACCCTAAAGAGACTAATTGTGTTTTTCATGAAAAAACAAGTTTGATGCTTTCCTCTTTGGTCTTGGATTAGTACCAAAATGGCTAATCCATCTTTTAATAAAATATTGGATTTAAATTACTTCTTAACTGGGAGATGCCTTTTAGATGGTCAAGTATTTAGGTCTTAGTTTATTATAAATTGACTAATCCATTTTTCTATAAAAGATTAAGTTTGAATTAAATCCCAAAAAGAAGATTCTACCTAGTTGATTAAATGTGGTATTAAAACATTTTATTTAAATGAAAGCAATTTATTTAAACAAAAATAAATAAAACTTTTTGCGAAAGTTTATACAAGCATGTAAGGTAATATAAAATGATGCAAGAGATTTTATAAGATGATGAAAGTATTTTGATGCAATGCAGATGAAATGTATGGAACTTTGATCATTAGCCTAGTTTGTAAAATCATTTCTACACCTTGTATGAAATGTAAATACATAATGACTCCAAAATGTGTTTTAGACATTCTCAATGATTTAATCATAATACAACATAACAAACAAATTCAAACATGTGTTGAAGCATGAGAAGACTAGAGACGTCGAGAGATGTTAATAAATGGTTGTGTTGATGAATTACGGTTACGAGTAACTTGTAAATTTTATGTTATATATTACAAGTTACTTGATTTTCATTATCAAAACATAAAAGACCGTTTAATTTAAATATCCTAATATTTGCACTAACAATCTCCCCCTTTTTTATGATGACAAAATATGTAAACATTAACACATAAATGTAAAAGTTACTCATTTACAATTCATTGTCCTCCTTTTGTCTAAGCAAAAAGATGGGTACTCTGAGTTTTCAACAACCCGTTATAACTTCCTTCTTCCTAAAAGGGGACTTCAAGCTTTCTACAACGCTACCATTTAATCTACATTTCTCCCAAAAAAGGCGAGTTTGCATCATCCCGTTTAAAGTATACTTCCATCATCCCCATTTAAACTACTCCAAGCTATCTACTCCCCTAGCTCATTACTCCCTCCATGATTATTGTGTCCCGTTTCTTATTCACCTTCGTTGATAGCGAATCCATGGATCAAATTTTTACAAAGGCTTAATCTACATTAAGGGTTAGTTTTGTGCCACATAATATATTGATGAAAGAATAGGTGCAACATTATATCGAGGAGAGAGACATAACAAGAGGCATTCAGGAATTAAGCTATGCTCATCTTAAACTCTTAAGGAGCAAAAGTGATAAAGAGTACTACAATATAGAATTATATTAGAAAGACGTTAGGGTTCCTAAACTAAGTTAAGCTCTTAAGGAGAATGAATGTTATGAACTATGGCCATTTCAAGGAATGATAGAAAGTAGCCACATGCTAGAGATAATTTGATGGGTGAAGGGTTTTGATGTATGTGATTATGCAGTTATACAATCTGAGTATAATGGTGCCGAGGATTAAAGGTTCTTAAACTTACAATCATTAGCAAGAGTAAAGTATAGTTACATTATTTGGGTTTAATACTTGATGACTTGATGTATTTTCTGTAAGGTATGAGTGTGATCGATAAAGATTTAAAACGTACATTTTTAGGGGGTCGTTTAAGCCCTAACTAATATGTTTATGATCAAATATTGGCTAAATTCGTTCCATTTCACTTTTTAGGTACTTTGTAAGCAAAAGCTGAAAATCAAGCATATTTGTATAAAAAAGGATGAAAATGTGAATAAAATGACCAAGTCATGAAAAGTCTATAAAAGGGCGCAAGACGGCGTCACAAGGAATAAGGTGACGCCGTCACTTCCAAATGAAAAGACCAAAACAACCCAAATTTTACTAGAGACGACTCAGTGAAAAATTGAAAAAGTAGCAAGTGATGCCGTCACTTGTTAAGAGAGCTGGAATTTTCTGTGAAAATTATAACGTGACGCCTTGGGAAAATCAAAGAGGGACGCGTCAGAGAATTCTGGACGGTGTCTGAAGTCATAAAGCCACCCCGTCGCAAGGCTGACTTGGAAGAGACAAAACCATAATGGCGGCGACTTGACCGCGTCACAGTTATAAAGTGACGTCGTTGCATCCGTAATCCTATATAGTTTTAGAATTTTCTGCATTAAGTGTGCACACTTGGAGAGTAACTTTTTTATACGAGTTTTATTAGGTTTTTACAGTAATTTTAGGGTTTTAACACCTTCATTCATTAAGATATTAGTCTCTTAATCTCTTCTATCATTATGTTTAATTCATGCTTGATTATGATTTCTTTTTTCTTTATCTTTATATGTCTAGCTAAATTAACATAGTGTTTGCTTAGATGTAATTAAACCTAGTTGTTAACTATTGATTGTCGTCTCTTATTTAAGTGGTTGTTACACGTTATGTTAGGAAAATTTGCTTCTTCCTTTAGTGTTGCAAGCTTGAACGTCCTAAACAACGTATTCATGTCCTAGAGTGCACTAGTAGACTTTTTGTTGTGTTTATTGTGTGAATTGCGATTATTGATAATAGGAGATTTGGGGGAGATAACTTAGGTTACTTGGTGATCCCGGTTTCTTAGAGGAGATCAATACATTCATAGAGTTAGGGTATTTGGCACCTCCCTACGAATAATGGAATACAACGCGCCAATTAAACAAGGATGTGACAATTCGACTAATTAATAGGAGATAACTAGGGAGTAATGAAATCTAAGTAAACACGCTTTTACCTATCATTGGAATCTCTCATTTAACTACTTGCAATTTAGTTATTAGCTTTAATTAGTACTTTAAGTAGTTGATAATCAAAACCCCCATTCAAATATTGAGAATTTGCTTGCTTTCAATAAAAATATAAAAATACAAAAAGAATCATCCCTCACTTTAGACCTATTCATCATACATCTCGACATTCCCAATACTATTCCCCTAGAGAACGATTAATCTCCAGAGTCTTACTTATACTATACTACAACGGTTAGGTACACTGCCTAGGAGGATTGTAAAATGTTTTCGGAGGGTTATATATGTCGCATCAAGTTTTTGGCTCTGCTCGTGGCGATGAATAGTTTAGGTTCATTTTCTATCTCATTTAGGTCTACTCACTAGATTCCTATCGAATGAGATTTTTGTTTTTCTTTTGTAGCTTCCTAGTAGTCTATCTTTTTCTTTGTGCCCTTTGTTCTTAAAACTTCTCATTTGCCACCATGGTGAATGAGATGCCTTTTCACCAAGACCCATCAAACCAAGACCCACCACATATTAACCTACCACCACAAGACCCACCAATACCACCTCGAGCCTCTACTCTAGGTGAGTACTCTAGACTAAGCCAAAAATCCTATTGAAACACCATTGAGCTTTCACATCAAGCTCAAACTACGGCCTGCGATAAGACACCATCCGGTTGGTACAAAATGGATGTGCATTCCATGGACTTTGTTCCGAAGATCCAAATCAACATCTCAAGGACTTCCTTAAAATTGTCGATTCAATTGACCTTGATGTTGCTACTTGGGAGCCAACGTGACTACGTCTCTTCCAATTCTCTCTACGTGATCAAGCTAGCAATTGGCTTGAGCGTCTACCCACGGGATCTATCTCTAGTTGGGATGATCTTACTACCTTTTTTCTCACTCAATTCTTTCCACCGAGAAGGACTACTAAACTTAGGAATGATATCTTGATGTTCCAACAACACCAATGTGAAACTCTTTATGAAGTGTGGACTCGATTCAAGGACTTACTCCATAAAGTCCCTCACCATGACATTGATCTTTGGCTTCAATTCTAAATTTTCTATGATCATGTCAATCTCTCCACAAAGCAAACCATTGACCAATCGGTCAGTAGTAAGCTTCGTGATCTAACCGCGGAAGAATCATGAGGAATAATAGGGACCTTGCCCTCTATGACAATGAATGTTGGAACGACCCCCGTGAGTTGAGCAAAACCAAATGACTCACATACTTCCTATCGTAGGATCCTTGAACTTAAAGATCAAGTCAAATACATAATGAGTTCCTACAAAGCTACTAGACTTCACGCCAAGTGAACAAAATCACTTCCGCGTGTGAGTCATGTAATGGTCTTCACAACACTCGTGATTGCACAAAACATCCCAAACAAGCTTTTCTGGATTACGCGTCTTCATGTACGAACAAAGCGGGAGGAAGATGGCCGAACCTAGGAATTTCAATGAATCCTATGAGGCATGGAAGGACAACCCGAATTTCAATTGGAGTCAAACTCAAACCATCTCGACTAATGACTCTCCACCCCTCACTTGGTCTCAAAACTCCAAATCATCCAATAAGAATTCCTACGGTCCCCAACATGGCTTAGAGGGAATGATGTGTAACTTCATGACATCTCAAGAGGCTCAAGTGTTTAACTCGAGAATCAATTTAACCAACAACAAGCCGAAATGGATAGCAAGATTAATAACCTCTTAAATGCAATAAACAACCACGTTGGCACTTGCTAATCAATAGAGTTAATGCAATTACGCTTAATCCTCCAATTGTTGAGAAATCCTCAATTGTGAAGATAAAAGATCCTAATAAATTTTTCGCACATTCACAAATAGGGAAAGAAATCAAGGATCCATCATCATCAAAACATGTTCACTTCATCAATGTTATCACTCTAGTGCCACTAAATAGGAAGAAATTAAGAATGATCCTAATAATAAAGTAGACGAAGTTGAGGAAGATTACTTCAATAGGTTTCCAATGGAAGAGGAACTAGCCTGCCATAAGTACTTAATGCCCAATCCTCACCCGTCCTATGTGAGAAGATTCCCAATCATTGCGCATGGCAATCATTCAAATCTATAGAAAAAACTAACGGAACTAAGCCACCAAACAACTTAGAGCAACAATTAAAAAGGTTATAATAAAACCAAAATAAAGTACTACAAAACATGCTAAATGGTCATTTGAATTGGTGGGTCCATTCGTTTAGTCAAAGAGAAATGATACATGGAACTAAACTTAGGCCTAAACTTAAACCTAAAACTACTTGGCATCATCCTGATGAGTTGTAAAATAAGTGAGTCCCTGTCAGTAGCCATCAGGATAGTGACACTTGATTTTATGTCTAAGTTTAGGTGAATGTATCATCTCTCTTAGTCAAAACCTATTAGGCCCAGCCCACCTTGTTTATATATATAATATTCCAAAAGTGAAACCCTAATTAACCACATGCACTTTAGATACTGGTAGACTCATGGTCATGGCCTCCTGCGTTAGGTTTTGGAACAAGATCATCAGTATCACTGGTTCTTATGTGATCTTATGCCTACAGACGTTATCAGGTATAAACGAACATGTTTTCTGGTTGTTTTTCTTTGTAAAGTGAAGTTTTGTTTCTGCTTAAATGACACTTTAACCAGGTTAGCCCTTGTTTTGCTGTATGTCTGTGTCTGTACTTTATTTTAATGATAATGACCTAAACACTTTTTCGAGTATTGTTTAGTCAACTTTTATTTTTACTATTGTATAGATAAACTTTTGAATTTCTACCTTTATACGTATTTTGTTCATGTGTGATGACCGTTTTACCCTTTGCTCTTAATAGGTTCTTAAAAAAACGTAGGTGTAAAATGGACATAAAATACGCACAAATAGCAAAAGTCTGGCATGTACGTGGATGATAGAATAAAATACCAAAAGTCAATAAAACTGTAAAACAAATAGCAAGCATGAAACTTGTCATGACTGGAAGTTAAAATATAGGAAGTCGAATTTCTATTAGAAGTTAAAGAATCACGTTTGTCATAGTTAGGATTCCATATAAAACATGGTCGCTATTGATATTTTGGTGATCATAAAGCAAATAAAATGGACAAGCGAATACCTATGCTTAATTTGTTAAGTGAGGGCCGAGTGAATTAATTAATTAGTTTGTAGTGTAAATGTTAAAGTTGCAATTTGTATAATAATTGGCCTGTTTATAGTTGCTTTACATACACTTTTGTCATGCCAACGAGAGATTTATAGTATCATCTAAATTGCATTCTAATGTGAGTGGGCATGTATTTTCTATCATGTCCCATTGTCACATATTTCAATCAGGTGTTTGCTTTTCATACGAAAAGCTAAAAAACACGATTGCTGGAGCAAGTATAAGAAAACATTGTTTTGTCTTACATCTTGGTTAAGTTATTAAAAGTTCGTACGTGTATACTATTTTGTTAACTATAGTAGACAAGATAGTGCACCAACGCATATGAACTTTTGATAATACAATAAAGTCACAAGAAAAACAGTGTTCTTTAAAATACTTTCACCAATATTTGCGATCTTGTTTTCTAGTTTTTTCACACTAGAAATTAGCGTGTGATTGAGATTTGTGTTGATGGAGGCTTGATGATAAAACATGCCCATTCACTTTGAAATAGAGATGTAGATAATACATGTACAATGAACTCTTGTTTGAAGGAAAAATGTATATAAAGCTGTGAGGAATGAATAATGAAAAAATCGATTAAATTGACACTTTTTATGATTGTATCTGATCAACTATTTTTTTTCTTATTAGTGTCTTGAACTTTCAAAATTCGATTATTGTGTGTATTTTGGGACCATTTTACCCTTAATTTTTCAAATTTTGAAGGGTAAAATGGTCATTTTATGGCGAATAGTCACAAAATACACATAATGATCGAAATTTGAAAGTTCAATACATAATAAGAAAAAATAGTTAACACACAATCGATAAAGTGTCAAGTTGATGATTTTTCATTCATTCGCCTAAACTCGAAACACCTAAAGTCAAATATAGAAAATTGAACCGTAATAAGAACTTAAAAAATCTCGTTTGTCAAAGTTAAGAGAGAACTAGTAAGTAAGATATAGAGACACTACCACATTTACCACTTTCCCCATCGCTGTTTTCCCCGGCGACAATTGTCGCTGGGGAATCCTCACTAAACGACAAAAATATATCCTACGTGGCACGAAGTCTCGTAGAAAAATCAGCAAAATTATCGCTCACTTTTCCCCGGCGACATGTCGCCGGGGACTCAACGATAATATTTTGACCGAATATTTCATGGTAAAACGTGGCGGGAAATTTTCCCGCTTACGTTTCCCCGACGACATGTCGCCGGAGATTCTTTTGTTTATTAAAAAATTCGTAATTAGTGTTAATCTTTCTTAACGTGACGTGAACAATAGTTTCCCCGGCGACATGTCGCCGGGGATTCTCTTGTTTATTAAAAAATTCGTAATTTTGCATGCCATATTTAATTGGATCAAGAAGCCAAACGATGCATAGTTGAATGTGTTTTATAAATCTATGATTCACCAAAATTACTCTCCCAATATTTTTCTTAAATTGGGATGAAATGGAGTGATAAAATCATATACTTTTGAAGTCGTTAACAACATAAAGTAATTAAATTGAACGTCCAATGTGTAACCATAACATATCGACTCATCCGTTGAACGTCTAATGTGTAACCATAACATACCGACTCATTCGTTGAACGTCTAATGTGTAACCATAACATATCAACTCATCCGTTGAGCGTCCAATGTGTAACCATAACATATCGACTCATCCGTTGAGCGTCTAATGTGTAACCATAACATACCGACTCATTCGTTGAGCGTCCAATGTAACCATAACATACCGACTCATCCGTTGAACGTCTAATGTGTAACCATAACATACCGACTCATCCGTTGAGCGTCTAATGTGTAACCATAACATACCGACTCATCCGTTGAGCGTCTAATGTGTAACCATAACATACCGACTCATCCGCTTGAGCGTCTAATGTGTAACCATAACATACCGACTCATCCGTTGAGCGTCCAATGTGTAACCATAACATACCGACTCATCCGTTGAACGTCTAATGTATAACCATAACATACCGACTCATCCGTTGAGCGTCTAATGTAACCATAACATACCGACTCATCCGTTGAGCGTCTAATGTGTAACCATAACATACCGACTCATCCGTTGAACGTCCTAATGTAAGCATAACATACCGACTCATCCGTTGAACATCTAATGTGTAACCATAACATACCGACTCATCCGTTGAGCGTCTAATGTGTACCCTAACATCGACTCATCCGTTGAGCGTCTAATGTGTAACCATAACATACCGACTCATCCGTTGAGCGATAATGTGTAACCCTAACATACCGACTCATCCGTTGAACGTCTAATGTGTAACCATAACATACCGACTCATCCGTTGAGCGTCTAATGTGTAAGTATAACATACCGACTCATCTTGAGCGTCTAATGTGTAACCATAACATACCGACTAATCCGTTGAGCGCCTAATGTGTAACCATAACATACCGACTCATTCGTTGAACGTCCAATGTAACCATAACACATCGACTCATCCGTTGAGCGTTCAATGTGTAACCATAACATACCGACTCATTCGTTGAGCGTCTAATGTGTAACCATAACATATCGACTCATCCGTTGAACGTCTAATGTGTAACCATAACATACCGACTCATTCGTTGAACGTCTAATGTGTAAGCATAACATACCGACTCATCCGTTGAACATCGATGTGTAACCATAACATACCGACTCATCCGTTGAGCGTCTAATGTAACCCTAACATCTTGACTCATCCGTTGAACGTCTAATGTAAGCATAACATACCGACTCATCCGTTGAACGTCCAATGTGTAACCATAACATATCGACTCATCCGTTGAGCGTCCAATGTAACCATAACATATCGACTCATCCGTTGAGCGTCTAATGTAACCATAACATACCGACTCATTTGTTGAGCGTCTAATGTGTAACCATAACATATCGACTCATCCATTGAGCGTCAATGTGTAACCATAACATATCGACTCATCCGTTGAACGTCTAATGTGTAACCATAACATACCGACTCATTCGTTGAACGTCAATGTAACCATAACATACCGACTCATCCGTTGAGCGTCTAATGCGTAACCATAACATACCGACTCATCCGTTGAGCGTCCAATGTGTAACCATAACATACCGACTCATCCGTTGAGCGTCTAATGTGTAACCATAACATACCGACTCATCCGTTGAACGTCCAATGTAACCATAACATATCGACTCATCCGTTAAACGTCTAATGTGTAACCATAACATACCGACTCATCCGTTGAGCGTCCAATGTGTAACCATAACATATCGACTCATCCGTTGAACGTCTAATATGTAACCATAACATACCGACTCATCCGTTGAACGCCTAATGTGTAACCATAACATACCGATCATCATTTTTGTGTAATCTAAACCGCAAAATCATCGAAAACACTCGAAACACATCAAAATGATCAAATTATCACAAATCAGTGTTTTATGTGTTTTAAATTCAAAAATATCAAAATCGATGAAAAATGTATCAAAGTTGCAAAATTGGCGCTTTAGTCCCCAAGTTTTAAAAGTTGTCAAATCTAGTCCACGAAATTTAAAATGTGGAAATTTATCATTCAAGGTCCCTCAAGTATTCTAAGTTGTTTAAAATGATCCTTGAATGATTCTTTGGTCAATTGGCAAGAAAGGTCCTAAACTTTGGAAATTTGCAAATTTAGTCCTTGGACCTTTGAAAATGGATTTTATGCAAAAGGGTTCTTGTTTTATCAATGTTGGTCATAATTGGTCCTTGTGAGAAGTTTGGAATAATGGCAAGATCAGTCCTTGAAGTTTGGCAAATTTGCACTTTTGGTCCTTGTTTATCACTTATACCAAACGGACACAACATATCTATCAAAGCCCAATCCAAGCCATACAATCCCCAAAACCCTAGCCCAACATCACTGACCCTTGACCCTTGCACCTCGAGCTAGGCCACAAGTCCTTTCGACCCAACCACAACCAATTTTGGACCCCTCTCGTTAATAATACAACGGTCAAAATAGTCAAACCCCGACACTATGCATCCCTACTTCCAGTTCATCAAAACCGTAAGCTCTCCATGGTTTCCATTAATTTGTTATAACCACCCTTTCCACTTGGTATACACTTGCTTAATCATGTCCCCTCCACCTCAATAAACATCCAAGAATCTTTAAATGCTCAAAACTGCTCTTGACTAAAATGGCGCCAAAAACACAAGTGTATGGTTTTGATGTATTTCAGTGATCCAAGGGCTCAGATAAAGTGGGATTCAATCGAGCACATGGGAGTCAAGAAAGCCTATAAAGATGAAGTGAGATGCAATGAATCAATGTATCTAGTGTAGTCTTTTAATTTTCATGTCGTTTTTAGCTTAACTTAAATTTTAGTGTACTTTTTAGTTTACAAGCTTTGTATCTCAAGTTATTATTGTATTATAAACCTTTTTCAAGTATAAATTCCATGTTTTAAAGTTTAAACCAGTTTATGCAATTTTTCTTTAAGAAATCTCAAATGTTTCAAATGATGTTATTGGTTGTTTATATGGACTAAAGTAAGACACATAAGCTCCCATATAGCTTTTATAAGCTATTAGAAACTCTAAAATTAGTTTAGAAGAAAAATAGAAAATTACCAAAATCCAAATTAAATACTTCAAAAATCAAAAATCACTTGAAAATGGTGATCACAATGGAGCAAGGTACATAGTGGATGGCCTTGGGTTAGTAGCTTATTGGTAGCTTATAGGGTGTTTATTGATCTTGGTTCTCGGTTCAAGCTTGGAAGCATTTGTAAGCTTTTTAATAAATTTGGTGTTTTACTGTTGTAGTAGTTAATTATCTTATATTTCTGTTTCTTTGTGATATTTAGTCATAATTAAGTGTTTCTAAGCCTTAAAATCTATAGCTTGTTCTTGTCAATTTATAGTTTGCATAAATTTAGTTTTAACAGTGGAAATGGTATAATCATTAAGTCTGAGTTTTATGTTGTTGTAATTGTTGGTTCATGTTTCTTTAGTCATAATAAGTGATTATTAAAGGTCTGCAATCAAGCTTATGGTTTCTAATTGTGATTTGGTCTAAAAAACTTCATAACAGTCAACATAAAGGTGTGTTTGGTTTTTGGTGTTCAAAGGTTCTTTGGTCCTTAGCTTTGTTGGAAATCTGTCCAAATAGGTCTAAGTAACTTAGTTCAGTCTTAAAATCAAGTCTTTATTAGCAAAAAGTCAAAATTACAGTTAAACATGCCTTATGCAGTCACTGTTGAGATTTCATGATCCTTGATCATTATTTTGTGTTCAAAAGTTAATAATCTTGCTCAAATCAGCCTTAGTTCATCTTAACATAACATATTAAGTGCTTAAAGTCAGATCAAAATCCACTTTGGTCAATTTTTTACTTGTTCTAAAAAAGTCAAATTCTCAATGGGTCGTTTTTGAATAAACTTGGGAATTTCACTGTGGGTTTATTAAATAGTTTCAGTTTATAAGCTCTTGGGGAATTGAAGTTTAGTTGCTAAAGAAAAATACAAAAATGATAGTTCTTAGTTTCTCAGCTATTTGAGTGCTTATTTTTCTGCTTTTTGTGGGGTACCTATCTGCATATCTGTCCTGTGCACAGAATTGGTTCCAAATTGATAAGCTCTTATAGAGCTTATTAGTGCTTCAAATCTCTTGTTCTCTGGTTCCTTGGAAAGCCAACCTGGTCCTCTTGAGTTGTCAAGCTCAAGATTTCACTTTTGAGCTTATAAGCTAGGGCTGCTAAGGGCTTGGAGATTGTCCCATTTCTGTTTCAAAGCCAAGTGCTTATTTGTTTGTTCATAGCTTTTTAGAGTGCTACTTGGTATCTTTTAGCCTCATTTCTGTTTATTAAGCTTGTTTAAATCCATTTTGAGCTTTTGTTTCAAGTTGTAAGCTTGTTAGAGCTTATTTCCACTAAATAAGCCCATTTAAGCACTGTTGGATCAATAAGCTTTCAAATCTGCTTATTTGAGTTTTGTAAATTTTTTGTCTTTATTAAAATTTCATATTATTAGTATATAAGTAGTTTTCAAAAATAAAAATCACAAAAACATCAATATAAAAATAGTGATAGCGTTTATTTAAGATTTTTTAGCTTTTTGATTTTTCTTTTCAACTTTTTAATAAGCAAATCTTGTTTTCTACTTTTCTTAGGTTTACATCATCATATAGGATTTTTAGAAAAGTTTCAGATTTTTCTTTATCTTTTAGTATTTATTATAATTTTAATTAGTTAAAAATAGTAATTAATTAGTAATAAATAATTAAAAGTCTAAAAATATATTTTCTGTTTTAAAATTAGTTTTATCATATTTTAGATTTTTCAAAGTTAAAATTTTATTTTTCCAAGTTTATTTTCTATTTTCTAGTATTTAAGAGTATTTTAAATAATAATTAATTAGTAATAATTAGATAAAAAGTGTGAAAATATATTTTTAGTTTTAAAATTAGTTTTATAGTATTTTAGATTTTCAGAATCATAAGTTTATTTTTCTAGCCTTATTTTGTATTTTCTTCTAATTTAGAGTATTTATTAAATAGTTAAAATAGTTTTTAATTAATAGTAATTAATTAAATAGTGTTAAAATAATTTTCTTTTTCTAATAATTTTCTTTTATTTTTAGGATTCCAAAAATGTCATTTTTATATTTTTAGGTCTTTTACTTTTTAGTTTTCACTTATTTTGTGCGTATACGTAGTTTTTAAAACTTACGTTTACGTTTTTCTCATCTGATTGTTGTGCTTTCCAATTCTGTGTCCAATTCTATTCCAAATCAATCAGTAGTGTAATTTCTAATCAAAACCTTTGCAGATCACTATCCTTAGTGATCATTCTATCTTCTGAGTTTGTTTAACACACCATTGAGTCTCCTTGGGACTTAACGACCCGGAATCTCTATTCTCCGATCTTAATTGTATTTGTGTGCGGCGGTTTAAGTCTGTTTAGACTTGACTTTCTTGTGAGATCAAAATTTTGGCCACTTGCGGGAGGCTTTAGCGTGTGTTTAGCCATTTTCGATCCATTGTTGCACATACCCACCATTTGTAAAAAGTTTTGTAAAGTTATAAGAAAATCAAAAGTCATTAACACTTTTCCTAAAGTGTTAAAACACCAAAAATATAAAACAACAAAACAATCGAACGTTTTCTATTTTGTATTCTCTTTCAAGGTGATTCTTGAAGAGATACGATTTGGTTAAACGGACGATAACAAAAATATTGTCCAAAAGTTTTAAACCCATCTCGCACAAATCTAACCTCGTCTTTTCGGTGGTACTTAATTGAATACATAAAATCAATCACCGCAAATCAAGGCGAAGCACTACCTAACTGGGGTGCGACCATTAATAAGTTCCCGAACATCGATTTAAAACTTGCCTTTGTGTCACTTGTGATTTGGTGTACCTTTTTCAAAGCCATTTCATTTGTGATTATTGGTTAAGTTCACTTGTGTTTTGCCTCATTTGTTTTGAAAATTGGTTTTATACATAGTGCATCTTTTCGTTCTTCCGCTTCTACAAGTCCACTTTCGAACTTGGAAACATTCCTCGTGAGCGTAGAGGGCGTTCACTCCTTCACCGTGATCGAGGCGTCTACCACCACCACCTCCGTCGAAATGGCGAAGACAAACCTATGAATGAGCTTCTCCAAGCACCCATCGAGGGTTACGGAGATGCCATTGTTGTTCCAACCATCGTGGTGACACTTTCGAGCTCAAACCGGGTTGCTCAATCTAGTAACCCAAAGCCAATTCTATGGTTTTGAGCGGGATGATCCTCATGCACACATTCGATGGTTTAACAAGATAGCATCTACCATCAAATACAAGAATGTCCCACAAGAGGCTATCAAGCTTCTTCTGCTCCCATTTTCTCTAGAGGACAAGCCGGAATTGGCTTGAGAAACAACCCCTCGTTCTATAGAGACATGGGAAGATCTTGTCACCAAGTTCGTTAATCGAGTTCTATCCTCCATCCCGAACCACAAGTCTTAAGAATGAGATAATGAAATTTTCTCGAGATTTGATGAATCATTCGGGAGGCATGGGATCGTTACAAAGAGTTGCCATGAGTGTCCGCATCACGGTTTTACCGACTTAATGCAAATGGATACTTTCTACAATGGTCTCAATCGGACCAATCAAGACTCTTTGAATGCCTCCGCTGGAGGTAATTTCTGAGCAAGACCACCAAAGAGGCCTTGCAAATCATCGAGAACAAATCTCGGTCCGTCCTTTCGAGCTAAGACATATCGGTCTAATCTTGGACCTTCTTCTTCTTCATCCCCGTGAGTACATCTAGCACGATGCTAAGATTGATAAACTCACGAGACATTGTTCGAGCTTTGGTTCTTGCTAACGGAAGAAAGTCTCCTTCACTCGACCACCAACACATGTTTGAAGTGAAGAAAGTTGAAGTTTGTGTCACTTGTGGTGGTCCTCACGCTTACTACAATTGTACCGCCACCGATGGTAGTCCTTTTGAAGCCAATGCTTTAGCCGGTAGTTCACAACAAGGAGGTAATCAATACCGTCCTCAAATGAACCACACTACCGTGCTAACACTAATCGAGCACCACCCGGTTTTAACCAAAATCACAACCGAATCGTAACCAACCAAGAATGAACCAAGGTTATCAAAACCAAGGTAATTTCTATCCTGGACCCAATCAAGGTTTCCAACATCGGGGGAACCCTCATCAAAACAATTTCAATCGAGGAATCAATTTCATGGGAATATGAATCCTAATCAAGGAATTTTGGTCATAATCAAAACATACGACCTCAAATTGTCCCTCCAGCTCCTCCGTCATTACTCCTCCAAGACCATCATCGATGAGTTCTTGAGCGATTCATGAAATCCCAAGATGAAATGAACAGGTTGTTGGTCGGTCGATTGCGATCCGAAGAAGTCTTTAAATGATCGACCCTCGGGCTCGGTACTTTATCGAGCAACACGATCGCTAACCCGAGGCGATGCTAAGGCGATCACAACCCAAGTGGTGTTTCATACACCGGACCTCGCTTGTTCCTACTACCTCTACTTCTTCTTCTCTTCCTAAGGTAGTGGACGGTGAACCTCCAAAACATAATGGACCTCGACTCCAATGCCACCTCCACCAGTGCCAATGAGTCAAGTTACCAAGGAAACAACGGACAAAGTGCATAATTCAAGCCCACGGCATACAAGACACGTCCTACCTTCGGTAGTCCAACCTCAAGTTGTCCGAAACCCAATCAAGGAGTTGTGTTTGAACATCCCAGTAGCTCTGTTGAGAAATCCAAATCTTCTCTTCCTTACCCATCTAGAATGCATGATGAGAAGCTTAAAGACAAAACCAAAGAGCAAATGGAAAAATTTTTCAAATTTTCAATGAATTGCACTTTGATATAAGCTTCGTTGATGCTCTTGTTCTCATGCCCAAATTTGCATCTACTCTCAAAGGGTTACTAAGCAACAAAGATAAGTTATCCGAAATGGCTAAAACCCTCTCAATGAGCAATGCTCGTGGTCCTTCTTAAAAGCTTCCGAAAAGCTTGAAGACCACAGCAAGTTTTAATCCCATGTGATTTCTTGGGGATGGTTCAATGCTCCGCCTTGGCCGATCTTGGCGCTAGCATTAACCTCATGCCACTCTCGAGATGGAAGAAACTTTCTCTCCCGAACTTACTCCTACTTGTATGACTCTCGAGCTAGCGGATTGTACAATAACTCGTCCACTTGGAATAGCCGAGGATGTCGTGGTTAAAGTAGGAAGTTTCATTTTCCCACCGACTTTGTTGTAGTAAACTTTGATGCGGATCCAAGAGTTCCCTCATCTTGGGAGAGCTTTCTTGAGAACGAGCCGTGCTCTAATCGATGTATTCATTGAAGAGTTGACTTTACGGGTTGATAACGAAGAACTCACGTTGAATATCAACCGAACTCCAAACCTCGAACAAACATAGTGTTGCCACAATCGATCAAAATCTAAAAGAATCGATGCAACACTCTCAAATTTCACGGTTAAGAGGAGTCACCAAAGCGTCTTGAGCTAAAAGCTCTAAAATCAACCACGCTCAAACAAATGGTTTGAAAGTTGTACCAAAGATGTCGGGAGTATTCTTGATGATGATGATCTTGAGTCGGAGACTTCATCGGAAGTGGTGGAAACCGCTAGCTCTAAGAGCACACCACTTGTCCCACCTCCGAATCGGTTTGTCGTATTGAGTTTGTTAACTCGTGGATGAAACCAATTCTCTTCCAAGGATCCAATCATATTTGAAAATCAACATATCATAGCCAATTCTACTCCTTCTCTCACGGTTTGAGGCGACTCCATCCGGGATGAGATTGAAGCATACTTGGCTAGTGATTACATTCCTTGGGAGATTGATCATGCTCCAATTGATATCGAAGGGGACATACTTCTCATTGAGAAGTTGCTTTATGGAGATCCATCATCCATTTCATCCCCTAATCCAATTGTTTCCGACTTTTCCATTCCTTCCCTCAATCCGGATGAGGAAGATGATAATTTTTGGAAAGAAGTCGATGCTTTTCTAAGTGATGAATCAATCCCAACAGGGGTTGATGATAATTACTTGGATTCAGAGGGGGACATCCTTTTTCTTAACAGTTTATTAAACGAAGAATCGTCCCAAATCCTCCCTTCCGGAAACTCCGTTGATAATCACCATACAAGCTTCAAGTTTAAGCTTAAAAATGTCAAGAATGGTGATTTACTTCTTTCTAATGAAGAATGGACATGCATTGTAATGCACATATTTATTCCATTCTTCACACATGGTGTGGTTGCCCTTTCCCTTTTCTCTTTCGGGAATGAGGACACCATTTTTGACCCCGGTATTATCCTTTATAGTTTCTACTATTAAAATACCGGTTGTATCTCGTCGGAGTGGAACTTTCTGATGTTCATGTGTTTATTAACATTGTGAATGAAAGTCCGATCGAGATTGGTCTTCCACGTTACTTTCCCCATGAACCAATGAATGCGGGGATCGAGTCAAGCTAGTGACTCGGTAATCAAAAACATTAGCACGCATCATATGGGTTTTCACCCATAATTCTGTCTTCTTATCCCCTTTCTACCACCCTAGTGTGGGGGAGTTTCCCTACACTGTTGTATATTCTCATTCTTTCTAAAAAAAAAAAAAAAAAAAAAAAAAAAAATCTTCTAAAATAATGGCCGTAATATTTCCTTTTCGTTCTTTGTTTCGGCATAACCGCGGTACTTTGAATATTGAGGGCAATATTCATTTCTAAGTGTGGGGGAATTCTCACAATTTCATATATATTATCTACCCAATTCCCGTTTTGGCCAAAATTTTTTTGGAGTAAGTGTTCTACACTTACTCATTTGGTTATCGATCCGCCATGTCTTTAAGACAAAAGGATTGGCTAATCCAGAGCAAACGGCTCTTGGTAAAGATTTCTCAAATCCGTTTATATGGCTTGCAATTTGCCCAAAATTGTATGGTTCTCGACTCCCATCATCCTCAAAAGATAATGAGTTGGCTAGTCCATAAGGTTATGGCTTGTGGTAAATGCGATGGAAAATCCATAATTGGTATTCACTCACCAAAGATAATCACGATAATTTATCTAAGAGTTGGCTAGTCCGGAAGGTACGGCTCATCGTTATATGGTTTATGATTTGCCAATAAATCATTTGGTTATCGTTGTACCAAGATTCTTACTTGAATCAAAACAATTGGCTACTCCGAGTGATGGCTTTTGGTAAAGAGTTTTCAAATCCATCAAGGTTTTCTCAAATCATTGCTAGGGACTAGCAATATCTCGATGTGGGGATTGATGAGTGTCTAAATACTCATCATTTTGTGTAATCTAAACGCAAAATCATCTCGAAAACACTCGAAACACATCAAAATGATCAAATTATCACAAATCAGTGTTTTATGTGTTTTAAATTCAAAATATCAAAATCGATGAAAATGTATCAAAGTTGCAAAATTGGCGCTTTAGTCCCCAAGTTTTAAAAGTTGTCAAATCTAGTCCCTGAAATTTAAAATGTGGAAATTTATCATTCAAGGTCCTCAAGTATTCTAAGTTGTTTAAAATGATCCTTGAATGATTCTTTGGTCAATTGGCAAGAAAGGTCCCTAAACTTTGGAAATTTGCAAATTTAGTCCTTGGACCTTTGAAAATGGATTTTATGCCAAAAGGGTTCTTGTTTTATCAATGTTGGTCATAATTGGTCCTTGTGAGAAGTTTGGAATAATGGCAAGATCAGTCCTTGAAGTTTGGCAAAATTGCACTTTTGGTCCTTGTTTATCACTTATACCAAACGGACACAACATATCTATCAAAGCCCAATCCAAGCCATACAGCAGCTGGCCCAAAACCCTAGCCCAACATCACTTGACCCTTGACCCCTTGCACCTTGAGCTAGGCCACAAGTCCTTTTGACCCCAGCCACAACCAATTTTGGACCCCCCTTTCGTTAATAATACAACGGTCAAAATAGTCAAACCCTGACACTGTGCATCCCCTACTTCCCTGTCCCGCCAAAACCAGAAACAGCCATGGTTTCCATTAATTTGTTATAACCACCCTTTCCACTTGGTATACACTTGCTTAATCATGTCCCCTCCACCTCAATAAACATCCAAGAATCTTTAAATGCTCAAAACTGCTCTTGACTAAAATGGCGCCAAAAACACAAGTGTATGGTTTTGATGTATTTCAGTGATCCAAGGGCTCGAGATAAAGTGGGATTCAATCGGAAGCACGTGGGGGAGTCCGAAAAGCCTATAAAGATGAAGTGAGATGCAATGAATCAATGTATCTAGTGTAGTCTTTTAATTTTCATGTCGTTTTAGCTTAACTTAAATTTTAGTGTACTTTTAGTTTACAAGCTTTGTATCTCAAGTTATTATTGTATTATAAACCTTTTCAAGTATAAATTCCATGTTTTAAAGTTTAAACCGGTTTATGCAATTTTTCTTTAAGAAATCTCAAATGTTTCAAATGATGTTATTGGTTGTTTATATGGACTAAAGTAAGACACATAAGCTCCCATATAGCTTTTATAAGCTATTAGAAACTCTAAAATTCAGTTTAGAAGAAAAAATAGAAAATTACCAAAAATCCAAATTAAATACTTCAAAAATCAAAAATCACTTGAAAATGGTGATCACAGCTGGAGCAAGGTACATAGTGGATGGCCTTGGGTTAGTAGCTTATTGGTAAGCTTATAGGGGTGTTTATTGATCTTGGTTCTCAGTTCCAAGCTTGGAAGCATTTGTAAGCTTTTTAATAAATTTGGTGTTTTACTGTTGTAGTAGTTAATTATCTTATATTTCAGTTTCTTTGTGATATTTAGTCATAATTAAGTGTTTCTAAGCCTTAAAATCTATAGCTTGTTCTTGTCAATTTATAGTTTGCATAAATTTAGTTTTAACAGTGGAAATGGTATAATCATTAAGTCCGAGTTTTATGTTGTTGTAATTGTTGGTTCATGTTTCTTTAGTCATAATAAGTGATTATTAAAGGTCTGCAATCAAGCTTATGGTTTCTAATTGTGATTTGGTCTAAAAAACTTCATAACAGTCAACATAAAGGTGTGTTTGGTTTTTGGTGTTCAAAGGTTCTTTGGTCCTTAGCTTTGTTGGAAATCAGTCCAAATAGGTCTAAGTAACTTAGTTCAGTCTTAAAATCAAGTCTTTATTAGCAAAAAGTCAAAATTACAGTTAAACATGCCTTATGCAGTCACTGTTGAGATTTCATGATCCTTGATCATTATTTTGTGTTCAAAAGTTAATAATCTTGCTCAAATCAGCCTTAGTTCATCTTAACATAACATATTAAGTGCTTAAAGTCAGATCAAAATCCACTTTGGTCAATTTTTTACTTGTTCTAAAAAAGTCAAATTCTCAATGGGTCGTTTTTGAATAAACTTGGGAATTTCACTGTGGGTTTATTAAATAGTTTCAGTTTATAAGCTCTTGGGGAATTGAAGTTTAGTTGCTAAAGAAAAATACAAAAATGATAGTTCTTAGTTTCTCAGCTGTTTGAGTGCTTATTTTTCTGCTTTTTGTGGGGTACCTATCTGCATATCTGTCCTGTGCACAGAATTGGTTCCAAATTGATAAGCTCTTATAGAGCTTATTAGTGCTTCAAATCTCTTGTTCTCTGGTTCCTTGGAAAGCCAACCTGGTCCTCTTGAGTTGTCAAGCTCAATATTTCACTTTTGAGCTTATAAGCTAGGGCTGCTAAGGGCTTGGAGATTGTCCCATTTCTGTTTCAAAGCCAAGTGCTTATTTGTTTGTTCATAGCTTTTTAGAGTGCTACTTGGTATCTTTTAGCCTCATTTCTGTTTATTAAGCTTGTTTAAATCCATTTTGAGCTTTTGTTTCAAGTTGTAAGCTTGTTAGAGCTTATTTCACTAAATAAGCCCATTTAAGCCTTTGTTGGATCAATAAGCTTTCAAATCGCTTATTTGAGTTTTGTAAATTTTTGTCTTTATTAAAATTTCATATTATTAGTATATAAGTAGTTTTCAAAATAAAAATCACAAAACATCAATATAAAAATAGTGATAGCGTTTATTTAAGATTTTTAGCTTTTTGATTTTTCTTTTCAACTTTTAATAAGCAAATCTTGTTTTCTACTTTTCTTAGGTTTCTGTCATCATATAGGATTTTAGAAAAGTTTCAGATTTTTCTTTATCTTTTAGTATTTATTATAATTTTAATTAGTTAAAATAGTAATTAATTAGTAATAAATAATTAAAAGTCTAAAAATATATTTTCTGTTTTAAAATTAGTTTTATCATATTTTAGATTTTTCAAAGTTAAAATTTTATTTTTCCAAGTTTATTTTCTATTTTCTAGTATTTAAGAGTATTTTAAATAATAATTAATTAGTAATAATTAGATAAAAGTGTGAAAAATATATTTTAGTTTTAAAATTAGTTTTATAGTATTTTAGATTTTCAGAATCATAAGTTTATTTTTCTAGCCTTATTTTGTATTTTCTTCTAATTTAGAGTATTTATTAAATAGTTAAAATAGTTTTTAATTAATAGTAATTAATTAAATAGTGTTAAAATAATTTTCTTTTCTAATAATTTTCTTTTATTTTTAGGATTCCAAAATGTCATTTTATATTTTTAGGTCTTTTACTTTTTAGTTTTCACTTTTTATTTTGTGCGTATCGTAGTTTTTAAAACTTACGTTTACGTTTTCTCATCCGATTGTTGTGCTTTCCAATTCGTGTCCAATTCTATTCCAAATCAATCAAGAGTGTAATTTCTAATCAAAACCTTTGCGATCACTATCCTTAGTGATCATTCTATCTTCCGAGTTTGTTTAACACACCATTGAGTCTCCTAAACGACCCTAGAATTCAATCTATTCTCCGGGGGACTTAACGACCCGGAATCCCAGTATTTACTCTCGATCTTAATTGTATTTGTGTATTCGAGCGGTTTAAGTCTGTTTAGACTTAGCCGTTTATAATAATTTTGTTAGTTTATAGTTTATAGTTATTATTTGTTGACATGTGCTCGTTTATATTATTTTGTTAGTTTATAGTTATTATTTGTTGATATGAGCCGTTTATAGTTTATAATAATTAGTTGTTTTAGGATTTTAGTGATTAATTTTGGAAAATCCCCGTCTAGTGAAGAAGAAGATTTATCTTGAGTTGTAACTTGCAAAATACACTTATATATTTGAATGAATGAATGAAATTGTTGTGGATTGTTTAAATGTGTATATTTATTTGGATGTGTGCATGCTTATATTATTTTGTTCATGAATTTCTATATCTTATGCTAATTGTACTTGTACGATGTCGACAGATGTTGCACGGTCCCATCATGCGACGGTGGCGGGAGGATCGTCCCCTCGGCACAGCGTACCCACGGTTCTCGGGCAAGCTTCATTAACAAAGGTAAGAATTTCCGGATTATTGTAATACAAGCATAAATTTGATACATATTTATGACTTTTATCACTAACTTGATTTTGCGAGGCAAGGTAGCGAAAGCCCAATTTGGGCGGCGAGCGGGCGGTGAATACTGCGACAAGACCCGAACCTTCGGCAAGGCAATCGCGGACGAAAAAGGTCCGTGTCGATCACTTTGAGGTGGGTGACAAACAAACCCTAAACCCTCTCGGCCCCATGCGGCTCACCGGTCTAACTACATCGGGAGGTCGTTAGGAAGGTGCTGTTTACTACCCTTCGGGAGAAGGTCCCGAAGGAGAAGAAGGCGGGAATCATTTCAGATATTGGGGTCAGTTATCCTTTTATGTTTATTTCATTATCGTGTTCATTTATTTAATTGTGTATATTTATCTAAATTCGCTTATTTATTTATATCATATAAATAAATAAACAAATTTAAATAAATATATAAATTATATCTCTAACTCTGTTTTCGTTTTGTTGTATATGATTGCAGACCCTGTTTGACCTCAGGCCGCACATGGACTCCTCCCGCTGGCCCCAGATCTACGAAGGCATAAACTCGCACCTGCAAAAAGCCTACAATACTAACAAGGCTTCTTTCAAGGCCAAACATTGGAAGGTAGACCCCACCACCGGGGATTACGATGTGGAGGCGATTAGGCGGGCACGTCCCGAGGAAATTACAGCGGGTGATTGGGATGAGTACATTAAGTTTTGGAATGATCCCAAGAACATTGCTCGAGCCGCATAAATCGGCCTAACCCAAAAAAGCAAGGTCATATCTCGGCTGTGGATCCCGGTCATTGCCTCGCTCGAGATGATATGGTAATAAACATTATAATTATTTTACATGCATATATATATATATATATATATATATATATATATATATATATATATATATATATATATATATATATATATATATATATATATATATATATATATTATACGCTTTGGTGTGTTGTGATTTGTCGTTTTAAAATTATTCATCTTATATGCGTGTGTATGTACGATGCGGGCATCGAGACTCGTGAATACCCATCACCATCGACACTTTTGGCGAACACATATCGTTGATGGGGTATTCCCCTAACGATGAGGACCGCCAGATATATGTAAGTTTTGTTTCAAAACACACTTTAATGAATTATCGAGAAATAATGTAGCAACCCGACTAATATATTTACTATCTTGTGTTTTGTCACTACATAGGGCGAGATGAAAAGCTTGAGGCTACGGGTCAATACACGGAGGATCAAATCAATGCGTTAGCAAGAGGGTAAGCTTCAAGGCATATTCCGGTGACGGCCACATCCAGTTAAGTATGCCCGCCCGTGAGTCGGTCACCAAAGATGTAGGCTTTATCATGAGTCTCCTCGAGCTTACGGCAGATACGCGGATATGTTTAGGGAGTATGACTCGGGTGGTGCTAGTGGGAGTGGTGGGTGTGGTGATGACGAGGAGAATGGCGGTGATGAGGATAACAACGCTAGAGGTAGTTGTGTTATATATTATTAGTATGTTACATTGGTACTAGCTTTAGGTAGTTGTGTTATATATTATTAGTATGCTACATTGGTACTTTAGGTAGTTGTGTTATATATTATTAGGTTCATCTTGGCGCCATTTAAACACTTGTTTCCCTATCTATCAATGCACATATTGACTTTTGAGTCGTGTTTAGTAAAAATTGTGATCTATTTGTATTGCGTTGATATATGGTATTTGTGTTTTGGTACAAGTTGTGGCGAGTCTATACAGGTTTTGGTACAGGTTTATTTGGTAGATTTTTTCCGAAAAATTAGGAAAAAATCTGAAATCGCTTGCAGCGGTGCATTAAAAAATCTGAGACCTTTTCCCGTGACAGTCGCGGATAACACACTAAAACGTTGACAAGTCAACGAGAAAGCGAGTTTCCCATGACATGTCGCGGGATAGTAGGCTAACTCGTTGACTTGTCAACAAGTAACCATAGTATCCCCAACGACATGTCGCGGGGATAGTTAATCTCGATAATTAAGCGTCTTAATCATTTTGCTTACTCGACTATTCCCCAAATGACATGTCGCCTGGGATAATGTGCCACCATGGCACTGCTTCTTTGACTGAAATTTGAGTGGGACCCACGTCGTCGTCGGGGATTGTCGCTGGGGATAACTTTCCCCAGCGACATGTCGCTGGGGAAAGTCCCCATATGTCGCTGGGGTAGCCAGTGAATGTTGTAGTGAGAGAATATTTCGATATCTCTTAGACTATGAACTATATAGAGAGAATATGTTTCAACTCAAAGAACAATATGAAGAAAAAACAGAATATTTTGATGTCGATAAAAGCAAATAGGACTAGATGAACCGATTAATTAGTTTATAGTTGCTTTTTTTTTTAAGGCAATCTTAAAAAAAAAAAAAAAAAAAAAAAAAAAAAACTAGCAAGAAGCTAGACAATTACAAAGACACGAGTTGAGGATTTTTAACCAATCAACCCAAGTAAAAGAAACATTACATCTATACCGACTCCAATAGAAAGAGCGCAACACTAGGTCTTCAAAGATTGACGCTTAAAATGAGATCCCGAGCCATAAACACACTTGTTACGGAACGACCAAATATGCCACCACAACCCAAAGCACACACCTTCTAACAACCTTTTATGCTTAACGGAAACCCTAATATTTAGAATCCAAGATGACCATTCTTCATACGAGCTCACCTCCATGAAACCCACATCCCACCAACGACAAATCTTTCGAAAATTATCTTTTGCAACACGACAATCAAAGAATAAATGTCTCGAAGATTACACCGCAATACCACATATAGGACAAAGAATAGACGTGATATCCATACCTCGACGAGAGATATAAAGACGGGTTGGTAAACAATCTAATCTCACCTTCCATGCATGGACGTTTACCTTAATGGGCGCCGCTTTAATCCAACGAGTCGGAGAAGACACATCCGGAAGCCTTCGATCATCAAGCAGCTTTCTAACCGACGCTACGGAAAAGTCCCCCGACCCTTCCAAAAGCCCACGCCCACCTGTCGTAGAGATAAGAGAGACACCCTCAATCTTTGCCATCAAGTCTAGGAGTTGAGAATGCTCCACTCCACTCCTTGGCTCTCGACGAAAAGAACATACCAGACTAGGTTGCGCTAGTTTAGTAGCCACATCAATGTTCTTGTTCAACTCCAACGCATATAATCTAGGATATCTATGTTTCAACGTCATATTTTCATGTCAATTAGTTTATAGTTGCTTAATATACATTTTTGTGCCTATTTTGTTACTATGAATGAAGGGGAAATATTAAAAGTAAATAAGGTCATGGAAGAAACATCAAAGGAAGTTAAGGATGTTGTGGGAAGTAGAGCAAAGAAAAAAGATGTTGGAAGATCCGCAAGGATGCTGTGACTGTGACAAATAAGGAAAAACTTTTTCCTCATTGAGAAAGGAAAGAAAGTCAAGATATAACACCAATTGATGCATTGCATGTTGATCATGGTGAATGATGCTGAAATTCCAAGAGTTGAGAAATACACTGGTCAGGGAAATGACGAGGTATTGATGAAATAACAGAAAAGAAAAACGAGAAGATAGATGCTGAAAAGAGAAACCAACGGAAAAAGAAAACCAAAAGATTTGCTAAGAATGGTGAATCTGGCATGTCTGCAGCTGTATCTGATCCCTCTGAAGGTAGCAAAACCAATGAAGAAAACAAAAGAACAGCCTCTTGTTGATTACAGAACTATTGGTGCCATTCAACCTCAGAAATTAATTTCAAAAAATGAAAACATTCTTAGCACACTTTTTGGTTTTCTTTTTTCCTTTTGTTTCTCTGTTCAACATCTATCTTCTCGTTTTTTTTTCTTCTGATATTTCATCAATACCTTCGTCATTTCCCTGACCAATGTTTTTCTCAGCTCTTTGAATTTCAGCATTATTCTTTGTCATAACAACATCCTTACCACCATGATCGACCTGCAAAGCATCAATTTGTGATAATCTTGACTTACCTTCCTTTCTGAACGAGACAAAAGTTTTCCTCATTTGTCACAGTGCAACATCATATCTTGTGGTGTATCTTTCAACTTCTTTTATTTTCTCTACTTCCCACAACATCCTTTAATTCCTTCTTTGATGTTTCGTCCACAAACTCGGTTAGTTTTGATATTTCCATTTCTTGCAAAGTAACATCATCTGTTAAATGTAGTTTTTGAGGCTTTTTGTTGCTGAGGGTATATGGAGATCATTGTACTACATATTTTCTTTCAAAACTGTAACATGGATCGGACATAAATTAACTTCTTAGCAGCAAGATACATCATAATTGAAATCATCTATCTTGATGCACTTATACTGGTATGGGTTACAGGTGGCAGAATATGTGGGTTGGGCTTGTTGGGTGAGACGTCGAAACGGGTAATTTTTGGTACGGGTCAAAATTGGATGGGTTGACACCCTTAATAAATAATAGTGTAAAAATTGACTACAAAAGCAATATTATTAGTTGGAATGTAAAAATTGACTACAAAAGCAATATTATTAGTTGGATTGTGCATTTACTTTTAACCCATTTGCTTAGGCTAGTTTTAATTTACCAGTGTGACTTTTAGAGGTCAAACATGTACCAAATAAACTCGTTCTTAGGTTATTGGGTTGAAATTGCCAAGTGTATTATGGGGGAATAGCTTAGAGTTGGTGTTTACTTATATTCCCTACGATATTGCAAATAGCTACAAAAGCACCATTCATAATGCATATGTTTTTTTTCTTCCCATTTACTACTGCACTTTAAGCAAAAGTAAAACAGAAACGCATTTGAGATCGCAACAAGTAAACTGTAAAGAGAATATGGAGCTGAATAGACTTAAAATTTGTTATTTTCGTTGTCATAAAAAGTATAATAAACAATAACTGGCAATTGCTTGTCTAGGGTTTCACACTCACTTTAGGTGGTCAATTGTTGGGAGGTTTGATAATATTGACCGGTGAATTAAGCACAGCATTTTATGTATGGATCGTAAAGTAAGGATTATAATATTGAGATGAGATTAATCGTATGTTTAGTTTCCTCGTTTAGTAGGAACCCCGATGAACGAGTGTTCCTTATAGGTTTTAGTGTGTGTGAAGATAGGGGATGAACTTGGTTCTTTATCATAAAATGTATTATTATTTATAGTGTTGCATTTAGGGTTTTAGGAGATCCGTTTGAGATGATCAACAATTTTAGGAGACCCACGTGGGGATCATTTCACGGAAGAGACACATGTGGCCGCATATTATTTGCTTTTAGTATAAGGGAATCTCCGTACGAGGTACGAGGGTGGGCGTAATGTTCGCCGCATTATATATGCACATATCAGTTCATCACACATGTCCATAGTAAGGTAATAGTTGGAAATAACAACTGTCAATACACTATCAGTTAAGGGCCGATAAATGTGACATCTAGCTTGACGAGCTTTTTTTTTTGTTTGTGCGGGCCTTCTAATTGGGCGAAAATCTCTTTATGTCATCAACAAACATTTGCATAGGACGAAAACATAGTGGATAAAATCTTATTTAGTACCAAGAAAAGGGTCCTAACACATAGGTGCTTTGTTAGGACCAAATTTAGTGTTCTAAAAGTACATTTTGTCCTATGTTTAGTTAATAAGATTAGTTTCCTAATAAGTGACATCATAAAAAACTTGGTATCTTAACTTTACTTAATTTAAGAGAAAAAAAAAATTGAAGCAAGTAAAAAGAAGGAATACAATTCAATAAGCAAGAAAAGATTTCATTTCTGTAAAAGAAGTTTTCAACCAAGATATAATAACATCCAAGATAAAAGTCTTACAAAATTCAACATAAATACCGGGATATAAAAGTAACAAGAACAAGTAGGGATAGTCTTGAGCCAGCCAGCGACAATAACAAAAATAAAAAACAAAGCTTAGTTGTAGATGTAACAAAAGGAAAACTAGAAAAGGAAAACTAGAAATTGATCATTTAAGTCATCATCTATATTCCTCATGCACCACCAACAAATAAGCAACTCATATTTAATACGGTGTAATAAATTTTAGTCTAAATAATAGGTTATATAATGTCAAGTATAAAAGGGTAGCATACCAAAGCAACAGAGCAAGACCAAGCAACTTGTGCGCCAATAGCATCTTGAAATATGATAAACAATCCATACTTCCTCACCGGATATTCATCTTTTATAGCGACCGAACATCTTCGCCCAATTTGGTCCAATTTCTTCACTCCCAGTACCGCATCCGGATCTAAAATCTTATCCATCCCTTTGCTACAATATCATAGTTCGAAATGCTCTTAAGGAAAACTTGAAGTCCAACCAAAAATTATAATTTGCATAAAAAAGCACTCGGGCTCAGGTTGTTCCTGCCAATCTACACCTATTTATGGAATAGGTGTCATAGTTTAACTAGTAAGAGCACAAAATTTTCATTCAAATAAACATATAATCGTAAAGGTTGAGGTTCATTGGCAACAATGAGGCCCTATGGTGATGTATGGGAACATTTTTACCATACGAATCATTATCACTCGACCATTACCTTCGTGCTTCCCTTGCTTTATACTGAGCTAATTCAACACTAAGTCGTTCAGCAGTAGACTTCCATTGTAGCTTATCTCTACGTCGATAATATATATATTTTAAAGTAATGGGTAATGATAAGAATGGAACTGTAGAGATGCATGGACTGGGTGTCCGGGCTTCTAATTTTTGGGGTGTTGTTCCAAGTCGTTCTACTCATCGTAGAGATAAGCTGCAATGGAAGTCTATTGCTGAACGACTTAGTGTTGAATTGGCTCAGTATAAAGCAATGGAAGCATAGAGACAGTGGTCGAGTGATAATGATTCTTATGGTACAAATGTTCCCCACACATCACCATAGGGCCACATTGTTGCCATTGAACCTCAACCTTACGAGTATGTTTATTTGAATGAAAATTTTGTGCTCTTCCGTTAAACTATGACACCTATTTATGCAAAATATAATTGTTGGATGACTTGGGTTTACTTTAAGAGCATTTCGAACTATGAGATTGTAGCAAAGGGATGGATAAGATTTGTTCCGGATGCATGCGGTACTTGGGAGTGAAGAGTGTTGGGATATAAAGTACTAAAGAAAGTCAAAGTACTGCTTAATGAAAGTCAAAGTACTGCTTGTGTCAAAGTACTGCAAAGGCTAAAGGACTGCTATGTTATATCGTTTATGGAAAGCTATGTAATTCTATAATATTCTTAGATTGGAATTAGTATTACTTGTCGTACAAGGATTGTAATTGTAAACCGACTAGGGTACTCCTTATGCCTATAAAAGGACCCCTAGATTGGCATTAGAGATAGGAATATGACTTAGAACTTACATGGAAGTACGATATTAGAGTTATTAGCGATTAGGTTTTTTAGTGAATATGTATAACAAGCAGGTTCAAAGTTTGGTTTTAATATAATCGTTGAAGTTTAAAGTTATTCTTTTTAGCTTTATTGAAGTAGTTTCTGCATACTTAATAGAGTTATGTCATTATTAGTAATTTAGGATTTATCCAAGGTTGCTAAACCCTTACAAGCTACATAGTTAGTTTGGTCAGAGTATATCGATCCAAAAAGTGGTATCAGAGCTTGGGGAGCTCGTTACCTAGGGATTCGCAAGGTTTTATTGGTCGAAGAATGGTAAAAAGAAGAAAAAATTCGAATCTGGAATTTTCGTAATACTTCTGCAGCACTGTTTTCAAGAGGGCATAACTTTTTAGTCAACCGTTGGATCGAGCTACAATTTTTTCTGGTGCATCTTAGTAATTCTGTCTAAGGTTTCATCGGAGGGATGGTCAATTCGTGCTCTCAATCAAAAGTTATTAGCTGTCAAAGTCTGCTACAGAAACTGAAAAATTTTCGTAAGGTTACTACAACACTATTTTGAAACGATCATAACTTTTTCGTTAACTGTTGGATCATTACGAAATTTTAGGTGGACGTTCTCTATATAGCCATCTAACTGTTCACCGATGGGAATTTCTTCATGTTGAATTTTTAGAAGATCAAGAAAATCAAAAGGGTAAAGGTCCTGATTGGATGTTTGATCTTGATGTTTTGACTCCTTCTATGAACAATGTTCCTGTCAGAGAAGAAAATCAAGTTGTTCACAAAGAAGAAGATTTACAGTACATTGTTCATGGAGTCAATATTAGACCTGATGTTGTTCCTGATGAAGAACCTATATCTATTGAGAAAAAGAAAAGTACTGATAAACCAAAATCCACATTGTCTGATGAAGATCAAGCGCTTCAAGATGAGCTTAATAGGATGCTTTTTCAAGAAACAATAGCACAATCTTATGATGATGATCAAAGAAGAGCTTATAAGTAGCAAAGAAAATGGTAAGTCTACAAATTACTCTCACAAGATTTTAGATCACAAGATTTTGAATCAAAGCATTCTGCACCAATTGATGATTTCGATGATTTGAATGATCCAACCATGGTCAAGTTAAGACACCGATGATGAAGTAGATGATGAACGATTTTCTCAATTTCCAATGAAGAAGATTTCACAAATTTGGGTGATGATCTTGAAGTTTCACAAACTCCTATATTAAGAGTTCATAAAGATCATCCTACCGGGTCAAATCATTGGACCTTCTACATCGTGGGTGCTCACAAGAACCAAAGCTAAAGGTTTTCTAAGCCACATAATGCTTTACTTAGCTTTGTGTATAAACAAAACATGCTAAATCATAAGGATCAACAAACATGCTTATTCACTTGCTTTATCTCTCAAGAAGAACCCAAGACCGTAGCTCAAGCATTAACTAAAGAGAGTTGGGTTGAAGCCATGCAAGAAGAACTTCTTCAATTCAAACTTCAAGACGTTTGGTTACTATGTGATTTACCAAATGGAAAGAAGGTCATTGGTACAAGATGGGTTTTCAGAGTTAAGAGAGATGAAAGAGGTAACGTCATCAAGAACAAAGCAAGATTGGTTGCACAAGGATATAGACAAGAAGAATGAGTGGACTATGATGAAGTGTTTGCTTTGGCAAGGATTGAAGCCATTAGATTATTCCTTGCTTTTGCATCTTATATGAGCTTTCCTGTTTATCAAATAGATGTCAAGAGTGCCTTTCTCTACGGCAAAATTACAGAGGAGGTTTATGTAAAACAACCTCCTGGTTTTGAAGATCCTGCACATCCAAACAAAGTCTACAAAGTTGTTAAGGCTCTGTATGGCCTTCATCAAGCTCCTAAAGCTTGGTATGAAAGACTCTCCACTTTTCTATTACAACATGGCTACAGAAGAGGAGCAATTGATAAGACTTTGTTTATCAAGAGAGACAAAAAGGATATCATGCTTGTTCAAGTCTATGTGGATGATATTATCTTTGAGCTACAAAACAGTCAATGGTGAAAGAATTTGAGCACCATGCAACAAGAGTTTCAAATGAGTTCCATGGGTGAATTAACTTTCTTTTGGGGCTTCAAGTTAAAAATCAAAGGTCGGAATTTTTATTAGTCAAGATAAGTATGTCAACGACATTCTTAAGAAGTTTAACTTCGACTATCAAGCCACTCACCACACCCATAAAATCTATAAACTCATTAGAAAGGATGAAGATGGACAAGTGGATGTCAAACTTTACGTATCAATGATAGGTTGTCTTATGTACTTAATCGCATCTAGACCGATATCATGTTTGTCATGCTGCTTATATGCAAGATATCAAGTCTCACCTAAGGTCTCTCATGTGAATGCAATGAGGATTTTTAGTTATCTAAAACAACAACCTAAGTTACGGTTGTGGTATCCTAAAGCTTCACCTTTTCACTTGGAAGCTTTTTCAGACAGTGATTATGCATGTGATAATTATGATAGAAGATCAAACACTGGAGGATGCCAATATCTTGGAAGAAGATTAGTTTCTTGGCAATGTAAGAAACAAACCATTACAAAGAACATCATCCACCAAGCGTAATATGTTGTTGTTGCAAGTCGTTGTGGACAAGTGTTGTGGATGCGAATTAACTCTTGGATTATGGGTTCAATTTTAAGAATACTCCTATATACATTGACAATGAGAGTACAATTTGCATTGTGAAGAATCTTGTTTATCATTCCAAGACCAAGCACATTGATTAGGCATCACTTTATTCGAGATTGTTATGAGCATAGGCTCATTAATGTTGTCAAGGTCCACAGATGATAACGTAGTCGATCTACTCACAAAGGGATTTGATGTTTCAAGATTCAATCATTTAGTGGTGAGTATTGGTATGATTAACTATTAAGCTACAATTAAGGGGAGGACTTATTAGTTAGTTAGTTAGTCTCATGCATTGTTTAAGGGGAGGCAATACAATGCTTTTTGATGTTTTTGCCATAGTGAAGAAAAGGATGGAAAGTACTGCTTAGAGTTTATCTGAAAGTACCGCTCGAAGTCCCGCTTTGAAAGTATCGCTTACGTGGAAAGCACCGCAGCCTTGTCAACGTACTATTCCAATCACAAAATAAGGGGTAAAATTCAAACAACGGTAACTTTATTAATTGGGCTTTGATTTTTAAATCTTACCTATAAATAACTACCCTCCGATTTTCCCTCTCATCCTTATCCATCCATATCTCTCTCTCATCAACATACACCTTCAACACACCATTCTTTCTTATTCCACAACACAATGGCTAATCGTAACATCGTTAGTAAGCATAACATGGTTGCTAACTTGGACAAGACATCGCCTAATGTCATCGTTTCATGACATAATTGATTTCCTAACCGGATCTTCAATCAATTATGCTCATCGGGTCGAACGACATCATTGAACCTCGGATTCAACAATTTTGAGTTATTGCTAGATCTCATATGCAAGATGATGAATCTTTATTCGTGCTAAGGTTGTTTGGAAAGATAGTTAGAATTTCGAAGCCACATAAGGAAGATTTATTGTTTGATGATGAAGAAGGTCTTTGCTTTGACAAACAAGTACTTTGGGATACACTTAGAGATATAGGGTATGAAGGGTCTCTCACCGAAACTACTTTTAAGAAGCCCTTGTTTAGTCCTCAATGGAAGTATCTAGTTCATGTTTTGCTTCATTGCTTACGTCCCAAAAGTACTTCATGGGAACAATTTGGTTCAAATATTGCCTCTGCATTAGTGGGATTAGCTACCAATCAACCCTTTAACTTTTCAAGAATGATTCTGGATGGTATGATATCTCATATCTCAATTGGTTCACCATTTCTAATGTACCCAAGATTTGTTCAATTATTTTTGAACAAACAGCTTAAGGATATCCCTAAACCTTCAAGCCTGCTACCTGTTGTAGTACTTCCACCAAAGGTGTTTACTTTCATGGCTAGAAAGAGTGATAAATTTTTTGGGAGGGATACACCTTTAACTGCTCACATGATGGAAGTCGTACAAGCTGTTCGAGATGAAGCTGCTTCAAGTGAAAATAATGAGCCTTCAGTTTCAAGGGAAGGTACTGCTTCTCAACATACTTCTCCATCCCTAGAACCGAAGTGCCTCAACATATCGCTTCAAGGAAAGTATCGATCTCGCAAGGTAACGCCATGATGATTCGTAACGAGATGTCAATCCACCATCATCTCCCAATGATTATACTTCCACAGATGGGTCTCAAACATCTGGAGGAGATGAGGGAGTTATGGCTTCAAAGGAATTGGTTCTAGATAACTATGCTTTGACAAGGGAGCTATTGAGGTTGAAGAAAGATAATGAAGCTCAAGCTGCACAACTTTTGAAGCTGAACAACAAGTTTAAATGATTGAAGAACTTTTTCTGGCCATTAGTTTAACAACACAGATTGTGGGTCAAATCTTAGAAGAAGAAAGGAAAGAAATTTAAGAAGGTTTCTAAAGGCAAGAAGCTTCACAAGCAGTACTCATTCCAATTGGGGAGGATTTTGGAGCAAGAGAATTTGAATGAAGATGTTGAACCTCCTAAAGATCTAGATGAATAACCAGATGCTGAAACTTATGATGATTCACATAAAGAAGCTGAGAAAACTGAGCCTCAAGGTACTGGTGTACAAAGTACTGGTGATCAAGGTACTAATGTTCAAAGTGCTGGTGATCAAGGTACTGCTCTTCAAGCAGCTTTTAGGCAAGATCTCATTACACCAAGAACCCTAAATTTTGATGAAGAAGCTGGTCCTTCAACAGTCTTACATGAAGAAGCTGGTACCTCTAAAGTAGAACATACTGCTAGTGATGATGAGACCATTGCTCGATTATGCTCAACATGTCAAGACCAAGACGATTAGTATTCCCGTGTTGAACAACAACAACCTCAAGTATTGCAAACTTCTCAACCTAGTCAAATGATAGATCCTAAAGATAAAGGAAAAGGTATCCCGTAGAAACAAAGAAAAGAAGAAGCTCACTTTAGCGTAATTAAGAGCTATTGAAGTGGCTAAAAATGAAGAAGTCGCTAGAAAGTTACAAGTCGAATTAGATGTCAAGATGTTCTACCAGAGAAGGAACCTGTTATACCAAAAAGACCACAAAGTATTGCTAAAGAAAGGAATGCCATGATGGCTTGTCTAAAGGGTCGAGGATATACTAGATTATACAAGTTGAAATATTTAGAGATGAAAGACTTATATGATGCTGTTAGAGAAGCTTATCAAAAGGAACTGAAGGTATGATTCATTTTGATGATGAAAACATAATGAGGATGCAAGAAAAGAAGTTTAAAGAGAAAGATAACAATCGATGATGAATGACCATCAAAGAAGATACAATTGAGAATGTATACGCTTGATGAGCTAAGGAATTATCTAAGGGTTGTTGATTTTGAGCATCCTAAGTCTAAAGAAGTTGCAGAATGAAGTCTAAGATGTCTACATTTGAAGTTGTAGAATCAAAAGAAGGAGACTATCTTATGTTTCATAGAGAAGATGAAAGCTTTAGAACATTCAACTTATTGTGGGACATACTCGCATATGATAGATAGAAGATCCGTTTCATCCGTATCAACTAATGCAAGATTATTTTGAGCATATTCCATCAACTGAGTCGGTTTAGTCTTGCCGAGATCTTATAACTATCTCGAGAGAAAGAAACATGCATTGATGCAATCTGAACAATCAAGAAGTTTGGGAGATCACAAGTCGGAGATTCTTTGAAGAATCGGGGTGCATGTTTTGGAGTTAGAAGATGGGACCATGATTCATATGCTAGCGTAAAGAATATATCCACCGACAAGAGATCTTATGATCAAGATGCTAGATCATGGTATGGAGGTTGAGCAGAGAATGAAACAATTTTATGGTGATTGAGTTGTTTATCAAATGGACAACTTTGGTGATGATGATGCATAAATCTTTGGTATGGTTCTTTATTATATAAATCTTTTAAAAATCAAGATTTTATTCAAAGTATCTTTGGACAAACAAGATTTTAAAACCAAGAAAGTCTTTTAATATAAAAATAAGCAATTTTGTAAAGTGCAAAATACTTTTCAAGCACAAGATAACAAAGAACAAATTGTTTCGATAGCAACATCGATGGTAATCAACTCACCATGTTTAATAAACAAGAAAGAGTTTGACTCATCATGAGGGTATGACTCGGATGTGATTATCAAACCGCTTTAGTTGACAATTTACTAAAAGTTGTATGGTTTCAACTCACCATATCCGTAATAGTGAAGAGTTGGCTAGCCCACAAGAAAAAGGCTTGTGGTAAAGGTGTGGAAAACCATTTGTATGGTAATTAGTTCACCATGGTTATAAGAACTAACTAGTCCAAAAGCAAACGACTATTGGTAAAGACTTAACAAATCCGTTGATAGTCGATGATTTGCTAAAAATCATATGGTTATCAATGTACCATGGTTTTACACACCTAAACATTGGCTACTCCAGAGTTAATGGCTTTGGTAAAGAGACATTAAAATCCATTAAATTTTCAATGATTCACCTATCACAGAGTTAACACACCGGAAGTGATGAGAATAGTCTCAAACTTTATGATCCGATGTACATTTTGCCATATGTTACCGAGAAGTCGAAAAGATGAAGGTTGCCGATAATGATTCTTTGAAAAGGATTGCTTATAAAGACTACTTTGATGATGATAATACAAGCAAAAGAGTACAAGACAAATCAAGATAAAGACACAATCTTTCCTCAAGACAAAGATGTTAAAGTTAAAGATACAATGGAACTTGAAATCAAGCAAGTATAATTCAAGTTAGGGGAGGATTGTTGGGATATAAAGTATCAAGAAAGTCAAAGTACTCCGCTTGTGTCAAAGCATCGCAAAGGCTAAAGGATCGCTATGTTATATCGTTTATGGAAAGCTATGTAATTCTAGAATATTCTTAGATTAGAATTAGTATTACTTGTCGTACAAGGATTGTAATTGTAAACCGACTAGGTACCCTTATGCCTATAAAAGGACCCCTAGATTGGCATTAGAGATAGGAATACGACTTAGAACTTACATGCAAGTACGATATTAGAGTTATTAGCGATTAGGTTTGTTAGTGAATCAGATAACAAAGCGTGTTCAAAGTTTGGTTTTAATATAATCGTTGAAGTTTAAAGTTATTCTTCTTAGCTTTATTGAAGTAGTTTCCGATACTTAATAGAGTTATATCGTTGTTTCATTGTTAGTAATTTAGGATTTATCCAAGGTTGCTAAACCCTTTCAAGCTACATAGTTAGTTTGGTCGAGTATATCGATCCAACAAAGAGATTGGACCAAATTGTTGCAACGTAGATGTTCAGGTCGCTATGAAAAAGATGAATATTTGATGAGGTATTTATCATAGTTACCCTGCTATACTTGTCATTATATAACTTATTATTTAGACTAAACTTTATTACACCGTATTAAATATGAGTTGCTTATTTGTAGGTGGTGCGTGTGGAAGATGGATAATGACTTAAATGACCAGTTTCTAGTTTTCCTTTTGTTACTTTTATTTTCCGGTATTTATGTTGAATTTTGTAAGACTTTTATCTTGGATTTTATTATTATAACTTGGTTGAAAACTTTTTTTTAATGGAAATGAAATCTTTCTTGCTTATTGAATTGGATTCCTTCAATTTACTTGCTTTAAATTGAGTTTAGCTGATTGTTTTGTGTTTTTGAGTTTAATTGCTTCAATTCTCCCTTTGAAATAAGTAGTGTTCATAAGTGTTTTTTAATGTCACTTATTAGAACAGTAATGCTATTAACTAAACGTGGGACAAAATATCTTTTAGAACACCTACTAAAATAAGACTATCCAGTATGTTTTCTTCCTATGAAAATGTGTGTTAGGGCTCATGAAAGTATCCCAAAACACAACAAATGGGTAAGCATATATTAGAACACCGGATAGCATCTCATAATGTGGTCTATTAGGACGTCATTTTGGTCGGATAATCATTGTTATAGGACCAAATAATTGGTTTTAGATTGTTCGAAATTATTAGGACGCCGATAAAGGTCCTATAAACTATTTTTATAGGACACTAACAGGCGTCCTATGAGCCCCCTTTTCTTGTAGTGTATTTGCAATCTTGTCTTCTAGTTTTTTTACATGAGAAAAAAGCTCTTGATTGAGATGTGTGCCAATGGAGACTTGATGGTAAAAACATGCCCATATACTTTGAAATAGAGATGTAGATGATTCAATGAATTTCCTATTTGAAGGAAAAATGTATGTAAAACTGTGAAACAGATAGCAAGCATGAAACTCTGTCATGACCTAAAGTCAAATATAGGAAGTCGAATTCTAATAGTAACTTAAAAATCTTGTTTGTCAAATTTAAGATTCCATATAAAACTTGGAAAAGTTCTATTAAGTTAAAGATTTAAGATCGTTTGAGACAAAAGATTATTTATGAACAAAGGATCAATCTCCACCATTCATTTTATTTGATCTAATGGATGAGATTAATCCCAACAATTAAAAACCCACTTTATTCCTCTTTTCAAATATAAATAACTTTCAACCGTTAATCGTTAAGCGGAAAAATATCATTGATGAAGATTTAATTATCTTTCATAGATAGGACTTTGATATCTTCGACAAAAAAAAAAAAAAAAATCGTATTTTCATGTTTTTTAAAGTTTTTGTTTTTTACGTTCTTCGAAATTTGCATTAAAAATCATATATGATTAAACACTAATTTGAATATTACATGTGATATTAATGTTATATCATATATGATATTAGTATTATATCATATATGATATGTAATATCACATGTGATATTAGTGTAATATCACATATGATATACATATCATATCACATGTGATATCACATATCATATATGATTTAACACTAATATCACATGTGATATTCAAATTAGTGTTTAATCATATACGATTTTTCACGCAAATTTCAAGAACGTAAAAGGCGATTTAAAAACGTGAAAAACGATTTTTTTTCCCGAAAGTATCAAAGTGCCCGCTATGGAAAGATAATTAAATGCTCTTCATGACGTGTAAATATTTTCACTTAACGATTAACGGTTTAAGAGATATTTAAATTATAAAAATATGTGAAATATTAAAATGATATTTATCTCAGCCATTGATTTCTTTTTAGATAGATGGTGGAGATGAGTCACTTGATATGTAAGAAAAGTTTGATATCTCTAAGTTAAATACAGTAAAGACGTTATTGATACGTAATACATTCCAACTCAAAGAACAAAATATAAATACAAAGAGTATAATATTTGGAACCTATAATAGCAACTATCTGGACAAACAAATACATGCTTACTTTCTTTCTTGATGAACCCATCAAGTAGTTTAGTTTCAACATTAAACATGCAATTCATATAACAACGGCCTTTAACTTTCACAGAAGAATGAGGATCACGCTTAAGCCTTTGGAAAAGAGTATGTTAATAGTGCTACACTACTATCAACAAACATTATCAGATTATTATTTCTTGGCTTTGTTTATTTATAGAATTATCGATCTTTGCTTGCATTGTTTATTCATGTTACAAATGTAATATTCACGTTAAAAATATAATTTATACCGAATAATAATGTAATATTTGTATAATTATATGTTTGTGTTGCTTGCAGAATGAAGATTGGGAATTGACGTCAACCATCATCTCCTAGAGTACCTATGGAAGGATGTTAATTGTTCATTCACTCATATTGGCCGGTTATTTAGCTAGTATTTATATGTATTTTTTCTTTCTATAGAGTTGGTACGAAAAGTAGAAACTGGTCTTCTGCAGAAGGTGGACCAGGTTCTTCTAGAAGCCCGAATTCACCAAACAACACAACAAACATCCATCAAGAAGAAGAAAAGAAGGCAAATATATTTTGAAAACTTGTGGAATGGTATTTATCATCTCTACATATTTTCTTAATTCTCCTTGTACCATGTATAATGTTTTAACTAAATGCAGTTTCATGCAGTAGCTAACTAATCATATCGTTATATATTAAACTCAGCTCCCACATTTCCAGATTCTCTGCGTGTGGTACATGATAATGATCCAGAGGTGGGTACTTAAACTATTCAAGACCACTGGGTCGGATTTAGTTTGTGTAGCCATAATAATTCTATATACTGTTACCATCATGGATTGTTATCTGGATGAGTTGAGAATTTAGATTTGTAGCGGTGCATTAATTTTAGATTTGTATATCGGTGCGTTAGTTTTGCTAATGTTGGGAGTACCCTTCATGCAGTGAAATCAATCACTTGATTCGGTTTTTGTTGTTTTTGTTTGTTTATAGCTGCTAGTATTCTGTAGACATCATGTTTCGTTATGGCGGTTATTGCTAACTACCCAAGCTGTATCTAGTCGCGGTTTGTTGGTTAATGACTGGAAGTATTGCTACAACATATATCTTGTTTAAAATGTTGGTCTTCACCATGACCATTCTTTCTGGCTACTGTTGTCCCAAAGTGTGAGTCGAAAATGAATTTCAAATATATTTGAATAACTTTTATTTCGTCAAACATTCAATCGTTACATACATGCGGTATTTATAAGGTTCTTAACGAACCATTGTGTCCATTCGGTTAAGTCATAACCGATTATAACTAACTAATAACTACTTGTAACTACCATTACAGTATTTCGGTTATTTAACTAATCGATAAGGTTTTAAAATGTACATTTTGAGGGTCGTTTAAGCCCTTATTTGATCACTTTTGTATCCGTTATTACTTAATATCGCTCATTTTCACTTTTAGGTCTCTTGAAGGCAAATTGTCGAAATGGCATTTATTTGGACGAAAAGGCGGATATACTGAAGAAAATGGCCAAAGTCAAGAATCGAGACACTCAAGTCTTTGAAATACAATGGGACGGCGCCATCGCTTAACTGCGACGCCGTCCGAGCACTTCTGTGACGGCTCGAGAGCCAAATTGCTTATTTTCAAGTGACGGTGTCGACTTTAAAAGAGTAGGCCGTCGCAACTCGGGCGGCCAGATTTGATCCAGACGGCGAGAGATCGAAGGGACGGCGTCACAAGCATAAGGTGACGCCGTCGCAAGACTAACGTGGCCAAGACGAAACCCTAATGACGCGCCACAAATCATAAGGTGACGCCGTCGCGATTGTAATCTTATATATAGAATCCGAATTTTTCGGTTTTAGTGTGTAGTCTTTTGGAGTAAAACCTAAACCGAACCAAGGCCGCCTTGTACAAGATTTTAGGGTTCCAAACCCTATCTTACACCAAGATAAGTGTTTTACTTCATTAATTCAATTATGTCTTCAATTATTTGTGTGTATGCTTGCATGTTCTCCATGTCCCATTAATTTACTTGTGTGTTTGCTAGGAATATGAAACTTAATTATTGAATATTGATTGGTTGTCTCTTATCTTAATTGTTAATGATCTAGTAATGCAATAGGTCATTCGTTGTGTAATTAATGCTTGATTGATCTTTGTGAACCTTAGACTATAACATTTAGAGAAGTTGTAGGCTAAACCATCCAAAGAGTGCCTTAGAGTTAGAGTTTATAATTCCTAGAGGCTTTTGTAGATGAGACCCTTTGGTAAGTTCAAAGAGTTAGGGACAAATGCATACCCTACGACTTTAGACACACAACGCGTTAAGAATAAGAAGGTGACAATTCAACCATCAATAGGAGATAATTAAGGAGTAATAAACCTAAGTAAACACATCTTTAAACCATCATACAAGCACACAATAATTAGACATAGACTACATACACCTTAGATTAGATAATTAGATAAGTAGAGTAATCGGTGAAATACCAACCCACAAATCCAAACCCCGAGATTCAGACCTTTCCTTTCCTAAAAAATATAAAAAGATAAAAATAATCTTTCTCAACCCCAACCTTAGCGTAGTAACTTCTCACTAGCATTCCTATTCCCTAGAGAACGATATCAATACCCGTGGCTTACCCTAATACTACACTACAACGATTAGGTTCACTGCCTAGGGTGTTATAAAATTGCTCAAAGAAAAGGAAGTTCTTTGACCTCGAACAACGCGTGTAGCGTTATCAAGTTTTAGGCGCTCGGGAATAGAATAGCTAGTTAGTAGTCCACCGCTTAGGTTTCTTTGCTTGATTCCTATCAAGTAAACTTTTCTCATTTTTAGCTTTCTTAGTCTATCCCCTTCGTGACCTTTGTTCGTAAAACCCATTACTTTTCATCATGGAAGGTGATAAACCACCAAGCAACAACTCCCCATCAAACAAATACCCACCACTCGATCCAACTTTTGCCAACCAACTCGAGCTCGCATTGTTAGTGAAATTGGAGAACTTAAGAAACTAAATAGGATAATTGAAAGTGCACTTGAGAAAGCCCTTGAGGAATCCACTAGTACCTTAGATAGTGATTCCACCTTAAGTGATTCGGAAGATGAAATTGTGGAAGGTGATTATAAGGTTTTGGAAATTATGGATGGAAGTAAGGAGGAAGAGGAACTTAGGGAGTATTTCGATTCATACCCTAATGGGAAGGAAACCGCTTATCACTATAATGTAGTTAACTTCCGCGACCACCTTTCAAACCATGCATAAAAGTAGTGACCCTAAAAATATCAAAATACCGTGCATGATTGGGTACTTATATAGGATCACACTTACATAGATTATAAAGCACCCATGAACATAATGTCTAGACTCTACTACAATTGGATCATGAGTGAAAATTTAGGACCTATGAGGGACCCCTTTTACCCTAGGAAGGTGAGTAACTATTTCGGGAGGGTTAAAGGATTGCATGTCTTCGTAGGAAACTTCACATATAGGTGTGATTTCATGATCCTAGAGAATGTTAAGGGCATTATTGATAGAGTCTTAGGAGATGTGATACTTGGGAGACCATTTATTGAGGAATCTAAGATGGTTTATGATCAAGAGGAAGGAATAGTCAAATTCTCAAATGAGACCGAATGTGTTAAGTATATAATGCCCTACAAAAATAAGAAGTTCGAGGGTATTGATGATCTAGATGTAGACAGCATTCCGGCCTTTGAAGTTGATTGGGAAGACAAGATTCGCTATACTGCTTGTCTAGATTTGGGCCCTGAATATATTCGTGATGAGAACAGAGATAAGATAATTGAATGGGCTTCTAAAAGGAGGAAAACGTAAGGGCACAACTACGAGTCTAGCTACAAGACTTATAAATAAAGAAAAGCGCTTCGTGGGAGGCAACCCATGCTTAATTGTTTGCTTGTTAGTGTCATATGTCTTTTATTGATTGCTTATTCTCATGTTTAAATTTGTAAAAATGCTTTATTTTGTTTTTAAACTCGTCTTAATTGCACATAAAGGATAAGTGTAGGGAGGATTACACACGTTTTCAAAAGAAACGTAAACATGAGAATAACAATTAATTAAAAGATATATATGTGTGTTTGTTCGAGTCAAATGCTTGTATCGAGTCATAATGAATGTTTTGCGAAATTTTTCCGTTCTAAAGATATAAATTTTCCGTAATTTTTTAGAAAATCGCAGACCGCTTTTTGTCGGGATAACTGACGGCCAGATCGCAACGACACGACGTCGGAAGGAGTAAAACAACAGATTACTTTTTCTCGTTTCGAGCTACTTATAAATTTTTGGAATTTTCGAGGTCTTAATTTTCCGAAATTCAGTAAACATCCATTCCACAAGCATTATATCCTAGTTTAATCGAGTCTTATATATATTATTACCGCCGATTTTACGTGAAGGTTTCGTTTGTTTTCTTCAAGTGTGCGGTTTAATTTATCAAGAAGAAGTTACATAAGATTGGAAGGGCTTTTCACGCATACATTCTTCTTGGAAAGGATTTAACCACTACTTCACACACGGATCCTACCGAGCTAATCAGGGATTATTAGTTTCTTTCGTTTTCATTACCTTCTATTATCATAACTTTGATACTTTCGAGGAACATTGGGGACAATGTTCGGTTTAAGTGTAGGAGGGAAAATAAAGCGGAAGTTTGAAACTATGCTTATCCTTGATTATTTGCTTTGTCCAATTGTATTTGTGTAATAAACCATGCGAAAATGTCGGTTAGAGTAATTTTGGCACCAAATTTAAAATTTTTCATGACATATAGGAGTGGTACATTAGTCTTAACAAAAGCGTCTCACGGATAGGAAGTTGCATGACTAGCACAAAACCCTTTACCACCTAAATTCCACCCAAAATGTTAGGATCGCCCTTAGATTAGTAGGAATTATCATCTTTAATTCTTAGAGTGTGAAGCGGTAGTATATTAGATTCTAGAACTTGTTTTGTGATGCATTCCAAGATCGCTAGTAAGACTACACTTGTGTAGTTAGGAATAACTAAATGATAAAAGGCACTAGGATAACCCTTGTTTGATACCGTAATATAATTACTTCTTCCACATCGGTTGAGTAATTCCCCACACATTTGCGTTGTACTCATCTTTAGTACACGATACCCTAGATAACCCCTCGAGCCTATCCTTTTCGCGGTTCTCGTGATGTTTCGGTTTTCGAATATCAATAAAGAGCATTGTTTACACCCCACCCCAAATATACACCCAAATCGCCTTAGCCTACCATGTATGCACTCACTTTTAGTGCATTATTGTTATCACCCTAAAACCTTAGTTCAATTATCTAGTTGCTTGCATGAGTTGCTAAGTCGAGTCATATCTTTGTACACGCTTTGGGACGATTGGAACTCATGGGAAAAAGTTAAAGTTTATGAAATGACCGGAAGGAACATTAAATTCCGTATTTGCGTAATAACGTTACCTCAAGTGTTTTGATCTTTTCAATTCGGGTCAAATTAGTGTTAGAGTAATAAAAACTCAAGTGTAGAGATGTGCCTATAAATCCCTATCATTTTGATGTTACCGTAGAGGATGGTAGAGTAAAAGTGTATGAAAAAAAATAGAAAAAGCGAAAAGAAAAAAATAGAGTGTTCAAAAAAAAAAAAAAAAAAAAGGTTCTTGTCCTACATCTATCCTTTAAATTTATGTTTGTTTGTTTCATTAGCATGAGTTTAGAGTGTCGAGTCTTGGCTTAGCAGCGCCATTCTTCGTATGCTTGTAACATAGAGATTTTGACTTGCCACCACTAAATAGCCTATCCCACCAAACCCTTTGTTTCCCTACCGTAAGCCCTAACGTTACAACCCTTTAAAGACCTCTTTGATATTCTTTCCTAGGTGCTTACGCCAAAGCGATGGAGGTTTGATATATTCTCAAGCCTATGGTAATCTATGTACTAGGACCGGTTAATGAGTGTTTATCTTCCATTTCCAACTTGTTATATTTCATATACACCTAAGAGATGAGAGTATCCAAACACCCCATGTGAGGTGCTAGTATGTAATTCCGTGCTTGTTATGACTTTTTGGGCTTATATGTGTTGTGGATCTGTTTAAACCAATGCTTCATGACCCTTAACTTATAAATTAATTGGCTAAAAGCACATTTGCTTGAGGACAAGTGATTAGCTCGAACGGTCTATCTTTTATTAGTCAACCACTTGTGAATGGTCAACCATAAAAGTCAAACATTTCGAGCATGTAATGCAATAAAGTCGAGAGGAGTTTAGTGTATCCCCGGTCGTTAAGTCCCAACGAGGTGTGAACAACGTAATACAACGAATTTATGATCGGGTGATATTGAACAGGAAAGGGGTTTTGAGTTATTACACTAAGGAAATTAAATCTAATAAAGACTTTGAAGTCCTTTTAATTCTATATTTTAAAAGCGCTTAACGTTTATAATCTAAAGCGTGCGTTTAAATAAAATTACGTGAACGTCACGAAATAAAACGTGAAAACAAAGAAGTAAAATACCTACGGATATGGAAAATACATTTTACAATCCTAATGATGCAAGAAAATTATTGGAAAAATAAAATTATTTTATGACTATTTATTTAATTATTATTAATTAAAACTATTTTAACTATTTAATAATACCCTAAAATATAAGAAAATATGAAATAAAGTTAGAAAAGTGAAATTATGACTTAGAAAATCTAAAATATTATCAAACTTATTTTAAAACTGAAAATATATTTATTGCACTTTTATCTATTTATTATTAATTAATTACTATTTATTAATTATTTAAAACTAATAAAAATTCTAATAAATACTAAATGAACTCTAATAAATATGAAACTTTATCTATAAATACTATATGATAGCAGAATACTAGTAAAATTATAAAAAGTTAAATAAGCTCACTAATAAGCCGAATTGAGCAAATAAGCAGCTTTAAATAAGCACTTGAAATAAGCTAAAAGCTAACTAAAAGCTACCATAAGCTACTACACCTAAATATAACCTAAAATGAGCTAATGCAACTGATTGGGAAGTAAAAGCACAAGCTACGAGAAAAAAGCTCGAGACCGAGTTCAAGTCTCAACACGCCAAATGAAATTTTAACTAGCTACTTTAAGCACTATAGTAAGCTATCTACAAAAATCACAAAAATAAGCAAAAATGTCCAATGAGTAGACAACCAACCAGAGTGCAGGTATCCAAAATTTCAAATTGATTTGAACTAAAAATGAATCTGTGAAAATTCCACAAAGTTTTGCAAAATCACTTTTCACTTATTTTTTGTTTGTTGACGAAGTGGCAAAACAACCTTTTCAAGCCCTTAAAAGTGCTAAAAATCTTAAAAATAAACTAAAAATATGACCAAGTACACAAGCAAGCCATCTCTAAGCATACCAAATTTCGGATGAATTGGACTTAAGATGAAGAAATGAAAATCAAAGAAATTTCTTTAGTAAACAAAAATACGAAAATATGCAGTTTGCTATAACTAGTGGCTGATTTGAGTGAATATTAGAACAAGGGCATAAGGGGCCTAATCACTACTCTATATAGGACTCTAAGAAGCAAGAAATGACACAAGAAAAGGTCAAAATAGCTTATGGCTTAAAATGGCTTATTTAGGCTCCAAATGGACTGAAATTAACTTTGATTGCTCAAAACTAGATTATCTATCTAAACGGCTAATCAGGGCTTGGAAACAGCTTATTGTAGCTAAGAAAAGTTGGTTCAAAGTTGGACAAAAGGTAATGTAACAGTACAAGTTAGTTTTGACCCATTTTCACTTTTATGCCAAACACCCCTTTATAGGACTGTTTTGCAGATTAAGGCTATTCTGGTTAATATAGGCTGATATTCTTGGTTCCTAAAAACTAAATAACTTATAATAATGATAATTAAACAGATTGCAACACTAAATAAACACTAAATAACCTAAACTAAGTTTAAGCTTTTTTTTTTTTGGCTTTTTATGATTTTTGAAGAAATAAAGGTAAACACAAACTAGGACAGATTAAACTAGTGAAGCACTAATATAAAGTGATAAAAAGCGGTTATTAACTAAAATAAGCAGTTATAAGCTATGCTATAGTAATTTGACTTTTGTTGACTTTCTAGACTGAAATGAAAATTTGGGCTTAAAGACCGTGAAAATCTTCTACTTTGTTTAATCAACTCTAATAAACTAACAGAGCTTAATGAAGCTATTTCAACAGATTGAAATCGAAAAATTGACCAAAGTGATTTTGGCGGAAAAAGCAAGTAGCAAGGGAACTGAAATTAATGGATTAAAGCTCTTAATTAAGACTTGAAATGACTTGTAAATTACATTAAACATAAAACCCGAAATCTTTAACATAAAAACATTAAAACGATTACAATAAAAATAAGAAAAGGTCTAAAAAGCAATGACAACTATTTCTTGGTGTCTTCGGTCTTTATATGGCTATCCAAAAGCATCCTTGATCAATTCGATTAAATCCCACCATTGGATAGGCTTTGATATCATCTCAATCGTCCGAGTTGTAAATTTGGCGCCAAAAAATATCTCATGCCAGGTTTTTGCAATGAATGAACTTTGGTTGATTGTGGAGGTGGAAAGAGGTGGTGGTGAGTGGTTTGACAATTGGGGATAAGGTGGACGGTGGTGGTGAAACCATGGAGGTGGAGGGTGGTTTTGGTTTTGGCAGGGGATGGTGAGGAAGGAGATGTCGATGGTGGGTTTGACTGGGGAGTTGACTGGTATTATTCTGGGAGATATTAATAAGGCTGGGTTTGGTTTGGTTTGTAGTTGGAAGTAATACACAAGGACTATATTTGCCATTTTACCAAACTTGAAGGACCAAAACTGTAATTTTCCAAATTTCATCATAAGGACTAATTATGACAAGATTAATTTTCCCAAGGACCAAAAATAATAATTTCAAATTAAAAATGTTCTGGGGTAATTTCTGTCAATCTTTAAAATTCCAGGGACTCAAGTTGTCATTTTTGGATACTTGAGGGGTAAAAGTTGCCAATATTAGAAAACTTTCATCCATGGATTATTTGTGAACATGTTTGATTATCCAAGGACTAAAGTTGACTTTTCTTCCAATTTAAACCTTGAGGACTAGTTTTGCCAATTTGTGAAACTTCGTGGACCTGAAAATGTCAATTGTGTGAACTTTGATCATTTTACTTGTTTTCAATCTTTTGTACCTAATTCATATAAAACACATTTTCATGATATTTGTAACATTTATATAGTCATTTGTGTGTTTTGGGTGCTTTTTGTGGTTTAAATAATATAAAATATATGTGTATTTAGACACATATCAAATCCCCACACTAAACTATTGCTAGTCCCTAGCAATCTTTTATGAAAAATTAATGGATTTCATCTCTTTACCAAAAGCCATTACTTCGGAGTAGCCAATTGTTTCGGTTCAAGTAAGAACCTTGGTACAATGATAACCAAATGATTTTGAGCAAATCATAAGTCGTAAACGGATTTGATTTGTCTTTACGAAGTCGTTTGCTTACGGACTAGCCAACTCTTCACTAATTAAAGATATGGTGGTGAACACCATACAATTTTGGGCAAATTGCAAGTCGTCAACGGTTTGAGATATCTTTACCAAGAGCCGCTTTCTCTGGATTAGTCAATCCTTATGTGGGTTAGAAATGGTGGATGATTACCATTTGTTGTGTTTAGTACATAGTACTTCCACTAAAAAAATAAAATTTGGCCATTTTGGGGAAAAGGGACTAAAAGGTACAATTTTAATCAAATTCGCGAATTTCCCCCCCACTTAGAAATGAATATTGTCCTCAATATTCAAAGTCCGACTATTATGTCAATCCTTGAACGTAAAAAGGGAAATACTATGGCCATTATTTTTGTGATGATTTTATTTTATTTTATTTTATTTATTTTTTGATGAAAACTTATATATAACAATGGGGCAACTCCCCACACTAGGGTGGTACACGGTGAAAACCCATGTTTAACTCTCGTTTTTGATTATCGAGTCGCTAGCTTGACTCGACCCAGATTAATTTGTTCATGGGGAAGTAAGTGGAAGAGACAATCTCCATCGGACTTTCATTCAAGATGTTTGTATAAACATTGAAGTGCGTGAAAGTTCCACACCGATGAGGTATACATAGAACCGGCCAAAATGATAAATGAAAATGCCGGATAAAAAATAGTGTCCTCATTCCGAAGGAGAAAGGGGAACGAAACCACACCATCATGAAAAATGGAATAAAGATGTGCATCACAATGCAATCCCATTCTTCATTAGTGAGGAGCAAGTCACCATTTGTTAGATTTTTAAGCTTAGACTTGAAGCTTGTATGGTGATTGGCAACAAAATTTCCGGGAGGAGAGCTGAAAGCGGTTCTTCAATTAATGATTTTCCGGAAAAGGATGTCTCCTCCGAATCAAAGCAAGTATTGTCAATCCTCTTGGAATTGACTCATCACTAAGAAAAGCATCGACCTCCTTCCAAAGTTGTCATCTTCCTCATCCGGAGTGAGAGAAGGAATGGAAGAGTCGGAAATGGGACAATGAATGAGTGAATGATCGTTATATAGGAGACTTTCAATTTCTCCAAGATCGGCTTGAAATCAAAGAGATCATCGTCACTTTCGATAAAAGTGGATGATGTGAGTGAGTTCATCGGTGAACTCCTCAAGAGAGATCGACGTGGAGTGATGCCTCAACATACTCGATGTTTCCATAAGAAGTACAACCGTCGCTAAAATCGGAGAAAGTTTCAAAATGATCTAGAGAATACTCAAGAGGGTAAAGAGAATCACACATATGCTCGAAGTTCCTGTGACTCTCTCGGGATTGGGACAAGGTTCTCAACACTAGACTTTATGAATTCGTCCGATTCCTTTTCGAGAAGCAGTGTCAAGATGCTCGTCCCCATGTTCGAGAGAGTGAGTGGGCATTTGGTGTGATAACAACAGATCGAGGGAGTTGAGAAGGACTAGCATACATATGTTTTACAATTTCCATTTGTTCTTCGCTAGTAATTCCATCATAGTCTTTTCTCCCGATTTTTCATGGAAGGAATTTCAAGCGATGAACTTGATGAACCCGTACAAAATTGACGAATATCAAGGGTAACTTCATCATCATCTTCAACGAGAAGAGCAGCATTACGAAATATAGCACGTGTTTTAGCCGCTTGTTCTTGACAAGTAATTCCTCCATACTCTTTTCGTTTCTAGCATCTCGTTCTTTTGCAAGTAATTACGCCATAGATTCCTCACGAGTTTTGAAACGACATAGCCGACTCTCCTTAAGTTCTTTTAATAACCCGGACTCTTGATGAAAGGTGCATCGTAGTTTCATGAGGAGTTGCTTGAATCATTTGGTCTTGTGGAGGTTGGTCTTGAAATGATGTGTCAAAATTGTCACAAGAAATGTATTCCCGTTTGACAATCCGGTGACGTGTGGACCTCCGACAGACTCACAACAAAATGATTGTTGTGGTGGACATGTGAATAATATGGAATTTGGTAATTTCAAAGTCCCGAGTGTTACCACTGTGCTCATAGACTAACGCATTTCGGATTGACACTCAAATCCTTGGTGAGGACCTCCACAAAACTCACACAGATATGTCAATATCTCATGATGTGGTGGTGGTAGAATGAATCGGATGTGTCATGGTAAGGATAGGGAGCTTGGTTATGCATGACCCATCTCTGTTTCTACCATGCTACAGTAGGGACAATTACCACCACTATGAGGACCACCACACCATTGGCAACCAAAATGGTGTGGATACGACATAGGAAAGAATCAAAGGTTTATAGAGGTTGGGATGAAGAATCAAAGATGTGAGAGGTAAAGATGGATATTTTTGGATTTTGGATAAACATTTTGTAAATATAAGAAAGAAAATCTTTTGGGTTTTGTGTTTGTTGAAAACTGATTTTAAAATGTTTTCGGGAACCGTTTTGTTTTATATAATAATAATAAGAAAATATGAACAAGGATGGTAAATATACAATGGGTGTATATTCAACAACACCGATGCTTCAAATTAAGTAACGCAAAGACACCTCCCGGCCGTGGCGCTAAAATTTTGATTCGCTCGAGCGGTCTATCTTTTATTAGTCAACCACTTGTGAATGGTCAACCATAAAGTCAAACATTTCGAGCAGAATGCAATTAAGTCCAGAGGAGTTTAGTGTATCCCTGTCGTTAAATCCCAACGAGGTGTGAACAACGTAATACAACGAATTTATGATCGGGTGATATTGAGCAGGAAAGGGTTTTGAGTGATTACACTAAGGAAATTAAATCTAATAAAGACTTTGAAGTCCTTTTAATTCTATATTTTAAAAAGCGTTTAACGTTTATAATCTAAAACGTCGTTTAAATAAAATTACGTGAGCGTTTAAATAAAGCGTGAAAATAAAGAAGTAAAATACCTACGGATATGGAAAATACATTTTACAATCCTAATGATGCAAGAAAATTATTGGAAAAATAAAATTATTTTATGACTATTTATTTAATTATTATTAATTAAAAACTATTTTAACTATTTAATAATACCCTAAAATATATGAAAATATGAAATAAAGTTAGAAAAGTGAAATTATGACTTATAAAAATCTAAAATATTATCAAACTTATTTTAAAACTGAAAGTATATTTATTGCACTTTTTATCTATTTATTATTAATTAATTACTATTTATTAATTATTTAAAACTAACAAAAATTCTAATAAATACTAAATGAACTCTAATAAATATGAAACTTTATCTATAAATACTATATGATAGCAGAATACTAGGAAAAATATAAAAAGTTAAATAAGCTCACTAATAAGCTGAATTGAGCAAATAAGCGGTTTAAATAAGCCTTGAAATAAGCTAAAAGCTAACTATAAGCTACCATAAGCTACTACACCTAAATCTAACCTAAAATGAGCTAATGCAACTGATTGGGAAGTAAAAGCACAAGCTAAAGAAAAAGCTCGAAACGAGTTCAAGTCTCAACACGCCAAATGACCTTTAACTAGCTACTTTAAGCACTATATTAAGCTATCTAGAAAAATCGAAACATAAGCAAAAATGTCCAATGAGTAGACAACCAACCAGAGTCAGGGTATCCAAAATTTCGGTGATTTGAACTAAAATGAATCATGAAAATTCCACAAAGTTCTGCAAAATCACTTTTCACTTATTTTTTGTTTGTTGATGAGCGAGGCAAAAACGACCTTTTTCAAGCCCTTAAAAGCCGCTAAAAAAATCTTAAAAATAAACTAAAATATGACCAAGTACACAAGCAAGCTATCTCTAAGCATACCAAATTTTAGATGAACTGGACTTAAGATGAAGAAATGAAAAATCAAAGAAATTTCTTCAGAAACAAAAATACGAAAATATGCGGTTGCTATAACTAGTGGCTGATTTGAGTGAATATTAGAACAAGGGCATAAGGGCCTAATCACTACTCTATATAGGACTCTAATGAAGAAAGAAATGACACAAGAAAAGCTCAAAATAGCTTATGGCTTAAAATGGCTTATTTAGGCTCCAAATGGACTGAAATTAACTTAGATTGCTCAAAACTAGATTATCTATCTAAATGGCTAATCAGGGCTTGGAAACATCTTATTGTAGCTAAGAAAAGTTGGTTCAAAGTTGGACAAAAGGTAATGTAACAGTACAAGTTAGTTTTGACCCATTTTCACTTTTATGCCAAACACCCCTTTATAGGACTGTTTTGCAGATTAAGGCTATTCTGGTTAATATAGGCTGCTATTCTTGGTTCCTAAGGACTAAATAACTTATCATAATGATAATTAAACAGATTGCAACACTAAATAACCTAAACTAATTTTAAGCTTTTTTTGGCTTTTATGATTTTGAAGAAATAAAGGTAAACACAAACTAGGAATGATTAAACTAGTGAAGCACTAATATAAAGTGATAAAAGCGTTATTAACTAAAATAAGCGATTATAAGCTATGCTACGATAATTTGACTTTTGTTGACTTTCTAGACTGGAAATGAAAATTTGGGCTTAAAGACCGGGAAAATCTTCTACTTTGTTTAAAACAACTCTAATAAACTAACAGAGCTTAATGAAGCTATTTCAACAGATTGAAGCGAAAATTGACCAAAGTGATTTTGGCGGGAAAAATGTAGTAGCAAGGAACTGGAAATTAATGGATTAAAGCTCTTAATTAAGACTTGAAATGACTTGTAAATTACATTAAACATAAAACCTAGAAATCTTTAACATAAAAACATTAAAAACGATTACAATAAAAATAAGAAAAGGTCTAAAAACAGTGACAACTATTTCTTGGTGTCTTCTGGTCTTTATATGGCTATCCAAAAAGCATCCTTGATCAATTCTGATTAAATCCCACCATTGGATAGGCTTTGATATCATCTCAATCGTCCAGTTGTAAATTTGGCGCCAAAAAATATCTCATGCCAGGTTTTTGCAATTAATGAACTTTGGTTGATTGTAGAGGTGGAAAGAGGTGGTGGTGAGTGGTTTGACAGCTGGGGGATAAGGTGGACAGGTGGTGGTGAAACCATGGAGGTGGAGGGTGGTTTTGGTTTTGGCAGGGGATGGTGAGGAAGGAGATGTCGATGGTGGGTTTGACTGGGGAGTTGACTGGTATTATTCTGGGAGATATTAATAAGGCTGGGTTTGGTTTAGTTTGTAGTTGGAAGTAATACACAAGGACTATATTTGCCATTTTACCAAACTTGAAGGACCAAAGCGTAATTTTCCAAATTTCATCATAAGGACTAATTATGACAAGATTAATTTTCCCAAGGACCAAAAATAATAATTTCAAATTAAAATGTCCGGGTAATTTCATCAATCTTTAAAATTCCGAGGACTCAGTTGTCATTTTGGATACTGAGGGTAAAGTTGCCAATATTAGAAAACTTTCATCCAGGGATTATTTGTGAACATGTTTGATTATCCAAGGACTAAAGTTGACTTTTCTTCCACTTTAAACCTTCAGGGACTAGTTTTGTTAATTTGTGAAACTTCAGGGACTGAAAATGTCAATTGTGTGAACTTTGATCATTTTTTACTTGTTTTCAATCTTGTTGTACCTGATTCATATAAAACACATTTTCATGATATTTGTAACATTTATATAGTCATTTGTGTGTTTTTGGCTGTTTTTGTGGGTTTAAATAATATAAAATATATGTGTATTTAGACACATATCAACAAGCAAATACCAAGTGTAGGGATATTTGATAAAGTTTTAAAATGTACCTTTTTGAGGGGTCGTTTAAGCCCTTATTTGATCACTTTTGTATCCGTTATTACTTAATATCGTTCCTTTTCACTTTTAGGTCTCTTGAAAGCAAATTGTTTGGAATAGCACTTATTTGGACGAAAAGCGGATATACAAAGAAAATGGCCAAAGTCAAGAATCGAGACACTCAAGTCTTTGAAATACAAAGGGGCGTCCTTCGCTTAACTGCGACACCGTCGAAGCACTTCTTCGTGACGGCTCGAGAGCCAAATTGCTTATTTTCAAGTGATGGTGTCGGGCTTTAAAAGAGTAGGCCGTCATGACTCGGGCGGCCTAGATTTTATCCGAGCGGCGTCACAAGCATAAGGTGACGTGTCGCAAGACTAATGTGGCCAAGACGAAACCCTAATGACGGCGACCGACGGCGTCACAAATCATAAGGTGACGCCGTCGCGATTGTAATCTTATATATAGAATCCGAATTTTTCGGTTTTAGTGTGTAGTCTTTTGGAGTAAAAACCTAAACCGAACCAAGGTCATCTTGTACATTATTTTAGGGTTCCAAACCCTATCTTACACCAAGATAAGTGTTTTACTTCATTAATTCAATTATGTCTTCAATTATTTGTGTGTATGCTTGCATGTTCTCCATGTCCCGCTAATTTACTTGTGTGTTTGCTAGGAATATGAAACTTAATTATTGAATATTGATTGGTTGTCTCTTATCTTAATTGTTAATGATCTAGTAATGCAATAGGTCATTCGTTGTGTAATTAATGCTTGATTGATTTTGTGAACCTTAGACTATAACATTTAGAGAGTTGTAGGCTAAACCATCCAAAGAGTGCCTTAGAGTTAGAGTTTATAATTCCTAGAGGTTTTGTAGACGAGACCCTTTGGTAAGTTCAAAGAGTTAGGGACAAATGCATACCCTCGACTTTAGACACACAACGTTAAGAATAAGGACGTGACAATTCAATCATCAATAGGAGATAATTAAAGAGTAATAAAACCTAAGTAAACACATCTTTAAACCATCATACGAGCACACAATAATTAGACATAGACTACATACACCTTAGATTAGATAATTAGATAAGTAGAGTAATCGGTGAAATACCAACCCACAAATCCAAACCCCGAGATTCGTACCTTTCCTTTCCTAAAAAATATAAAAGATAAAAATAATCTTCCTCAACCCCAACCTTAGCGTAGTAACTTCTCACTAGCATTTCTATTCCCCTAGAGAACGATATCAATACCCGTGGCTTACCCTAATACTACACTACAATGATTAGGTTTACTGCCTAAGGTGTTATTAAACTTGCTTGAAGAAAAGGAAGTTATTTTGACCGCGAACGACGCGTATAGCGTTACCACTAACTTAACTAACTAACCGCCATAACTAACTTGCGGTTGTAAACTATCTAGCGTACAAGTTTGGTCCTTGACATTTCGTTATCTTCATACGGAGCAATGCGATATTATTAGCTCACGTCTCCTCCTTAATCTTGACCGTTGCTTCGTCCTAAGTCTTGAACTCCGAGAATTTATCGCATAGTTACAATTTTAGTCTTGTAAGGCTTTCGTTATAATATCTGCTCTTGGTAATTCTCCACCGCGTGTTCCACATTTATGTGTCCATTCTCTACGCATTCCTGAATGAAATGATAGCGAATGTTGATGTGCTTGCTTCTTCCTTGAAAACCGGGTTCTGACGAGTGCTATAGTTGAAATGTTGTCGACCTTCGATGTTATCCTTTTCTCTTCCCAACCGGTTAATTCACCAGTAGTCGTTTTAACCATAAAGCTTGACATCTTGCTCTAGTAGCCGTCATGAATTCGATTCACATAATGAGGCGCTATCGTTGGTTCCTTCGAGTACACCATGTAATAGGTGATTCTCCAAAATAAAATACTATCCCAGTAGTTGCTTTTCTTTGATCGGTGTTTTTTCCGTAACTACTGTCTTTGTAACCTATAATCTTGCAGCCGCCTTCTTTCTTGTATACTATGCCATACTCTTTTGTTCCTTTGATGTATCGGATTACTTGTTTCACTGCCTTCAGATGATGATCCTTCGGGTCTTGCATAAATCTGTTGAGTAGTCCGACTGAGTAACTAATTAAGATCTGGTCTTATATGTAGTAAGTACCTGAGACTTCCAATTAAACTTTGGTAATAAGTTGCGTCAATTGAGTTTCCATCTTCCGCCATGACCAACTTAGTGTCGGGATCCATTGGTATCTTTGTATCATTACTGTTCGTCATACTTGTTTCTTTCAAAATCTTGTTAATGTAACCTGTTTGCTTGATTGTAGTCTCTCCTCCCGTCTGTGTAACTTCTATCCCAAAGTAATAAGCTAACAATCCTAAGTCACTCATTTCAAATTTGTCTTTCATCTGGGATTTGAATAAGTCGATTTCTTTCTTTGGAGATCCCGTGATTATCAAGTCATCTACGTATACTCCAACTATAAGTGTACAAGTCTTGCTTCTCTTCATGTAAACCGCTTGTTCAAGATTACATTTCTTGAAGTCTAATGACTTCAAGGTTTGATCAAGTTTCACATTCCAAGCTCGTGGTTCTTGTCTTAAGCCATATAATGCCTTCATGAGCTTGTAAACTTTTCATGAATTTCTTGTTGTATAAAACCTTGGGTTGTGTAACGTGAACTTCTTCTTTCAAATCCATGTAAAATGTTGATTTAACGTCTAGGTAATGTACTTGTCATCCATGATATCTTTGTTAGTGCTAAAATCAAACGAACTATCTTGATACGATGCAATCGGGCGTATATACTTCATCGAAGTCTATTCCTTGTTCTTGTACATAACCTTTTCTTTGCTAAGCATGCCTTGTATTTGATGATTTCTCCTTTGCATCTCTCTTGGTCTTGAAGACCCATTTAAGTCCTCTTGCTTTTGATTTGTAGGCAAAGTAGTTAGAGTCCATGTGTTGTTCTTGTTTATTGAATCTAGTTCAATTTCCATGGCCACGATCCATTTCTTATCTGTTGAAGCCTCCTTGTAGTTACGTGGTTCTTCTTCCGTAAATGGTACGCTTCGAGGTTCAACTCTACGTGCATACTTATATATTTCCGTTAAGTCCTTGAGACCTTGTACTGGTGTGTCATCAAATATGTCTTCTGAGTTCTTGACTGAACTAATAGTAGCTTCTTTTTCCTCTTCTGAGTGTGGGTTGTAAGTGTATGTTGGTGGTGTGATTGGTGAGTCTCGATCGAGAATTGGATCGTGTTCACGATACATGTTATCATTGTTTTCGTGTTGACGGTATAGGGTTTTCATTGTCAACGCCTATGGCCACAAAACTAGTCCCAAATGTGTCTTGTGTACTTGTATCGTCTCATTGTTATCCCAATCCACGTTTTGTTTCCATAAACTTTACATCCCAACCGACGTGTTTTCTCTTTCCTTTTGGATCATATTGCCTCGTGTTTTCGATCCTTCCTCTACTCTTAAGTAAATCATGGGTATGCTTCTATCATCCGACTTTTGCGGATGAGGTATCGTTACTTTGGCATAAGCCATGCATCCGAATATCCTTAGGTTTTCCAGATTTGGCTTCTGTTGTAGAGTGCCTCATATGGTGTTTTATCTACCAGGGCTTTTGTAGGTACCCTGTTTAGTATATAAATGGCGTGTCTGACTGCTTTCGCCCAAAATTTTAAAGGTAACTTCATTGCTTTCATCATACTTCTTGTAGTAGATAGCACTGTTCTATTTCTCCTTTCCACAACTCTATTTTGTTGAGGTGGGTAAGGTGATGTCAGCTGCCGTGCTATTCCATTTTCTTTAGAGTACTTGGTGAATTCATTAGATGTAAATTCACCTCCCTTATATGTTCTTAGCATCCTTAATTTTATTCTCATTTCCATTTCAACTTGTTGTTTAAACTCCTAGAACGTGTTAAATTTCTGATCTTTAGATGTGTGGCTGGACTTATGGGCCCACAGAGGTCTCCATAAACTAAATCCAAAGGTTTCTTTGATCTGAACTTAGCTTGATTTGGAAATGGTGTCCTACTGTGTTTTCCTAATAAGCATGCATCACAAATATGTACTGCATGGTTTATCCTTGGTATTCCTTCTACTAGACATTTCCTTGTCATCTTGTTGATGTCGTCAAAGCTTAGATGACCTAATCTAGCGTGCCATAACCATGCTTCGTTATCTAGATTTGCTAAGAGGCATATGGGTGCTTCTATCTTCAATTTGATACTGTAAAGTCTATTCTTCGATCTTTCTATTTTCATCAACAGCTTCTTATTTTTATCATGCAAAGTCAGTATATTTCCATCCATGATGATCTTACAACCTATCTTCGTAAGTTGTCCTAGACTAAGTATGTTGCTCTTGAGGTTTGGAATGTAGTAAACATCCGAAACTATCTTTTGTTCCTGGTTTCTACATCCTAACAGTATAGAACCTCTACCCTTTATCTCCACATATGATCCATCTCCAAAACAAACGCGTCCAATTATGCTTTCATCAATATCCTTAAAATGACTCTTGGTTCCCGTCATATGGTTGCTTGCACCATTATCTAAATACCATATGCTAGCATCTGTTGTAGCATATTTTCCTGGTTGAATTTGTCCTTCGTTCAACAAAACTTGTTCGTGTTCAGTTTCGTATGTAGTCATTAATAATGATGGTTCATCGTCTTCTAAGATAAGGTTTGATTGTCCTGAGTTGTCGATGTTCCTCTGTAGTCTTTACTAAATTGTCCTAGTTTTCCACAATTGAAACATTTTACCTTACTTTTATCCCACTCACGTCTATTCCTATTTGACTTTTCTTTTTGAGTTGAGCTTTCTTCGTTCGAGTTATCTCTATTTCTATTACTGTGCTAGTTTCTTTGTGAGAAGTTTGATCTACCTCCGGGTTTGGTAAATCGTCTTCCTTTTCTTAAGTGTCCACCTTGTGTGAATAGAAAATTTTATTGTCTTTCCACTTGTCCTCCCTTCCGGAGTTTTATCCTTTCCTCGAATGCCTTAAGTTTTCCAGTGATCTCATCTAAGGTAATATCATTGAGATCATTTGTTTGTTCTATGGATGCTACAATTTGAATGAACCTTTTTGGTGTGGAATCTAATAGTTTTCGTACTAAAAGTGATTCATCCAAAATTTTCCCTAATTCTTTAGCCTTAGTGGTGTAGCCATTTAATTTAGTCGTAAATGCATCCACCGTGTCGTCATCCTTCATCAAAGTGTTTGAAATCCAATCATCAATGATTGTAACGTGCTTGTTGCACTCTTTCTTCTCAACGTGTCTTTTCTTTAACGAATCCCATAATTCCTTCATTGTTTTACAACCCGATAGTTGTAATATCACATATTTGGTCAACGCTGATAAAGGAAGGAGGTCGTTGCCTTATCCCTTTTATCATCTTCTTGCGTATCTTCCTTAGGTTCTATCATTTCCCATAAACCTTGTGCCTCTAATATAGCCTTAATTTGTATAGCCCAAACTGTATAGTTTGTCTTTTTCAACTTAGGGCATTTGTATTGTGCAATAGGTGTTATGATTTTTGTTGTGACTAAAGCGGTGTTAAGATCGTTGGTAGACATCCTAAGTGTGCGTACGATCTTCACTTTCTAATGTTTTGGGATTTTCTAACTAGTATGGTATTTACTACTACTACGGGAATAGAAAATAGTTCTCCGGGAATCCTAATAGTGTAAAATAAATTTCTACACTCTCTTGATATAATAGAAATCCAAAATTTGAATTTGTGACCTCGTTGTTGTGTTAAACGCAATCGTATTCCCTCTTGTGTGTCGGTACTTAATTGTTATACCAACTACACCTTTTTCTTTCCCTCGTTCACCAACGTGTTCTTGTTGCTTTCTCGTTGTTATATTGACTTGAAATAAAAAACGTGTGCTAGAGATTCCTTTTGTTCTCAACTTCCCTTTCAAACAACCTTGTTGTTTTCGGTAACTAAATCCTTGTTTAGTTGTTGTTATTTTTCGAATTCCAAAGTCAACCTTTCACAAAACTTCTCAAATACCTTTTGGTATTTTTCAAACAAACAATCGGTTTGTTTTTTCTTCACTAATACCACTCGGTATTATTTTCCAAGACAAAATGTTTCGTTAGTTTTTTTGTCGTTGTTGTTCTTGTTCATCTCATAAACGTGTTCCACAATACTCCTTCTTGTTCTTTATTCCACACCGTGTCCACAACAATCTTTAAATACCGTCAAGATTTTCTCAAAACAAATGATCGGTTTGTTTTGTTCATTGTTGTTGTTGTTGTTGTTCTTGTATTGTTAACGTTTTCCTTCTTCACAACAATCCTAGATTGTTTTTCTTAGTGTCTTTCAACCTTGTCCACAAGCAACTTTACTCCTTGCGTGTATCACGTGTTTCTTTTCTTTGTGTTTCTTTGTCAACCGGTTCTTCTACACAAAGTTTCCTTTTTTCTTGACTTCGTATCCATCTTTCTTGTTGTGTTAATCAGCAACAAAGGTTTCCTTCTCTCTTGTTTTGTTGTTGTGTTCTAAAGATCACAACAAAACGTCCATCAATCTCATTTGATGCTTATGTTTGCAACTCCTACACAAGTACGATCGTGTACTATCTTCCTTGCGTTCCCAGTTATCCAGGCGTCGTTCTTTTTCTTTAAAACGTCACGGGTATTCCTACTAAAACAAAAGTTCCAGCATATTCTTTCCTTGGTTGTTCTCGTTTAGAGTTTTCTTGGTATCTAACGAGCGTATATTGAAACACTTGCTCTGATACCAATTGTTGTCCAAAAGTGTGAGTCAAAATGAATTGCAAATATATCTGAATAACTTTTATTTCGTCTAACATTCAATCGTTACATACATGCGAGTTTTATAAGGTTCTTAACGAACCATTGTGTCCATTCGGTTAAGTCATAACCAATTATAACTAACTAATAACTACTTGTAACTACCATAACCGTATTTTGGTTATTTATCTAACTTAACTAACTAAGCGCCATAACTAACTTGTGGTTGTAAACTATCTAATGTATAAGTTTGGTCCTTGACGTTTCGTTATTTTCATACAAAGCAATGTCGAGATTATTAGCTCACAACTACTACTTATCTTTCTCTGTTTTCTAATGCTACCCGTCTTTTTTCCTTTCTTAATGCTACTTATTATTTAGCCAATATGGCAATTTGATGCATTACTTATTACTCTGTATCGGACACGGAACCGAGTCATGTGTGTGTTGTAAAGTTGATTTCCTTATCTTGTGTTTGACACTTTATGAAATATCTGTAAAACCAATGCACATATGTGTTTGAAGGGAGTGAGCAAACTGAAACCATCTTGTCTATTTACTTAGAACCAACTAACATGTTGGTTTAACTGGAGAAATGCACCCTTGAAGACACATACAAATGACTGACAATACATACATAATATTGAACGACTTGGTCACACACTACTCAAAACAAGTTGTTGATGTCAAGATGCTACACATAACTATTCAAGACATAATCAGATTAGTAAAGATCGTAACATTATCATCACCAATAATCCATTATAACAAAAGAAACATAACTGATTACCAAATACCGATCATCGACACAAATTTCGATGCTGATAACAATACCGATACCAATACCAAATAAGAATCCAAACCAAACAGTAATCCAAAACAAACAATAACATGTTGAAACCCTAATATCCAAAACAAAACTAAAATTCTATAAAACATATTCGGACAGTTGCTACCTAAGAAAATCCAAAACCGATACAGAAGCATATACACCAAAGTGAATTTACTCCAACCGACCCATCAACCTTATTCAACCAATCAATACACAACCTCGCTTTATGAATATAATATATCACATATGAAATGATAGATCTATATAATATGTCACATATGAAATCAGTTCTTGGATCCCAAGTAATTAATTCAAACAAACCAACCATTCGATAACAACAACCAATCGAACCAGCATACTTTTTTTCCCTTCTTCATCTTCGACCTAGTTGTGATACCATGTAGAAATCTGAAAGAATACTGAAAATTATATTAATGAGATTCACTGAACAAACAATAGTACAAGAGATTAAATACAAAAATAACAAACTAAACCCCAAAGAATAGATGGGCCTAAATGGCTATGGGTCAATGTGCCTTATTAAACTATCACCCCTCTTAAACTTACAATGTTGTGGTAAACACTGAGAGTTTGTCAAACAGAAAATAAACTAAAGCTAAATAGACCATACTAAAACCAAAAAAATAACACGGAACTTCAGGGCGTCTAAGAGCGCAAAAACGGACCAAAGTCAATGCGAAACCAAAATTAGAGCAGAGCAACATAATTACGAAAATGAATGAGAGCAAATTTAGGAACAAGCAGATTCAGACAAACGGATGTAGATTCAGACAGATGAAGATGCAGAGCAAATTCAAATAGGCAGTGCGGACATAGCGAACCAGTTGAACCAAATGTAGAAACACGTGCAGATTGAGATAAAGCTAATGTAGATAGACAGATGCAGATAAAACTAGACAAACAAGATGCGAGAACCACATGTGAAATCAAAAAGTTATTAATGTCGAGATGCTACACATAACTATTTAAGACATGGTAGAATTAGTTAAGAATGTAACATTATTATCACCAACACCCATAATCCATTACAACCCAAACAAACATAAGTGTGATTACCAAATACCAATACCGATACAAATACTAATACCGATACCAAATAAGAATCCAAACCAAACGGTAATATGAAACAAACAAGAATATGTTGAAACCCTAATAACCAAAACAAAACTAAAATCCTATAAAACATATTGGACAATTGCTACCTAAGCAAATCCAAAACCGATATGACATATACACCAAAGTGAATAAAACCGATACATTAGTCCATGAGACATATGAAAATTCTATCATTAAATGCGTGTTAGGCCCTCGTACTTTTACTCCTTGGCTTCCAAGTTTAATAGTTACGCGTAAGTCTATCGAGCCACTTACGTCCGTAAGTATTCGTAGCGTATATTATCCACCATATGTACCAATATTACGGCGTAACCAAATGGACAAGTTACGCCCGTAAAGTCATCATTAACATTTTCTTCCAATCTTACGTCGTAACCTCGATAACACGCTTATGCCGTAAGTATCTTTGAACTTTCATAATCATTTAGCCTTTGTAATATGATACCGCGTAAGTCAATCGTGCTACTTACACTATAATTATCTTCAAATTTTATTTTGTCGATTTTGGTCTTTTCTCTTATCTTTTCCGTTCCAGCGCCTCGATTAACCTGGAATGTAAATATAAACGAATTAAGTACCATATTATTATAAAAACTAAATAAAATGAGGAAATAAACATGATTATTTGCTATAGAAATATTCATATTATTTGATGTTATCAATTTACGCTTAATGTATTTACGTGTAAGCGCTAAAGTTATACATATATCACTTAAAAGTTCTAAATGATCAATAATAACTCGAGTCGCACCTATATAAGCTTGAGCTCGACTCGTTAAACATTTTGAGCTTATTTTCTAGGCTCGATAAAGGTAAGCTGAATTCACCAAACAAAAATCTAGTGATTATGTGTATGCGAGTGTGTTGTGGGATATGTCGTGTGGTGGGTTAAGTGTTGACTTTGGTGGCGGGAGTGGAAGCTCATATGGCGATGGTTTTAGTGAGCAATTACTACAGACTAATCAGGGGATAGTAATGTACGCTCTTCTAGCATAATATTTTGAGACAAAAAAAAATTACATAGAGCAAAACTCTAAAAATGTGTTTATTTATTTAAAATCAAACTATTAAAATACCTTAATATTATATACTACATCACACGTCAAAAAATAGAGTTAAGTTAAGCACAATGTCTCTTGGTTTTTTATTACACATAACATTTGTTATCTTACAACACGACTTTTGATCTCTCGTCAAATATTATATTTATGTGGTCACGACAACTTTTCTAACAAACGGGAAGGCTTTACTCGATTTTTGTGTGTGTGATGATAGGCTCAAACTTTAGGGATTTTTCACCCCACCAAAATTCGCCTACAACATGTGATGATAGGCTCAAAATACATGATAACCAAAAATAATTACGCAATTGATTTAGTTAGAGACGTTAACGCACACCATACCACGTGAAAAGGCCATTTTATTGTAGATGCGAAGCATTATCATTTTCTTGTGTGCTTTGGTTTTCAATCGAAGAATATGTAAAGCAACATAAATATGACCAAAACATTAATAGCTCGAAGGTTTCACTCAACTTCTTATAACCAGCTTTATATAATATTGTATTTGTTTACAAGGCAATTACAAGTTCTGCCATGTATGCCAACGGTTCCAATATTTAGGATCTGTACGGTTATATCGACTTACATAAAATCCATCTGGTTGTACCTTCCAATAACAATGTTGTGTCGAAAATATGTTTCCATCGAAACACAACTTAAAAACGTCTCCATTGTAAACATTAATATGTGTATATTTTTCACCCACCAAAATTCGCCTACAACATGTGTACCAAAATGCACTTACATTTCGAGTAAACGCTCATGAAAACCAAGTGTGGCTTTTCCGTAATCATCTTTACCTTTTGATAGACATGGAGTGAAATGTTTTCTTCAATAGCATTGTGGATATATGTCCTAAAATAAGTAAAATCATTTGGCCCTGAAGCAACACTGAATGAAAGTATTGTGAGGATAAAAAGTGCACCTATGATTAAATTCATGTTTGATTTGCAGGAAGTGTCTGTGTGCACTCTTTATGTTTCAAATATATATAGGTGTTGATGATTCAAAAACTATATGTGATGTAATATGATTTCCTTAATATAGATAATAATAATTATAATGGTATTATGTTTTCTTTTGAATATAGTTGCCATAAATATATCATTAATAATACTTCGTATGTATGTAGTTTATTAGAATTAAATTCTTTTTTACTTTTACGAAGTAATTGATAAGGTTTCCTTGGTAAAGAATGTGTTGTATCTATTCACATACGATGCATGTATAGAACACACAAGGGCTTGTATTTTGTATATTATAACCACTCACTAAGGTAGGGGTATTCATCTGTTCGGTTCTCGGGTTTGTGGGTTGTATGGTTCGGGTTTATCAGTTTGAAATTGTTTAAATTCAAAACAAAACAATTATAAAATGGATAAAACCAAACCATATACCAAATTTGAATTCGATTTGGTTACGGTTAAAACCAAGAAAACCAAACTCAAGTAAACATAAACTTTTAATCTAGAAATCATAAATGAAAGGGTGAAGGCTGAGAATACGTAACAAACTTTCTCAAATATACCGATGTACGTAACATACTTATTTTATTACTTTTGTACGTAATATACTTACAAATTTGGCTCATTGTACGTAATGTGACCGGTAACTAACAAGTTACCAGGTCAAAAGTTTAAAAAATGACATAAATGGTCCTTGTGGCTTGCGTTGACTTTCACAGGTCATCCATTGACTTTATTTTCGTCCGTTTTCTTACGTTTTGTCCGTTTTTGTTCCGTTTTTGTCCGTTTTTGTTCCGTTTTTGTCCGTTTTTCTTACGTTTTGTCCGTTTTTATCGGTTTTCATCCGTTTTTCTTACATTTTTCTTAATTTTTTGTCCGTTTTTCTTCGTTTTGTATGTTTTCTTCGTTTTGCCGCTTTTCATCCGTTTTTATCCGTTGTTATGACGTTTTGTCCGTTTTCCTTATGTTTTATCGGTTTTGCCGCCATCCATTTTGTCCGCTGTTCTTACGTTTGTCCGCTTTCCTTATGTTTTATTAGTTTTTCGTCATTTTTCTTACGTTTTGTCCGTTTTCTTACGTTTTGTCTGCTTTCTTTCGTTTTTGCGGTTTTCATCCGTTTTGTCCGTTTTCTTCGTTTTGTACATTTTTTTCGTTTTGCCGTTTTCATCCGTTTTTATCCGTTGTTCTTACGTTTTGTCCGTTTTCCTTATGTTTTTATCAGTTTTTGCCTGTTTTCATCCGTTTTTGTCCGTTGTTCTTACGTTTTGTCCGTTTTCCTTATGTTTTTATCAGTTTTTGTCTTTTTTTTTTACGTTTTGTCCGTTTTTCTTACGTTTTTGTACTATTTAAACAATATTTTGAAAAAAAATATTTCCGAAAAAAATAAAAAAATTTCAAATTTCAAAAAAAATTTGAATAAAAATTGAATTAAAAATTATTTTTCAAATATATTTTTAAAAATTTGAAAATTTCAATTTTTAAGATTTAAAAAATATATGTTTTTAAAAAATATTTTTGAAGATTTTTATAAAAATTTGTAAAATATTTTTCAAGATTTTCTAAAAATTTAAAATTTCCAATTTTTAAAATTTTTTGGAATTTTTTTCAAATTTGGGAAAAATTCCAATTTTTTTTGAAATTTTTTTCCATTTTTTTTTTTTTTGAAAAATTTTCAATATGTTTAAAGAGTACAAAAACGTAAGAAAAATGGACAAAACGTAAGAAAAACGGACAAAAACTGATAAAAACATAAGGAAAACGGACAAAACGTAAGGAAAACGGACAAAACGTAAGAACAACGGACAAAAACTGATAAAAACATAAGGAAAACGGACAAAACGTAAGAACAACGGACAAAAACGGATGAAAACGGCAAAACGAAGAAAATGCATAAGAAAACGGACAAAAAATAAGAAAATGTAAGAAAACGGGTGAAAACCGATAAAACCGGACAAAACGTAAGAAAAACGGACAAAAACGGAACAAAATCGGACAAAACGTAAGAAAACGGACGAAAATAAAGTCGTTGAATGACCTGTGAAAGTCAACGCAAGCCACAGGGACCATTTATGTCATTTTTTAAACTTTTGACCTGGTAACTTGTTAATTACCGGTCACATTACGTACAATGGGCCAAATTTGTAAGTATATTACGTACAAAAGTAATAAAATAAGTATGTTACGTACATCGGTATATTTGAAAAAGTTTGTTACGTATTCTCAGCCTTCACCCTAAATAAAAACCTAAAAGTTCAGATAAAATTAACAAATAAAAAGGTTTTACAAATTGCTCAAGTAAATCAACAAGATACGAGTTTAAGGAACCAAAAGGTTTCACAACTTCAAAAAAGTAAATGAAAGAAAAACAAGATAAGTTTTGCTTCATCACAAGTCTTTAAAAGTGGCAAAAGGGCTTGTGACTATCATTCTAAAATGTGTGAGGTCTCAAGTTCAATTCCTTCTAGGTGTAAACAACCTTAAGTGGCCACGACAATCTCCTAAAAAAAGGGCTTTACCTTGTTTGAGTTTATGTGGTGGTAGGTTCAAACCCTGTGAATTAGTCGGCCAAAAGGTGAGAAATCATGATTAACAACAACAACAACAACAACAACAACAACAACAACAACAACAACAACAACAACAACAATAAATAAATAAATAAATAAATAAGTATCTAGAAGTCTTATTAGCTTATCAAAACCTAGCTTAATATCATGATTCTCATTTATGATGATAATAACCAAAGTACGTATATGTATATTATTATTTTTAGACTAAAATACACCGTTGGTCCCTAAACTTGTAGCGGAGGATCGCGATGGGACGAAACCTGGCATAATCATCGCCACGAGTCCAAACAGTAGCAATTAAATGCCAAATCGCCTCTTTGACCAATTCTCTGTTAGTCAAAGTCAGTTAAGGTTAGGGTGTGCCTTGCACATGAGGGTAAACTCGTCATTTCATTTTTTTGCTCTATTTTATTTCATCTTCATCTTCCTCATGGGCTAAACCCAGATTCCGGCGACCTTAAACCCAGAATCCGACGACCCTTGTAGGACAATCTGTCATATATTGGTGGTAGTATGAGTGTGTAAGTTTGCATATATTGGCGGTTGTTAATATATTAATGATTGATAGTTTTTCGGACATTGTTTGATTTTTTTTCGGACATTGATAGTTTATGTAAACAATGACACTCCTCCCACAAAGTATAAGATCATTTGGAGGGATATGTGTGCTCCTGAGTGAACTCTACTTAGCCATCTTACTGTTATGTTTGTTTATCTAGCTATTGTACCTCATCTTTTGTTTATTGATCCCAGATTTTTTCTTCTGCACAAATTTTGAACTGTTGCTAACTTTCTTGAATCATGGTTCACTTGTTTGATACAGGTTCGAGGAACAGACTATAAAACAGCAGATGGAACATGCATACGTGACTACATTGATGTCACTGATCTAGTCGATGCTCATGTAAAAGCCCTCGAGAAAGCACAACCTGGTGAAGTTGGAATATACAATGTGGGTACTGGAAGAGGTAGATCAGTTAACGAGTTTGTTAAAGCTTGTAAAAAGGCAACCGGTGTGAATATTAAAGTTGACTTTTTACCACGCCGCCCTGGTGATTATGCTGAAGTGTTCAGTGATCCATCAAAGATAAACCGTGAACTTAACTGGTCAGCACAGTACACTGATCTTGAAAAGAGTTTACGGGTCGCATGGAGATGGCAAAAGTTGCATCTTAACGGATACGGCCCCTCAAAGGTTTAGATTTTTGGGCAATAATTACCACCAAACTCATAATTTTTTACTTACAGAAAAATATATGAGCACCTATTGCACATTCTGTCTTATGACCACCACGGTTTCTTATGAAGATCTGCTCGGTTTTGACCAGGTTTTATATGATTATAGGGGTCTTTGTGGGAGGAGTGTCATTGTTTACATAAACTATCAATGTCAATCAAACAATGTCCGAAAAACTATCAATCATTAATATATTAACAACCGCCAATATATGCAAACTTACACACTCATACTACCACCAATATATGATGATTGTCCTACAAGGGTTGCGGATTCGGGTTTAAGGTCATGGAACTGGGTTTAGCCCATGAGAAGATGAAGATGAAATAAAATAGAGCAAAAAATGAAATGACGAGTTTACCCTCATGTGCAAGGCACACCTAACCTAATGTACTTTGACTAACGAGAATTGGTCAAAGTGATTGATTTGGCATTTAATTGCTACTGCTTGGACCCGTGGCGATGATTATGCCCGGTTTCGTCCCATCGCGATCCTCCGCTACAAGTTTAGGGACCAACGGTGTATTTTAGTCTTATTTTTATGTAGATAGAGATATTAAGTTTTTTCCGTTCGGTTGAGTATATTTTCATCAAACCATAAACGAAACCAAACCAAGCACCAATTAAATACCTTGGCTCGGTCTCAACCAAAACATACGCCAATTAAAAAAATTTGGTTTGGTTTTATTCGGTTTTAGTCTTGTTTATTTTTCGGTTTGTTCGACGTCAAACCTAACACGGAACACCCCTACACTGAGGGGTGCGTGAAAGACAAAAGATAAAATTAATTAAAAAAAAAGTCTCGACTATATCACTATAATGTAAGATACATCATCAAGGTGAATCTTACTTTATACAAATAATTTTAAGGTGACTACATTAACATCTAAGAGAGAGAGAGAGAGAGAGAGAGAGGATTTTGATTAGTTTGAGCTTGTGTGACGGTGTATTACCCGAATATTAGTGGACACAAAAGTCAAAAACCATGATTAGTATTCCATTAATTAAAATATAATATTATCAGTATTATCAGTATTACGATATATTCCCTGCCACCCATTTACCTAGTGAGGTTCTTACCGAATACATCTTGTGAAAACATTAGGACACACTAGGACCGAATACATCTTGTGAAAACATTACAACACACTAGGATGTGGCAATTACTAAACTTACATGTTACAATATATTTTCCAAGAAAAAGTATGTTCAATATTTCATAAAAATGACATCCTAATTTTCAAAATATTTTAGATTGAGGGAATGACTACTGAGCTTGCTCAAACTCAATTCATTTTATCAACACTAGTCCTACAACCATAGGGTTGCCGAGCGAGCTCATTTTTTATGCTAAAGCTCAATTAAACACTACCTTAAAGCATAAGAAAAACAATTTAGAGCAACAAACCATCAATCTAATCAACGCAAACACTAAAAGTGGTGTTTGTTTAACCTTATTTTTTAGCTCACGAGCTTATATAGTTTTGGATTACGTTTCATAAGCCTAATCTTTTCGGCCGGTTTTGAAAGTTAAAAGGCTTATATAAGTACATTATGTGACATAATTAAGTTATATAAAAGTTTTGGAATAAGCCCGAAAAAAAAACTTACAAAACATAAGGCGAAACCACATAAACTCGTGAGCTAAAATATATGGTTAAACAGACACCTCAACTAGTACACAAACTATATTTTACAACAACGAGTTTATAACGGTTGTAATATATAACCATTATAAAGAACAAAAAAAAACAAACTATATGATGCGGTTTCATAATAAAACGCTGTAAATAATTGTTATTTATGACAGTTTGTGTATAATTAATACATAAAACATTTCCTTTTATGATAAATTTTTTTATTGTTTTTTTTTTAATTATTTTTTGTCTGAAACGATGGTTTGTTCAATAGCTAAAAAAACCACTAATAAAACATAATACTTAAACCACTAACAAACTTTTTCTTCACATATCTCAATAAAAATACACACACAAACACTAAAACGAAACATAAACACAAACATTATCACCTTTTATTCTCAGGTCTAACAAAACACAAACACCAAAACAAAAACTACAAACACACTTTTTATTCTCGTACCTCAATAAAAACACACACAAAATAAGAAACCAAGCCCACGCTATCGTCATCGAGTTAACTCATCGAGGTTGTGACCTAAGAACGGTTACTTGACAAAAGCTCAACTCATTGACACCTGTATAAGTGACGGAGGTCGTGACCACATGTCATTGTCTATCGTGGAGGGATTAAACAACGCATGAAGGGGCAGAAATTGGGTGATTTTATTTTCATTCATTTTTCCCCATTCAAAAATAAAATAAAAAAGACTCCCGGCAGTCTTTGACTGGTCGGGGTGGTTTCGTGGTTGTCACCAACAAAATCGAGTGATTTTTGTGTACGCGAATGTGTTGTGAGATATGCTCGTGTGGTGGCTTGGTGTTAAGCGGGTTTAGTGTTGGGTTTAATGGTGGGAATGGAAGCTGATTTGGCAATGGGTTTAGTGAACCGTTACTACGAGACTAATCGGATCGATAGTAATCTTTTCTCTTCTAGCAAAATATGTATCTATTTTATTAATTTAGTTTGTCCTAAAATAAGTGTTAGCTTATAAGTTTTAATTAATAAACAAAAATTGTAAAAGGTTGATGTGACATATTATTGATTAGTATTAAATTCTTCTAAAATTGTGTGTTAAATAACTAATATTAAATTCTTGTGAAATTGTATGTTATATATGCAATGAACGAGATGAAGAAACTATCATAGAACAAAATTTTAACAATGTGTTTATTTGTTTAAAATTAAACTATTAAAATGCTTAAAGATGACATAGTACGTCACGCGTCACAAACTAGAGTTAAGTATATTACACAGAACATTTGTTATCATAGAACACAACTTTTAATTTATCGTCAAATATTACCTTGATGTGGTTATGACGACTTTATTTAAGAACAATAGAGCTTTACTCGATTTGAGTGTGCGATGGTAGGCTCAAACTTCATAAATTAATCAGCCAAAAGTTTAGAAACAAGGTTGTAGATGTGAAGCACTATCAATTGCTTTTGTGCATCGGTTTTAACACGATGAATATGTATAATAGCATAAACATATTTTACAAAAACACTAATAGCTCGAAATTTCACACAACTTCTTATAAACCAGCTTTATTTGATATTTTCATTTTATTTGTTGATACGACAATTACAAGTTTACCAATCATGCCAATGGTTCCAAATGTAGAATCCAACTTATTGTACCTTCCAATAACAACTTTTTGTCAAAAATGTCTCCATTGTAAACACTAATATGTGTATATATTTCACCCCACCAAAATTCGCCTACAACATGTGTACCAAAATCCACCCCACATTTTCAATTAAACTCTTCTTTGAAACCAAGTGTGGCTCTTCCATAATCATCTCCACCTCTTTTATAGACATGGAGTCAAATGTTTTCTTCAATAGCATTGTGGATAAATGTCCTAAAATCAATAAAATCATTTGGCCTTTCAGCAACACTGTGACAACCCGTACTTCTCCCGAAGTGCCGTAAATGGAGAAACGACGATTAGAGTGATCTTTCCCTCTGATTTGAGTTACGATACGTATTTATAATCGTTTTTATTGGAAATATTATTATGAGCGCGTTGGCGTAATTCCCAAGTCATGAATCCATCGTTTGCTCGCCTAAACGAGTCCCGAATCTAATATTGCAAAAGATAAAAAAAAAAGTTACAAAACTAGTCCCTGTGGTAGTTTATCCGCCACCCTCCAAATCTATTCTAATTACATCTTTGGTCCCTCCTAGAACTATATATACCCCTCTCCTTCTCACCTCTCTTATTTTATTTTTGTTGACAATAGCATCATGTTGCTTTGTAGCTATTTTGCTTTTGTTGTTGATGGTCAAATCCTGTATGTATAGACAAATAATGTGTTATAGAATACAACAAGTTCTTGTAACGAATTTTGTAACGTAATCAACACATACCAAATCATCATCAGATATCTCAATAACCGGTGTATCTTTTCCGGTAAGATCGATAGAATTCGATGGCTTAGTCTCTTCTTTTTGTTTGGTTACCTACATTAAAACAAAATTCTTTCAAAATTAAAACTAACTTATACACGAAACTGCATAATTGAATTCAAAAATACAAATGAGTTTAGTGAGTTGTTGGTGTGTATACATAAAATAAAATAAAAAACGCACCTTGGGTGATTTGATGTTCTTCATAATGTGATAACTCTAATCTTTGGTTTTGATGAATAACACTTAGAAACCTGCAAATGCACACAAAAAATTAACATGAATTAGGATAGTTTTAATAGAAAAATAAAGGAAAACATATATTAGGTAATGAAATATATTTTATTTGTATGTTAGGGTACTTAAGTTTTTAAGGTGATTCTACCAGATATTTTGTATGTATATAATATATTATACAAACTAAACAAATTAAAATAATCCTTCTCTTAAAATAGGAAATAAATATTTTGTAAATGATAAAAGTAATTGAAATGTTTTTAGATAAAAAAAAAATGTTTTACGTATTACTGCTACTTTGATTTAAGAAAGATAAAAAATAGCCATGACTTGTAGCTACTCTAAAGTCACCATTGCAAAGACAATTTGGTGTTGAGAAGTGGGATATTACGGCTTTAATCAGAGAAACAATTAGTATACTCAAAAAATCATCTTCATCTTTTTCAACACACCAACTCCATCACCAGGTAATGTTACAATTTCGTTTTTTTTAGCCATCCACTGCAAATGTAAAGTGATTGATCTGCATGTTATTGATATGTTGATGGTGACAAATGCATGTTTGTTTTTGTTTTTTTTTTTTTTTTGCAATGTTTAACATATCCTAAAGAATATTGTATCATTTGATCACAATGTAACATCCGCTTTATTATAAATATATGCAATTTGATTCTTTAAAATATTGTGTGACATGTAAATATAGTATGATTTGAATAAAAAGAATCATGGATATTTGTCTTGATTTTAGGGATACTTCATTAAACATGTTTAATATTCTTTGAAACATATTAATCGTATTAGATCTTTCATATTTGTACTTGAAATACTTAAATAGGTTATGATTACTGTTAGAACAAACAAAATGATGAAAAACGTTTCAATTCCATCCCAATAGCCGATTGAGATTAGATGTTTAGTAGATTTGTAAAGTTAGAGAAGTTTCTTATGTTATTCCATGTTGTATGATTATAAGAAAAAGTGTTTTTTAGTTTAAATAGACGCGATCAATAGATTAGTTTTCATGTTTTATGGTTCTATCTTAAAAGGATGGTGATGTTACTAATATAAGTAATTATATTGTGATTAATGTTAGGATTGTTATTATAAAGAACATGTGTAATGCAAGGTATAATAGTAGTTAACTATAATGAAAGATATCCTAAATTGAACTTAGTACTTTTAAAGACATGTATGACATAGGTTAGGATTGATTTATTGTTGTTTGGTTTAGTAGTTAAGCAAGAACGCATTATGCATATTATTACAAAAATACCAAGTTAGAATGAAAGTATGTAGAGAAGGTAGGTTCGGTAGATTGTAGATTAGTTGTTAATCCTGAAAAATGCCTTACCTGGTATAAGATCGTGAACTGCAAACACAATACATATACATACTCTAAAATGACTAAATGATTATAGGTGCGTCAAACACTTATGTATGAGGAAACATAATGTGTCGACACTTTTACCATATTTTCTGTTGATGATCCAAGACTTTATATATATGTGTGTGTGTGTATATATATATATATATAAATGTCCACATGTAACTTCATGTGAAAAACTTATTCACCATTTACACGTTTGTGGTTTTATGAAATAGAATGACGATGCAACTATTGGTGGAGGCAAACAAAACAAACATTCGAACACTACAGGTATTTAGTATCTCAAAGACTTATATAAATTATCATTTATTCAAGAAAATTCACATTAATACACGCACTAAATTTTTTAATTTCAGCTTCTTCCTACTCTGTTTACGGAGGCATTGAAACCTAAGAACAACTGGATGTACTTAATCCAAAATAGAGGAACAAAACATAAGGTGTACCTAAAGATGGCTGTCGGGAATCAGTTTAAGCTGTATGGATCTGAATGGCGTTATTTTTTTTATGTGAGCAAATACACGAACATAGCGACATTCCATTTCATCCGGTAGGAAGAAGACTGTTACTACATAACAGCGTACAACAATTCTGGAGATGAAAGCAATGGATACGATCTCGCTCGGGTAGGTTACAGATAGCGTAGATGCTTGCTTACTTTGGAACAGCTCGACCAATCCCCGGTAATTCCGAACCTATAATATTTACATTCTATAACTTTATTAGAAATCTTTTGAAAACCAATCTATTTTATTTCAATTTTTTTGTTAATAAAAATACCTCTTACGTAGGCTCTTCCTTGCGGTTTCCTGACATCAACTGAGAATCCTCAATTCCGTCTTTTTGTGAGTGGCACGCTGTTATCAACAGTCACTCACCGTGAGATTAACCTGCTGGATGAAGATAAACATGTTTATGTGTTCGGAGGACAGGGATGGAATATTTTGGTTCAAGTTCAAAACCTCGTTGCTGGGAGAAGACTGGTTTTCACAAACTTACTAAACAATTCTATTTCCTTGATGCCATTTTATTCGTCTGGTTTGGAGATGCGTTGATTGATGCCCTGAATACAGTCAAGCTATATCACACAAGCTAGCCACTTGTGAATGGCTAACCGTAATAAACTTAAAACTGCTCAGAAACCAATACAATGAAGATCAGAGAATATAATGAATTCCCGTGTCGTTAAGTCCCACGGAGACTCAATGGTGTGTAAACACTAATTCAGATGATAGAATGATCACTAAGGATAGTGATCAGTAAAGGTTTTAGATTGAATTATTAAACTACTGATTGATTGGAATGTATTTGGAAACAGAATTGGACAGCACAACAATCAGATGAGACAAACGTAAATACGTACGTTTAAAAACTACGTACACGTACAAAATAAAAATATTAGATATAAGAAATAAAAGACCTAAAAATATGAAAATGACATTTTTGAAATACTAAAAATAAAAGAAAATTATTAGAAAAAGAAAATTATTTTTACAACTATTTAATTAATTATAATTAATTAAAAACTATTTTAACTATTTAATAATACTCTAAAATAAAATAAAATATGAAATAATGCTAAAAAAAATAAAATTAAGACTTAGAAAAATCTAAAATATTATAAAACTTATTTTAAAACTAAAATATATTTTTACACTTTTATCTAATTATTATTAATTAATTACTATTTAAAATACACTTAAATACTAGAAAATATAAAATAAACCGGAAAATGAAATTTTAACTTAGAAATATCTAAAATATGATAAAACTAATTTTAAAACTGAAAAGATATTTTTATGCTTTTTAATTATTTATTACCAATTATTTAGTACTTTTAACTATTTAAAATTATAATAAATACTAAATGATTAGGAAAATTATGAAACTTTTCTAAAAATAACTTAAGTTGACGAAAACTAAGAAAAATATAAAAACTAGATTTGCTTATTAATAAGATGAAAAGAAAAATCAAAAACTAAAACTATTAAATAAACGCTATCACTATTTTTAAATTGATGTTTTTCGGATTTTCTTTTTGAAAACTGTTTAACTACTTAAAATATGAAACTTTTATAAACACAAAAATTTTACAACTCAAAAATAAGCTGTTTGATAAGCTTATGAGCTAACAATTGGGATTATGAGCTTATCATGGTGAATTAAGCTCAAACAAGCTCACAAGCTTAAACAAAAGCTAAAATAAGATGCAAATAAGCTAGGTGAACTGAAATGAAGCTAAAAGACACAGACAAGCATACTGAAAAGCCAAAAATAAGCAAATAAGCACTTGGATAAAACTGAGAAATGGACAGAAATGGGACAAGGTTGAGGCTTATTGCAGCCCTACCAAACAAGCTAAAAAGTGGAATATGAAGCTTGGGACCTCTAGATGGCTAGGTCAGCTATCCAAAGAACCAAGAATCACAAGCTTATACCAACTAATAAGCCATTTGCGAGCTTGTGAAAGTGGCTGGAAAAACTGTGATCAAAGACTCAGTATACACTGAGTGAAATGGGACAAATAAAAAACTACTAGCAGCCCTATTAAATAAGCCAAAAAGCTGAGAATAAGCACTTGAATGAAAAGACAACTAGGTGACCTTTACAAAAACCAAGATTCAAAGTCTAAGTCTCACTAATAAGCTCGTGAGCTTATCAAAATGAGCATATCACACAAACTCCTTGGCACGTAGGCACTATTTGAGCAATGTACTCGAATAAGCTAGATAAAAGCACTTAACAAGTCGACTAAAAGTAAACTAGTATTTTCTAATTAAGTTTAGCAACTGAACTTTAATATCCCAAAAGCTTTTATCCTAAATCTCAATATTATACACACAGTAAAATTAGCTTTTTAATTCAAAAACGACCAAAATGAAAATTTTGACTTTTATAAAAACTAGTTAAGTTGACTTATATGAACTTTAAGCTGATTTTAATCACTGAATATGTTGTTATAAGGTAAACTAAGACTGATTTGAGTAATTTTAACAACTTATGAACACAAAATCATGACCATGAATCATTAAAATCCAACAGTTAGTAAGAAAGATGTGATCAAATGAGATTTTGACTTATGCTTAAACAAGGAGTGTTTTTCTTGGTAAACTTAGATATTAGGTGTGTATGTGACACAGAACAAACACAAATAATCAACACAAACAAGACCTACTATAGTTTAAACAAGCAAATCCAAACACCCTTTAAGTGACTGTTTTGGAACTTTTCAAAGCAAATCACAAATTCAGTCCATGCATTTGATTAATAACCATATATTATCATATATTGAAACTAAATAAACAGTAAACAACATCAATAACAACATAAAACTTATTAACAACACTTATACTAATTCAACTGTTAAAATGAGATTTTTATAAACTACAAATTTAAAAGAACAACCAACTGATTTTAATTCTTAAATACACTTAACTATAACTAATGAACATAAAGAACCACAAATTCAAGCTAATGAACACTTGTGCAGTAAAATGCCAAAATGGATCAAAGTACTTACAAATAGCTATCCAACTGAAAACTGAGAACCAAAGGCCAAGATCAATCCTATAGGCTTACCACCAAGCCACTAACCCAAGGCCATCCAAAATTCACCCTGCTCCAGCTGTAAACACCATTTCCATTGGATTTTTATTTTCAACTATTTTATTTGTATTTTTGGTGATTTTTTCTTTTTGATGCTAAACTGAATTTTAATGTATCAAATAGCTTTTAGAAGCTATCTAGGAGCTTATGTGTGCTATTTCAGTCCAAACAACAATCAACTAACAACATTAGAACATTCATGAGATTTTTGAAATTTGAAAATATGCATAAACTGGAAACTTGAATTGAAACTGAAATTGATGACTTCAAAAGATTTATTACACACTAAATACTTGAAATACAAAGCTTTTAAGTTAAAACATACATCGAAAATAGAGTTTAAGCTAAAAACGACATTAAGTAAACTAAAAATTCTAGATATCTTCTCCCATTGCTTCTCTTCCCTTTATAATCAACTTTTGGAATTCTTGTTGACCTCGATTGAATCCCACTCATTTCCGACCATTGGATTGGCCAAAATCATCAAATTAGTCCAAGTGTCATTTTGGCGCCAAAAGTCTCATAGCGAGTTTGAGATATTAATGGGGTGGTTTGAAGCAATTAAAGGTCTTTGGGTGTTAGTGAAGGTGGAGGGGACAAGGTAAGGGAATGGAGCAAATCAAGGAAACCACCATGGTTTACGGTTTGGCCAGCTTTTACGTGAGGGAGAGGAACAGTAGCATGTATTTGACTTTGTTGACCGGTTTTAATAATATAGGGGGGGTTCACAATGGGGGGTCACAGGCATGGCAGGGGGTTCTTTTTAGGGTTTGGCTGGGCTCAAAATACAAGGGGGTCCGTTTGGTTAAGCTTAACAACACAAGGACTAAAATTGTAATTCCACCAAACTTTAAGGACTGAACTTGACACTTTTCCAAAGATATCAAAAGGACCAAACTTGACAAACTTTGATAGTACAAGGATAAAATTTGATCATTTTCCATTTTAAAATATCCAAGGACTAATTTTGACAATTTTCAAACTTGAAGGACCTTTTCTGTTATTTGACCAAAGAATCATTCAAGGACCAATTTTAACAACTTAGAATATTTCAGGGACCTTGAATGATAAAATTCCACATTTTTGGATTCCAGGGACTAGATTTGACAACTTTTAAAACTTGGGGACTAAAGCGCCAATTTACAAACTTGATACATTTTCATCCGATTTTGATATTTTTGCATTTAAAACACATAAAACATTGATTTGTGATATTTTCATCATTTTGATGCATTTTTGAGTGTTTTCGATGATTTTGCGCTTAGATTGTACAAAATGATGAGTATTTAGACACTCATCAATCCCCATACTAAGATATTGCTAGTCCCTAGCAATGATTTGAACTTTAATGGATTTTAAAACTCTTTACCAAAATCCATCACTTCGGAGTAGCCAATTGTTTTGATTCAAGTAAGAACCTTGGTACAATGATAACCAAATGATTTTGAGCAAATCATAAGTCAGAACGGATTTGATTTGTCTTTACCGTAAGCCGCTTGCTCGGACTAGCCAACTCTTAGATAAATTATCAATATTATCTTTGGTGAGTGATTACCAATTATGGCTTTTCCATCGCCTTTACCACAAGCCATAAACTTGCGGGCTAGCCAACTCTTCACTTTTAGGATATGGTGAGTTGAATACCATACAATTTTGGGCAAATTGCAAGCCATAAACGGTTTGAGAAAACTTTACCAAGAGTCGTTTGCTCTGGATTAGCCAATCCTTTTGTTTTTGGACATGGCGGATCGATTACCATATCGAGCAAGTGAAAACACTTACTCCAAAAAAAATTTTGGCCAAAATGGGGAATTGGGTGGATAATACATGATAAAATTCGTGAGAATTCCCCCACTTAGAAATGAATATTGCCCTCAATATTCAAAGTACCGCGGTTATGCCGAAACAAAGAACGAAAAGAGATACTACGGCCATTATTTGAAAGATTTTTTTTTTTTTTTTTTTTTTTAGAAAAGATTTATATACAACGATTGGGCAACTCCCCACACTAGGGTGGTAGAACAGAGAAGAAGATGAAATATGGGTGAAAACCCATATGGTGTGTGCTATTGTTTTGATTCCCGAGTCACTAGCTTGACTCGATCCCCGCACTCATTGGTTCATGGGGAAAGTTTGTAGATCCGGGACAACCACAGATGGAATGTCCTCTCCAAAGTAATGCTTCACTCGATGACCATTCACTTTAAAATTAGGACCATCGGGTTGAGATAACTCAATGGTGCCATAAGGATAAACCTTAGCGATAGTAAATGGACCAGACCAACGGGACTTAAGCTTTCCCGAGAAAATCTTTAATCTTGAGTTAAAAAGAAGGACTCGATCACCAATGTTGAAAATGCGGTTCTTGATTTTAGAGTCATGAATCTTCTTTGTCTTTTGTTTATAGATCAAAGAGTTCTCGTATGCTTGATCACGGAGTTCATTTAATTCATTCATTTGAACTTTTCGTGATCACCGGTATGTCGAATATCGAAATTTGCATGTTTTAAGGCCCAAGATGCCTTGTGCTCTAGCTCAATCGGAAGATGACATGCCTTCCGCACACTAGCTTGTATGGAGTACACCCGATGGGTGTTTTGTACGTCGCACGGAAGGCCCAGTCGTCATCCGGTTTATCCGACCGAGATGCACGATTTTCGCCATCGTCCTTTCAAGAATTCTTTTAATACCACGGTTGGAAACTTCCACCGCCCACTTGTTTGGGGTGGTATGCGATGAGAGACGGTGGGTAACACCATACTTTTGCATGACTCTTTCAAATTGGTCATTGCAGAAATGTACCACGATCACCGATTATCGCCTCAAGTTCCAAACCCGCAAAAGGGATTTTAAAACTTCACAACAACTCGGGCATCATTGGTAGGTAAAGCTTTTGCTTCAACCCATTTTGACAAATAGTCAACGACCACGAGTATGTATTTGTTTCTCGAGAAGATGGAAATGGCCCCATAAAGTCAATACCCGGATGTCAAATATCTCACAAACTTGAATGGCGTTTTGTGGCATTTCATTTCTTTGAGATATATTTCCATGACGTTGACAAGCGTCACATGCTTTGACAAATTCGTGGGCATCCTTATAAATTGTGGGCCAATAAAACCGGAATCAAACACCTTTTGGCGGTGTAGTTTGGACTATGATGGCCCCGTGGGTCCAAAGATGGCAAGTCGTGAGAATGTCAATAGCTTCGTCCATAAACACACCGTCGATGACTTGATCCGCATAAATTTTGAATAAGTAGGGTCGTCCCGAGTAATGTTTAACATCTTTGAAGAATTTGTTCTTCCGTTGGGTCGACATTCCTTTCATTATGAAGTTACCCGCATGGTAATTTGCGAAGTCGACAAACCATGGGGTGGTAGAATTTCCACGAAAAGAAACCGCATTGAGTGTCTCGAGAGGAAATGTTTCATTTATTTCCTTTTCTCGAAAACATCTTGGTGAGGGTTTTCTAATGCAGACAGATGATCGCCAGCTAGATTCTCGGCTCCTTTTTATCACGTATAATGATATCAAATTCTTGCAGGAGGAGAATCCAACCGAGCAATCTCGGCTTTGCATCTTGTTTTGCAAAGAGATATTTGAGAGCCGAGTGATCCGTATACACTACACATTTGGTCAAGATTAAGTACGGCGAAATTTCTCAAACGCATACACCACGGCTAATAGCTCTTTTTCGTGGTGGTGTAATGAGTTTAAGCTTGATCATAGTCTTACTTGCGTGGTGGATAGGTGAAAATGCTTAGCTCTACGTTGCCCTAAGACCGCACCGATAGCAAAATCACTTGCATCGCACATGAGCTCAAAAGGCAAGTCCCGGGAGCAACGAGAATGGGTGCTTCAAGAAGCTTTTCTTTAATGTTTCAAAGCTTCTATGCACTCGGTGAAAAGATAAAAGGAGCATCCTTTTCAAGAAGATGGGTCATAGGCCGGGCGATTTTAGAAAAATCTTGTATGAATCTACGATAGAAACCGCATGACCTAAAAACTCCTAATACCTTTGATCGTAGTAGGATGAGGTAATTTAGCAATAACATCGACTTTTGCTGCTCTACCTCAATCCCATTTTGGAAATCTTATGGCCAAGGACTATGCCTTCTTTGACCATAAAGTGGCTTTTCTCCCAATTTAGACAAAGATTGGTGTCTTCACACCTTTGAAGCATTTTTCTAAATGGGAGAGACATGTTTGAAAAGAATCCCCAATGACCGAGAAGTCATCCATAAACACTTCCATTGTTTCCCGATCATGCCGTGGAAAATGGCCATCATACATCGTTGGAACGTGCGGGAGCATTACATAAGCCAAAAGGCATACGTTTGTAGGCAAAAGTTCCGTATGGGCGGTGAATGTGGTCTTCTCTTGATCCTGCGGATCAATGGGAATCAGTAACCCGAGAAACCATCCAGAAACAATAGTATTCGCTCCTGCTAATCTCTCAAGCATTTGGTCCATGAAGAGTAGAGTAAAATGGTCTTTACGGGTGGCGTCATTCAACTTACGATAGTCAATACACACAAGCCATCCGTCACCAATCGAGTTGGAATTAACTCGTTATCTTCATTGTGACAACAGTTATGCCACCCTTTTAGGAACACGTTGAATTGGGCTAACCCAAGGACTATCTCGAGATTGGGTAAATCAATCTCGCATCAAGAAGTTTGATAACCTCTGTTTGATAACATCATGGATTTTGGATTTACTCTTCTCGATGTTGAATCTTGGTTTGAAGTCATCCTCCATCAAGATTTTGTGAGTACAAAATTCGTGGTTGATACCTTAATGTCGGAGAGTTTCCAAGCAATTGCTTGCTTGTGTGACTTCAAGATCTTTATGAGAGCGACTTTTCATCTTTACTCAAATCTCTAGCAATAATGGCGGGTAATTTATCATCACCCTCAAGAAATGCATACTCGAGATGAGGCGGTAAGTCCTTAAGTTCGACTTCAGAAATTCTTCGCTTTTCTCAACCGACTTGACTTCCTTGTTATGAAGTTCGACGGGAGAGAGGAGGAGAAATGTCCGATTTAACAACTTCTTTAGAAGAATATCTCCTCCGCATTAATCTCATTTTGATTAATCTTATCAGAATTGAATTACTAGTGTGAAGGGTTGATGATGGATCATCATTGAGCAACTTCTCAATGAGAAGTATGTCCCCTCAATGTCAATTGGGCGTGATCAATTTCCATGGAATGTAATCACTAGCCAAGTATGCTTCAATCTCTTCCAAGATGAAGTCTCTTCCTCAAAAGGAGTGATAGAAGGAGTAGAATTGGCTATGATAGGTTGAGAAGATGTGGTGGGATCCCCACTCACGTAATTATGAGAATAACCAAGAACTTCTTGAGAGTACTCTTCAAGAGCAACATCAATGATATCTATTCGGTTAACCGACTCGAAATCATAATTTGCGGAGTACCTCAAGTTTGATCAAGGTTAAAGGTGATGACTTCATTACCAACACGTAATGTGATTTCTTGCTTAAATACATCAATGAGAGCACGGCCCGTTCTCGTGAATCCACAACCAACAATGAGAGGAACCCGATGATCGGCATCAAAATCAACAACCACGAAGTCACACGGAAAATGGAACTTTCCTACTTTCAAATACGTCCTCGGCAATGCCAAGAGGACGGGATATGGAACGATCCGCAAGCTCGAGAGTCATGCATGTAGGAGTAAGTTCCAAGAGAAAGTTTCTTCCATCTTGAATAAGGCATCGATTGATGCTTGCACCAAGATCGGCTAGGGCAAAGCATTCAACCATTCACGGAAATACACAAGGTAAGAGAAATTTTCCGGGATCTCCAAGCTTTCGAAGCTTCTTGATGACCGCCGGCGCTTCGCTTAAAGGAGTTTTGCCATTTCAAACAGCTTTTCCTTATTGCTCAACATGTGTTTGAGAGTTGATGCAAACTTGGGCATCGACATGATAGCATCCATAAGCTTATGTCAAAATGTAACTCTTGGAAAATTTGGAAAAATTTGTCCATTTGATGGTAGGCTTTCTCATGAGCTTTGCTCATTCAAACGTGATGGGTAAGGAATAGAAGATTTGGTTCGATTCTCAACGGGAGCTACAGGAGGTTCAAAACAACTCTGGATTAGATTTGGGTTTCGGACAACTTGAGGTTGGACTACGAAGGTAGGGCGTGTGCGGTACCGTGGGCTTGAAAAATGCACCTTGTCCGTTGTATCCTTGGTAACTTGACTCATTTCTCCTAGTGGAGGAGGCATTGGAGTCGTAGGTCCATTGTGTATCCTAGGTTCACTTTCCACTACCTTTGGGAGAGAAGAAGAAGAGGTAGGAACAAGCAGTCCAAAGATATGAAACACCACTTCGGTTGTGATCGCCTTTGCATCGCCCCGGGTTAGCGATCGTGTTGCTCGGAATTTTCACGAGCCCGAGGGTTGATCATTTAAAGACTTCTTTAGATCGCAATCGACCGACCAACAACTGCTCATTTCATCTTGGGATTTCATGAATTGTTTCAACAACTCATCGATGATGGTCCAGTTGGAACAATGGCGGAGGTGGATTAGGAAAATTCGGCCTCTAATGTTAGGATTAGGGCCTTGATTTTGAAAATTTCCTTGATTAGGATTCATATTCCCATGAAATTGGTTCCCTCGATTGAAATTGTTTTGATTAAGGTTCCCTTGATGTTGGAAACCTTGATTTGGTGCGGGATAGAAATTACCTTGGTTTTGGTAACCTTGGTTCATTCTAGGTTGGTTTTGATTCGGTTTTGCATGTTATGATTCGTTAAAATCGGGTGGTGCACGATTAGTGTTAGCACAAGAGTGTGGTTCATTTTGAGGACGGTATTGATTACCTCCACGATGTGAATTACCGGCTAGAGCATTGGCTTCAAATGGACTACCATCGGTGGCGATCTGATTGTAGTATGCATGGGGACCACCACAAGTAACGCAACTCTCCACTTTCTTCACTTCACCATGTGTTGGTGTCTGTGTGAAGGTCACTTTCTTTTGGTTAGCAAGAACCAAAGCTCGAACAATATCGTGAGTTTGTCAATCTTAGCATCGGTGCTAGATGTACTCACGGAGATGAAGAAGAAGGTCCGCATGAGGCCGATATGTCTTTGCTCGGAAAGAGCGGACACGGGACTTGTTTTCAATAATTTGCAAGGCTTCTTTGGTGGTCTTGCTCAGAAATTACCTCCGCGGAGGCATTCAAAGAGTCTTGATTAGTCCGGTTGAGACCATTATAGAAAGTATCCATTTGCATTAACTCAAGAAACCATGATGCGGACACTTGCGAAGCAACTCTTTGTAACGATCCCATGCCTCCCGAATGATTCATCAAATCTCGAGAAAATTTCATTATCTCATTCTTAAGACTTGTAGTTCGGGATGGAGGATAGAACTGGATTAACGAACTTGGTGACTAGATCCTCCCATGTCTCGATGGAATGAGGGGTTGTTTCTCGCCAATTCCGGCTTGTCCTCTAGAGAAAATGGGAAGGAAGAAGCTTGATAGCTTCATGGGACATTCTTGTACTTGATGGTAGATGCAATCTTGTTAAACCATCGAATGTGCATGAGGATCATCCCGCCAAAACCATAGAATTGGCTTTGGGTTACCAGTTAAGCAACCCGGTTTGAGCTCAAAAGTATCGACCACAATGGTGGGACAATAATGGCATCTCCGTAACCCTCGATGGGTGCTTGGAGAAGCTCATTCATAGGTTTGTCTTCCGCCATTACGACGGTGGTGGTGGTGGTAGACGTTCCTCGATCACGGTGAAGGAGCGAGCGCCCCTTGATTCGCAAGAAACCGTCAAGTTATCTTACTCAGCGAGCCACTGTGAATGGCTAGTGAAGAAACTTAAACAGCAGTTCGAACACAAATGCAATGAAGTCCGGAGAGTATAGTGTTTCCCAGTCGTTAAGTCCCAACGAGCCGTGCGAGAATAGTCAAACGTTTAGTGATCGAGAAGATTTGAGCAGACATCTGATTTGTTATGATTATAACTAAGGAAAAACCAACAAATTACAACGGCTTAAATGCAAATTAAAGGAAATCTAAAAAGATAAAATCTATTAAATAAACGCTATCACTATTATTAAAATGATGTTTTTGTTCTTTTTGTTTTAATAAAACTTAATTAAAAACTACGTGACGTACAAACAAAAACGTGAAACTTACACAATATTAACCCTAAAAATATGAAAATTATATTTTTATAAACCTAATGATATAAGAAAATTTTAAGAAAAAGAAAATTAATTTTACAACTAATTATCTAATTATTATTAATTAAAAACTAATTTTAACTATTAAATAATTACCTAAAATACAAGAAATTAGGAAATAAAGCTAGAAAAATAAAATTAAGACTTAGAAAAATCTATAAATATCAAACTAGAATTTTCAAAACTATTTTTGTATTTTTCGATTATTTTTCTATTTTTATGGATTTTAAACTATTTAAAACTAATTAAATTATTAAAAATTACAAAATAAACTATGAAAATCTGGAAAATTACTTTTTTTACTTTTTATATTTATCTTAACTTAATAAAAATGAAAACTTATTTTTTAGAACCTTTTTCTAATTTTTTATATTAAATACTAATTAAAAATGCTTAAAAACTCATTTAAAATAGGAAAAATAGCAATTTAACTTAGAAAAATCTGAAAATTTCAGGAAAAGTCTAAAACATTATTAGGAAGCTAGGAAAATTGGAAAAACAAGAGCTTATTAGGAGGAATATGAAACTGATGACTAAGTGCTTATTGAAATAAGCACTTAGATAAGCAAATGGAATCCAAAAGGCACCAAACCAAAACAGAAGCTAGGATAAGCTAAAGGAACTCAAATTCAACAAGAATCAACAAGTCGCAACCTCGATAAGTGGATTACACCGATTTGGAGATTTGAAATCATAAGCTAGAAACAGATTTAGGGGTCTACTTGCGGTGAAATATAAGCCAACCAATAAGCCAAAAAGGAAATCTACAAATTGGAACCTCTAAAGGACCTGGGTAAGAGCATGCAAACCAAAGCTCAGACCTTGCCAAGCTCAAATGAGCTTGTGGCAAGGTCTGCAAGTTCTAAAAGCCTGTGCGAGCTTAGTGCTTGTGCAGAGGCACTTTGCCACTTTAACAAGCTCATTTGGAGCCTTTGAAAAATTCTAAAATCAACAAAAATAGCAATAAGAAACTAGACCTACTGAGCTTATAGAACCCAAAGTTTCATTTGATTTGGTTCGAGAATGAACCTAAGAAAATTCTTCCTAGTTGAGCTCAAATGGATTTTGTGCATTTTGACTTTTGAAGAAACTCAAGAGTTTGACTTTCTTGAACTTAGCAACTGAATTTAAGGACTTATATTGATGTAATAAGGTGTAATGAGACTATTGCAAGATGTAATTATGAAATATGAACACAACATAAGCTTTTGGCTTTTATAATTCCCAACAGTAAGGCTGCAATGACAAATTTAATAGAATTTGACTTTTGTGAGTTGCAAATCCAATTTGATGACTCAAATGAGCTCAAATTAACAACACAAGCATGATCCAACAGAACTCAACATCGAGTAAACCCAAACCATGGTTCAAACAGTTAATCCAAACACCACTTTCAAAACCGAAATACAAATTCTAATAAAGCTAACTAGTGAACAAGCATGAAATATAGATTAAACGAGTTCATATGATATAGTTAACACTAATTAAACAGACTTAAACCATAGGTAACCACGAGATACATATACAAGAACAAGATGCAAATTGGGTTGAAACTTGAAAAGTGAAATGCTCACTTACATATTTCCAAGCGATTGCAGCCAAACCAAAACCCATTACTACACCAATTGAACCTAATCCAACCATTTCAGAGGTCTGCAACACCAGTAACATTCCCAACTCCAATTTGAGCCTAATCAGTTGACTTTGGTTGACTATGATCCAATATTGTTCAAACTACAATGTCAGCTTATAAAAACTTTGAAAGGCTTGTTTAAGCTTGTTTTAACTTAAAAATCAGCTACTAAGAACCTGAACATGGAATTTGAAAACTGAGATTGTCAACAGTAACTCATAAACTTGGAAATTATATGAAAGCTTGAATTGATGCTTAACAACACATCAAAATGATAAGTTAACTTGAATGTGATACAAAGAACTGAAGTTACAACATTTTTTCTACTAAACTAAGACATTTAAGTAAAAACGACATTAAAGAAAATTAAAAAAAACTAGCTACTACTTCCTCTCTTCTTCTCTTCCTCTTTTTATACCTCAAGCAGCTTCCACGTGTCCTCTTAAGTGTTTCCCACCACCCTATTGAGCCAATGGGAGACTTTTGTGAGTTTTGGCCAAAATATCAATTTTGGCGGGAAAGCTGTAACTTGACTTCTGTTGACTTTAGGCTGCAACTAGGGGGGGTGGAGGTGTAGGGTGATGATGAGTGGTGAGAAAGGTGTTGGGATAAGGTGAGGTAAAAAAGGTGAGAGGTTGCAGAGGCACAGGGCAAGTGGAAGGGGAAACCAAGGTGGGAGGGAAACCTCTGGTTTGACTGGGGTTGACTGACCAGGCTAATATCAAGGGAGTTCACAATTCAAATTGACAGGGGGTCCAAAGTATATTGACCAGGCCAAATGGGTTTAAAAGGGTTTAATAATCCAAGGGGCCTTTGTGCAATTTTCTGAAATTGAGGGACTTGAACTGCCAATCTTGCAAAGTTTCTTCCAAGGACTAAAAGTGACACTCTCAAAAGTATAAGGACCAAAATTGCCATTTTGCAATTTTCAGGGCCATTTCACCAAATTTCAAAGTTGAAGGACTAAACTTGTAATTTTCTCAAACTTTTATATTTTTCACCAAAGGACTAAATTTGACAACTTATGATTTTAAAAGGACCTTTGGTGACTTTACTTTGAAATTATGTGCTCGGGGACTGCTTTTGACAACTTTTGAAACTTGGGGACTAAAGCGCCAATTATGCAAATTTTATCGTTTTCACCGATTTTGATATTTTGCATTTAAAACACATAAAACACGATTTGTGATATTTTTATCATTTTGATGCATTTACGAGTGTTTTCGGATGTTTTGCAGTTTAAATGGTACAAAATGATGAGTATTTAGACACTCATCAATCCCCACACTAAGATATTGCTAGTCCCTAGCAATGTTTTGAGAAAAATTAATGGATTTTAATCTCTTTACCAAAAGCCATTACTTCGGAGTAGCCAAATGTTTTAGTTCAAGTAAGAACCTTGGTACACCGATAACCAAATGATTTTGAGCAAATCATCGACTTTCAACGGATTTGATTTGTCTTTACCGTGAGCCGCTTTGCTCGGACTAGCCAACTCTTAGATAAATTATCAATATTATCTTTGGTGAGTGATTACCAATTATGGATTTTCCATCGCCTTTACCACAAGCCATAAACTTGCGGGCTAGCCAACTCTTCACTTTTAAGGATATGGTGGTGAATACCATACAATTTTGGGCAAATTGCAAGCCGTCAACGGATTTGAGATATCTTTACCAAGAGCCGTTTGCTCTGGATTAGCCAATCCTTTTGTGGGTTAGACATGGTGGACTGATTACCATTTGTTGTGTTTAGTACATAGTACTTCCACTAAAAAATTTTTAATTTTGACCATTTTGGGGAAAAATGGACTAAAGGGTACATTTATGATCAAATTCGCGAATTTCCCCACACTTAGAAATGAATATTGTCCTCAATATTCAAAGTACCTACTGTAATGCCGAAACTTAGAACGTAAAAGATAACATTTACTAGCTAAGTGTAGAAACACAACAATTATTCTCTTTTTAGTATTTACAATTTTCATTCATTTTTAGATCTATATACAACATGTGGGCATCTCCCCACACTAGGGTGGTACACACGGTGAAAACCCATGTTAAGCTCTTGTTTTTGATTACCGAGTCGCTAGCTTGACTCGACCCGAATTAATTTGTTCATGGGGAAGTAAGTGGAAGAGACAATCTCCATCGGACTTTCATTCAAGATGTTTGGATAAACATTGAAGTACATGAAAGTTCCACACCGATGAAATATATTCCGGCTCAAGAATGATAAATGAAAATGCGGGATCAAAAATAGTGTCCTCATTCACGAAGGAGAAAAGGGAACGAGAAACCACACCATTTGTGAAAAATGGAATAAAGATGTGCATCACAATGCAATCCCATTCTTCATTAGTGAGGAGCAAATCACCATTTGTTAGATTTTAAGCTTAGACTTGAAGCTTGTATGGTGATTGGCAACAAAATTTCCGGGAGGAGAGCTGGAAACGGTTCTTCAATCAGATTTTCAAGAAAGGGATGTCTCCTCCGAATCATAGTAGTATTGTCAATCCTGTTGGAATTGACTCATCACTAAGAAAATCATCGACCTCCTTCCAAAGTTATCATCTTCCTCATCCGAAGTGAGAGAAGGAATGGAAGAGTCGGAAATGGGACAAGAAATGAGTGAATGATCATTATATAAGAGATTTCTAGTTTCTCCAAGATCGGCTTCAAATCAAAGAGATCATCGTCACTTTCGATGAAAGTGGGTGATGTGAGTGAGTTCATCGGTGAACTCCTCAAGAAGAGATCGAGGCGTGGGAGTGATGCCTCAACATACTCGATGTCTCCATAAGAAGTACAATCGTCGCTAACATCGGAAAAAGTCTCAAATGATCTTTTGAACACTCAAGAGGAAAGGAGAATCACACATATGCTCGAAGTTCTGTGACTCTCTCGGGATTGGGACAAGGATCTCAACACTAGACTTTATGAATTCGTCCGATTCCTTTTCGTGAACAAGTGTCAAGATGCTCATCCCCATGTTCGGAGAGTGAGTGGGAGCTTGGTGTGATAGCGATTGTTTGAGAGGAATTTCAACTATTGGGATATCAACCGACCGAGGGAGTTTAGAAGGACTAGCATACATATGTTTTATACTTTCCATTTGTTCTTCGCTAGTAATTCCATCATAGTCTTTTCTCCCGATTTTCATGGAAGGAGTTTCAATCGATGAACTTGATGAATCTGTAAAAAGTTGACTAATATCAAGGTAACTTCATCATCATCGTCATCGGGAATGAAACGAAATCGAGAGCTAGATTTGGTGCTTTTCTTTTGCAATTGATTCCCTAATAGATTTTTCAAAGGCAATCTGGGAATCTAATTTAGCGACCCTTTCTTGACTAACAAAACTTCCATGGATTTCTCATTTGGATTATTTTGGGGATGTTTACATTCCTTCAAATCTTCACTAAATCCAAAAGATCAAGTAGAAGATTTTGAGGAAGTGGCTCAGCCGAGGTGGTGCTGATTCATTTGGTCTTGTGGAGGTTGGTCATGATACGAAGAGTCGTAATTGTTACAAGGAAATGGACTCCTTGTTTGACAATCGAGCTAGAGTGAGGACCTCCACAATACTCACAACAAGAAACCGATGTGGCCGTGAGTCATATGTGTTGTAGTCATAATTGTTATCGGGAACACGCTCACGAGACAAGCGTGTTTCGATTGACAATCGAATCGTAGTGTGAACCACCACGGTACTCACAACAAGAAACTGCTGAGTCTCACGGTGTGGTAGGCGATGGAATGAATCGGTTGTGTTATGGTAGGAATAGGGATCCCGGTTATAAACGGACCCGTTTCTGATTCCACCATGCAACAAGCGGGGCAATTGCCACCATTATAAGGACCACCACACCATTGACATCCAAGAGGGTGAGGATAAGACATAGAAAGAATCAAAGGTTTATGAGAGGGTAAGAAATGAAGAATCAAAAGGGTAAGAGGGTAAAGAGGAATATTTTGGTATTTTGAAAACATGATGTAAAAACAAAGAATGAAAATCTTTTGGGTTTTGATTTTATAGATGGTATAAACAAGGAGTGATGTCAAATCACTAATCGCTAAACGTAAGACTATTAGCACTTGCTCCCGGCGTGGCGCTAAAATTTGATTCACAAGAAACCGTCAAGTTATCTTACTCAAGCAAGCCACTTGCGAATGGCTAGTCGAAGAAACTTAAAACAGATTCGAACACAAATGTAATGAAGTCCGGAGAGTATAGTGTTTCCCAGTCGTTAAGTCCCAACGAGCCGTGCGAGAATAGTCAAACGTTTAGTGATCGAGAAGATTTGAGCAGACATCTAGATTTGTTATGATTATAACTAAGGAAAAACCAACAAATTACAACGGCTTAAATGCAAATTAAAGGAAATCTAAAAGATAAAATCTATTAAATAAACGCTATCACTATTATTAAAATGATGTTTTGTTCTTTTGTTTTAATAAAACTTAATTAAAAACTACGTGACGACAAACAAAAACGTGAAACTTACACAATATTAACCCTAAAAATATGAAAATTATATTTTATAAACCTAATGATATAAGAAAATTTTAAGAAAAGAAAATTAATTTTACAACTAATTATCTAATTATTATTAATTAAAACTAATTTTAACTATTAAATAATTACCTAAAATACAAGAAATTAGGAAATAAAGCTAGAAAAATAAAATTAAGACTTAGAAAAGTCTAAAATATCAAACTAGAATTTTCAAAACTATTTTTGTATTTTTCTGATTATTTTTCTATTTTTTATGGATTTTAAACTATTTAAAACTAATTAAATTATTAAAAATTACAAAATAAACTATGAAAAATCTGGAAAATTACTTTTTTTACTTTTTATATTTATCTTAACTTAATAAAAATGAAAACTTATTTTTTAGAACCTTTTTCTGAATTTTTTATATTAAATACTAATTAAAATGCTTAAAACTCATTTAAAATAGGAAAATAGCAATTTAACTTAGAAAATCTGAAAATTTCAGGAAAAGTCTAAAACATTATTAGGAAGCTAGGAAAATTGGAAAAACAAGAGCTTACTAGGAGGAATATGAATCGATGACTAAGTGCTTATTGAAATAAGCACTTAGATAAGCAAATGGAATCCAAAAGGCACCAAACCAAAACGAAGCTAGGATAAGCTAAAGGAACTCAAATTCAACAAGAATCAACAAGTCGCAACCTCGATAAGCTGGATTACACTGATTTGGAGATTTGAAATCATAAGCTAGAAACATTTAGGGTCTACTTGCGGTGAAATATAAGCCAACCAATAAGCCAAAAGGAAACCTACAAATTGGAACCTCTAAAGGACCTGGGTAAGAGCATGCAAACCAAAGCTCAGACCTTGCAAAGCTCAAATGAGCTTGTGGCAAGGTCTGCAAGTTCTGCAAAAGCCACTGCGGCTTAGTGCTTAGTGCTTGTGCATGAACTTTTGCCACTTTTAACAAGCTCATTTGGAGCCTTTGAAAAATTCTAAAAATCAACAAAAATAGCAATAAGAAACTAGACCTACTGAGCTTATAGAACCCAAAGTTTCATTTGATTTGGTTCAGAATGAACCTAAGAAAATTCTTCCTAGTTGAGCTCAAATGGATTTTGTGCATTTGACTTTTGAAGAAACGAAGAGTTTGACTTTCTTGAACTTAGCAATTGAATTTAAGGACTTATATTGATGTAATAAGGTGTAATGAGACTATTGCAAGATGTAATTATGAAATATGAACACAACATAAGCTTTTGGCTTTTATAATTCCCAACAGTAAGGCTGCAATGATAGATTTAATAGAATTTGACTTTTGTGAGTTGCAAATCCAATTTGATGACTCAAATGAGCTCAAATTAACAACACAAGCATGATCCAACAGAACTCAACATCGAGTAAACCCAAACCATGGTTCAAACAGTTAATCCAAACACCCTTTTCAAAGCGAAATACAAATTCTAATAAAGCTAACTAGTGAACAAGCATGAAATATAGATTAAACCGAGTTCATATGATATAGTTAACACTAATTAAACAGACTTAAACCATAGGTAACCACGAGATACATATACAAGAACAAGATGCAAATTGGGTTGAAACTTGAAAAGTGAAATGCTCACTTACATATTTCAAGCGATTTGCGAGCCAAACCAAAACCCATTACTACACCAATTGAACCTAATCCAACCATTTCGAGGTCGCAACACCAAGAACATTCCCAACTCCAATTTGAGCCTAATCAGTTGACTTTGGTTGACTATGATCCAATATTGTTCAAACTACAATGTCAGCTTATAAAAAACTTTGAAAGGCTTGTTTAAGCTTGTTTTAACTTAAAAATCAGCTACTAAGAACCTGAACATGGAATTTGAAAACTGAGATTGTCAACAGTAACTCATAAACTTGGAAATTATATGAAAGCTTGAATTGATGCTTAACAACACATCAAAATGATAAGTTAACTTGAATGTGATACAAAGAACGAAGTTACAACATTTTTCTACTAAACTAAGACATTTAAGTAAAACGACATTAAAGAAAATTAAAAAACTAGCTACTACTTCCTCTCTTCTTCTCTTCCTCTTTTATACCTCAAGCGACTTCCACGTGTCCTCTTAAGTGTTTCCCACCACCCTATTGAGCCAATGGGAGACTTTTGTGAGTTTTGGCCAAAATATCAATTTTAGGGAAAGTCAGAACTTGACTTCTGACTTTAGGCTGCAACTAGGGGGTGGAGGTGTAGGGTGATGATGAGTGGTGAGAAGGTGTTGGGATAAGGTGAGGTAAAAAGGTGAGAGGTTGCGAGGCACGGGGCAGTGGAAGGGAAACCAGGTGGGAGGAAACCTCTGGTTTGGTAGGGTTGACCGACCAGGCTAATATCAAGGAGTTCACAATTCAAATTGACAGGGTCCCAGTATATTGACCGGCCAAATGGGTTTAAAAGGGTTTAATAATCCAGGGGCCTTTGTGCAATTTTCGAAATTGAGGACTTGAGCGCCAATCTTGCAAAGTTTCTTCCAAGGACTAAAGTGACACTCTCAAAAGTATAAGGACCAAAATTGCCATTTTGCAATTTTCAGGGCCATTTCGCCAAATTTCAAAGTTGAAGGACTAAACTTGTAATTTTCTCAAACTTTTATATTTTTCACCAAAGGACTAAATTTGACAACTTATGATTTTAAAAGGACCTTTGGTGACTTTACTTTGAAATTATGTGCTCGGGGACTGCTTTTGACAACTTTTGAAACTTGGGGACTAAAGCGCCAATTATGCAAATTTTATACGTTTTCACCGATTTTGATATTTTGCATTTAAAACACATAAAACACTGATTTGTGATATTTTTATCATTTTGATGCATTTCGAGTGTTTTCGGATGTTTTGCAGTTTAAATGGTACAAAATGATGAGTATTTAGACACTCATCACCCTCTACGCTCACGAGGAATATTTGCAAGCTCATAAAGTTGACTTGTAGAACGGAAGAGCAGTGTGCATGCACTATGTATAAAAATCAGTTTAAAAACAAATGCGAGGCAAAGCGACAAGTGAACTTAACCAATAATCACAAATGAAATGGCTTCTTTGAAAAAGGTACACCAAATCACAAGGACATAAAGGCAAGTTTTAAATCATTGTTCGGGAACTTATTATGGTCACACCCCAGGTTAGTAGGTGTCTTGCCTTGATTTGCGGTGGTTGATTTTATGTATATATTAAGTACCACCGAAAAGACGTAGGTATAGATTTGTGCAAAGGGGTTTAAAACTTTTGGACAATATTTTTGGTATCGTCTCGTTTAACCAAATCGTATCTCTTTAAGAATCACCTCAAAGAAAATACAAGATAGAAAACGTTTCGATTGTTTTGTTGTTTTATTTATTTTATTTTTTTTTTGGTGTTTTTAACACTTTAGGAAAAGTGCTAATGAACTTTTGATTTTGATAACTTTACAAAAACTTTTACAAATGGTGGTATATGTGCAAGAATGGGTGCGAAAACGGTTTAACACACGCTAAAGCCTCCCGTGGCGCCAAAATTTGATTGATGCCCGAATACGGTCAAGCTATATCACACAAGCTAGCCACTTGTGAGTGGCTAACCGTAATAAACTTAAAACCGCTCGTAAACCAATACAATGAAGATCGGAGAATATAATGAATTCCGGGTCGTTAAGTCCCACGGAGACTCAATGGTGTGTAAACACTAATTCAGATGATAGAATGATCACTAAGGATAGTGATCGATAAAGGTTTTAGATTGAATTATTACACTCTTGATTGATTGGAATGTATTTGGAAGCAAATTGGACAAAGACAACAATCGACGAGACAAACATAAATACGTGCGTTTAAAAACTACGTTGCGCACAAAATAAAAATATTAGATCTAAGAAATAAAAGACCTAAAAATATGAAAATGACATTTTGAAATCCTAAAAATAAAAGAAAATTATTAGAAAAGAAAATTATTTTTACAACTATTTAATTAATTATAATCAATTAAAAACTATTTTAACTATTTAATAATACTCTAAAATAAAAGAAAATATGAAATAATGCTAAAAAAAATAAAATTAAGACTTAGAAAAATCTAAAATATTATAAAACTTATTTTAAAACTAAAAATATATTTTTTACACTTTTTATCTAATTATTATTAATTAATTACTATTTAAAATACACTTAAATACTAGAAAATATAAAATAAACCTGGAAAAATGAAATTTTAACTTGGAAATATCTAAAATATGATAAAACTAATTTTAAAACTGAAAAGATATTTTTTATGCTTTTTAATTATTTATTACCAATTATTTAGTACTTTTAACTATTTAAAATTATAATAAATACTAAACAGATTAGGAAAATTATGAAACTTTTTCTAAAAATAACTTAAGTTGACAGAAAACTAAGAAAAATATAAAAACTAGATTTGCTTATTAATAAGATGAAAAGAAAAATAAAAAAACTAAAAACTATTAAATAAACGCTATCACTATTTTTAAATTGATGTTTTTCTGGATTTTCTTTTTGAAAACTGTTTAACTACTTAAAATATGAAACTTTTATAAACACAAAAATTTTACAACTCAAAAATAAGTCGTTTGATAAGCTTATGAGCTAACATTGGGATTATGAGCTTATTATGGTGAATTAAGCTCAAACAAGCTCTGGTCGAAACAAAAGCTAAAATAAGATGCAAATAAGCTAGGTGAACTGAAATGAAGCTAAAAGACACGCACAAGCATCTTGAAAAGCCAAAATAAGCAAATAAGCACTTGGATAAAAGCGAGAAATGGACAGAAATGGGACAAGGTTGAGGCTTATTGCATGACTACTACCAAACAAGCTAAAAAGTAGAATATGAAGCTTGGGACCTCTAGATGGCTAGGTCACTATCCAAAGAACCAAGAATCACAAGCTTATACCAACTAATAAGCCATTTGTGAGCTTGTGAAAGTGGTGGAAAAGCGTGATCAAAGACTCGGATATACTTGGTGAAATGGGACAAATAAAAACTACTAGCGCCCTATTAAATAAGCCAAAAAGTCGAGAATAAGCACTTGAATGAAAAGACGACTAGGTGACCTTTCCAAAAACCAAGATTCAAAGTCTAAGTCTCACTAATAAGCTCGTGTGAGCTTATCAAAATGAGCATATCACACAAACTCCCTTGGCACAGGGCACTATTTCAGAACAGGTACTCAGAATAAGCTAGATAAAAAGCACTTAACAAGCTGACTAAAAGTAAACTAGTATTTTTCTAATTAAGTTTAGCAACTGAACTTTAATAACCCAAAAGCTTTTATCCTAAATCTCAATATTAAACACACAGTAAAATTAGCTTTTAATTCAAAACGACCAAAATGAAAATTTTGACTTTTATAAAACTAGTTAAGTTGACTTATATGAACTTTAAGTGATTTTAATCACTTTGAATATGTTGTTATAAGGTAAACTAAGACCGATTTGAGTAATTTTAACAACTTATGAACACAAAATCATGACCATGAATCATTAAAATCCAACAGTTAGTAAGAAAGATGTGATCAAATGAGATTTTGACTTATGCTTAAACAAGGAGTGTTTTCTTGGTAAACTTAGATATTAGGTGTGTATGTGACACGAAACAAACACAAATAATCAACACAAACAAGACCTACTATAGTTTAAACAAGCAAATCCAAACACCCTTTAAGTATTTGTTTGGAACTTTTCAAAGCAAATCACAAATTCGGTCCATGCATTTGATTAATAACCATATATTATCATATATTGAAACTAAATAAGCGATAAACAACATCAATAACAACATAAAACTTATTAACAACACTTATACTAATTCAAGCTGTTAAAATGAGATTTTATAAACTACAAATTTAAAAGAACAACCAACCGATTTTAATTCTTAAATACACTTAACTATAACTAATGAACATAAAGAACCACAAATTCAAGCTAATGAACACTTGTGCGATAAAATGCCAAAATGGATCAAAGTACTTACAAATAGCTATCCAACTGGCCCGAGAACCAAAGGCCAAGATCAATCCTATAGGCTTACCACCAAGCCACTAACCCAAGGCCGTCCAAAATTCACTTTCTCTCAAATTGTAAACACCATTTCCATTGGATTTTTATTTTTCAACTATTTTATTTGTATTTTTGGTGATTTTTTCTTTTGATGCTAAAGCGAATTTTAATGTATCAAATAGCTTTTAGAAGCTATCTAGGAGCTTATGTGTCTATTTCGGTCAAACAACAATCAACTAACAACATTAGAACATTCATGAGATTTTGAAATTTGAAAATGTGCATAAACGGAAACTTGAATTGAAACCGAAATTGATGACTTCAAAGATTTATTACACACTAAATACTTGAAATACAAAGCTTTTAAGTTAAAACATACACCGAAAATAGAGTTTAAGCTAAAAGCGACATTAAGTAAACTAAAAATTCTAGATATCTTCTCCATTGCTTCTCTTCCCTTTATAATCAACTTTTGGAATTCTTGTTGACCTCTGATTGAATCCCACTCATTTCCAGCCATTGGATTGGCCAAAATCATCAAATTCGTCCAAGTGTCATTTTTGGCGCCAAAAGTCTCATAGCAGGTTTGAGATATTAATGGGGTGGTTTGAAGCAATTAAAGGTCTTTGGGTGTTAGTGAAGGTGGAGGGGGACAAGGTAAGGGGGAATGGAGCAAATCAAGGAAACCACCATGGTTTCTGGTTTGGCGCGTTTTCTGTGAGGGAGAGGAACAGTAGCATGTATTTGACTTTGTTGACCGGTTTTAATAATATAGGGGGGGTTCACAATGGGGGGGTCACGGGCATGGCGGGGGTTCTTTTAGGGTTTGGCTGGGCTCAAAATACAAGGGGGGTCCGTTTGGTTAAGCTTAACAACACAAGGACTAAAATTGTAATTCCACCAAACTTTAAGGATGAACTTGACACTTTTCCAAAGATATCAAAAGGACCAAACTTGACAAACTTTGATAGTACAAGGATAAAATTTGATCATTTTCCATTTTAAAATATCCAAGGACTAATTTTGACAATTTTCAAACTTGAAGGACCTTTTACGCCATTTGACCAAAGAATCATTCAAGGACCAATTTTAACAACTTAGAATATTTCGGGGACCTTGAATGATAAAATTCCACATTTTGGATTCGAGGGACTAGATTTGATAACTTTTAAAACTTTGGGGACTAAAGCGCCAATTTTGCAAACTTGATACATTTTCATCGATTTTGATATTTTGCATTTAAAACACATAAAACATTGATTTGTGATATTTTCATCATTTTGATGCATTTTTTTGAGTGTTTTCAGATGATTTTGCAGTTTAGATTGTACAAAAATGATGAGTATTTAGACACTCATCATGCGTCATGATATGGTAGAACGTATGGTACTGAACTGGAGAAAGCCATTCCATAAAAGCCCTATAGACGGAGGTGTGTTAATGAAACTATACGCATAATATCTCTAATTATTTTTGACAAACCAAAATGTTTGCACATGATATACTTTTTTGTTATTTGTTTTACTTGATATGTAGATAAAATAATGTCACACATGTGTGAGTGGGGAGGCCACACAAAGCATGAGGATGAGAAGAATTGTTTTCTGAGCCAATTCGGCGTATGTGATGAGCAAAGTCGTTTGGTAAGTGGTCCATTCAGATTTTCATTTCGTGATTATCCTTTATATTGATGGACATATCTAATGCAACCGAGTTTATAGTATTAGCTATAGAAAGTATATTGTGATATGTCTTAAGACATATACTCAAATTTGTGGAAAACTAGAAGGGGTTGAATAGTTTACCGTTTAAAATCTTTTTTTAAACTTATTGTAAGAACAATTGATATTGATCAAAGATATGTTAGTGAAGAATAAACAATATGAAAGCAATATATAATGAGTAAATAAGGAAAGAAACAATCAAACCACAACAAGTTGTTTATAGTGGTTCGGTCTACAAGGACTCTTTTTCCTAGCCCTACTCCCCTCCCCGAGTCTCCAACTTGAGAGTTATCCTCACTAGTCAACAAGCTCCTTTAACCAGCGGAGAAACCTTTACACTTTGCTTACACACTATTTCTGACACAAAGCTAGATGTCGAGTTCTTTTACAAGGGTACAACCACTCCCACGCACTAAGTATTTTAAGGACTAAAATACTAACCACTCACACTCAGAGGTTTTAAGATGGTTTGACACAAAAATGGTGTATGAACAAGACTAGATCATACAACAACAAAACAAACAAGACTTCCAACTATTTGTTGAAGCTTGATTATGCCTTGATCTTCTTTGCTACAAAAAGGGTCACTATAATGATATGAAACCGAGTTAGAAATAATAAAGAGAATGAATGTATGTGATTATCTTTGGAAAGGGATGGGAAAACAACTTGGGTGGCTTGGCTTGCTATTTATAGCCAAAGTAATATGTTGTCACCACGGACCATTAAACCAAAAACAAGGGTTCCGCCCTTGTATTGTTTTAGTGCCGCGGTCGACAAACAAGATTACAAATATCTTACCAAAGTCAACCAAATCTAACCAAGATCATGTAAGATATGTAGAATCCAAATCTAAACAAAATATCTTATGAAATCCTCTAGATATTTCAATGATGCAACCCATGATGTCATATGTTGTTTTCTATTTTTAGAAATAACATGTTAAATGTAGATACATATGTAATGTTGTGTTAAAGAAACTAACACATACTTGTTCTAAAAATGTTGACATACATTATGGTTTAGAAGGATATCAAAGATGATTGATATATGAGTAATCAAAATGTAAATGCTTGAGTGATGAAGACTTTTGTTTAAGGAAAACTTGTTTTAATATGTATTAATCTTAACAAGCTTTATACTTTACAAAATGAAATTTAATTTTGTCGTTAACAAAACTTAAGTAAATATCATAAAATATAAATAACGTTTAATGACGATATTTGTATTAATGAATTTTATGATTATGAAACATTTATGGTAACTATAGACCACTTAACGATAACACATCACTTTAGAAAAGTAGGAATCGATTGAAATTTAAACATGATACGAGGACACTTTTATGAATTTACACTAAATCTTATAAAACATATGTTATTAAGGAAAGATTATAATTGTATACAAATATATCACAAGATGCCTTTCACCGTATAATCTCTAAGAAAGGATTCTCGAATGGCATGGAAGCATGTAATTGTCTACTAATTAATCTTCTTTGGTATGCTTAGGATAAGTGATCTTGACCTAACATGATACTAAGTAAAGTCATAAAATACCTTGATAACTATAGACCACAATTTTAACTAAGATCACATGTTAGGAGTCTTTAATGACTTTTCATGCATGTTGTTAGTGAAGATTGATTAGTATTTTGAGTTACGTATGACTATTCTTTTATTGATTACAATACTTTTCATATTAATACGAATATACCGCATGAGTTTGTGAAGGCACATAAGATGTGGAAATACCACAATGCAATTCTGCGATATGTTGGAGGTATGGAGTTCTATGTGGATGTTGGTCTCGAACACCACAATGATGGACAAACAACAAAAACCATGTGACAATGAATTGCGGTGGAGGAACGTTGTTCATGATTGTCACCGGGAAGCTAATAAAATGGTGAGGTTCAAGCTAGTTGATCGTGTGCCAGACGTCCGTGCTTCGTTGGGTTCCCACAAGAAAGTTGTAATCCCTGTATTTCACACGTGCTAAGACATTAGATGAATGGCAACAAAGTTTGTGTCTTTGTTTATCACTAAAACCTGTTATGGTTGAACATGTTTAAGACTATCTATTAGGAATGGTTATGTTTGATATTTGGTGTTTTGGACTGCCGTTCAAAGGCTGGCCTTAGATGGCAATGAACAATATTATATAACAGTATGTTAGTAAACTAATGATAACTACAACTTCGTTATGGAGTTAATTTTAAGGTTTTGTGACTTGTTTATAAAATATAGTTTACAAAATAGGTTACGTGACTTGTTTATAAGCGTATTGATCGGAGACTTAAAACAATATAGTTTATATAAGTTATTTTTGTTTTATAGTTTAAGTAGTTAGGTAGAGTTTGGAAGGGTAAGAATTGACCAACCGACGACCCTTCCTCTCTTGTTTGAATGACCAAATGATCACCGGTCGTCCGGATGAACTTAAGAAGTTAGGGATGAGTGTCTAAGATGCTAGAGCCGGGCACTCATTATTTCGAATCTTGCATGTAGGGTACTTAATGACTTGGCTTAGGTGACTTAAGACCCTCGACTCCCCAAGGGGTAAACCTTTGACGTCGGGTAGGAGCCTTTGTTGATAGATTAGGACGAATTGACCAAATGTTGTCCTAGCGAATTAAACCCCCACTTGAATCAATTAGAAGTAATAAAACATAGACATTACATGATAGGATGAGTGATTAGGTTAGCACACTTTATCTTCATTGATCACAACTCTATTCACTTTTCGTGTTTTATTTCATTCCTTAATTTAATTAATCATTTCAACCTCAAACCAGTTTAAACCGGTGACACCTAGACTTAATTTAGAATCCGCTCACATAGCTCTTGGAGCGACCTTGGTTTTACCGATTACTACACTACACACGACCGAGTACACTTTGCTGTGAGTGCATAAGGTGAACCATAGGTAAATGAGACAATTATAAATATTAAAACATGGTCGAAATTGGCATCGGTTCCCAGTTGTCATCCTTCTTGCTCTCTTAATTGCTTCCTTTCTTTTTACTTATGATCGTATGATCGGTTCGTGCTTTGAAACACAAAGGTTTCTCTTACTTTGATCAAGATTAGTCTTTCTTACTTGCTATGAAACACTAAAGTGTCTCTTTGACCAAAAATTGATGTTTTTACTTTTGAAACGCTAGCGGTTTTCTCACTTACTTACTTTAAAAACACTAGAGTTTGCACTTACTTGCTTTGAAACGCTAACGTTTTCCTTACTTACTTTGGAAACACTAGAGTTTTCTTACTTACATCGAAACACCAAGGTTTCGTTAAACACTAGGTTCCTTAAAATGATAGGTTTCTTTCTTACTTCTTACTTTGTGAACCACAAGGGTTCGGATTCTTCTAGTTTTGTAGTTTATCAATCGAAAAAATTTGTTTTTTAAAATAAAAATATACAAGACTTAATCATACTTTCTTACTTTCTAACCTATTTATAATTATAATTCTAATATTGAAATATATAAAGTGAAAGCGAGAAGCACTTATTCAAAAGCGATCACTTACAATCTTCTTTCTTCGTGTGGTCGCTACAAAGGTCGTACAACAACCAATCGCCTTTTATTCTTGCTTTTCAATCGATGGCCACTTGCATCGTTCTTCCCGGATCGATTGACTCTTGCTCGATACCATTGTTATATTAATGGCCTTGATTAAACCTTGTTTCTTCGATTATACAACTTCTTTGGATTCGGTCTTGATGAACAAGGGTGTTTGGGAGTAACGATAGAATGTGACTTTGAATCGGTATGGATATACACACAGAATTTATACTAATTGAATATGTATTGATTGATTGAATTGTATATCTGATTATTGTTTACAGAACATTACCCCTATTTATACTACATGAATCGGTACCTTTGAACATGAGGAATACCGATTCATATAAAGTAATCGACACAATTAATCTAAATGTTACAACCCTTTCTAAACGGTTATATTGTTATCTTAATGACCCAGCCCATATAACAATTTCGGTATATACCGAAAATTACACACATGCATAATATAAACATACTAAACTACCTTTAACTTTGCTTTTATAACATTAAGGTCCAACAACCCCTAGCTCGTCCCTGAATAGACCAAATATTTTTAGTGTAAATGTCTCATGACTCGTGTACATCTCGTGTACAGTGTTTGAGATATCATCTTCAAACTATATTGGTTGTTGCCTTACTGAGGTTAGTAACTTGCCATTTTCATATTCAGTTATTAATATACGAGTAAGTTAATTGTTCACCTACATTTAACATTTTCCTGATCGATTAAAAAAATGAAATATTTATATGGTCGGTAAAGCCTATATGCTTAATATTTCTTGGATATTAGTTTATTTACATGGCCATCTAAATGTAATGAGACTTGTGGAAAGACAATGATGTGATGTACTCAATCTTTAACGGTGTATCCGTAATACTAGGTACGTGCACTTTCAAAACCTGCATTTCCTCCATCTCATCTAACCTTATATGATCAGTAAGAACGGGAGGACGAATGCTTTTAGCATGACCATTCATCAGTACTATACAACATATAATACTTTATTTTGAAAGGTATCCAAAACGATGACAAGTAGTATTACTTTACTCAAAGATACATAGAAATAGTAAGATCACGTTAAGAGATCTACGACTAGTGAATCCAAAACCTCATCTGAAAGAACAAGGCTTTGTACAATTTACCACAAACATGTACTTATAACAAAAATTATTACATTAGCTTGCATAACATAGTTCTCTTTTCAAAGTTTTTGGTATATTTTTATCTTTGTGTTCCAGGTTTGTAGTTTATCGTCGTCAGCTGTCAAGTCGACAAATAAGTAATAAAACTTTATTTCTTATTTTTCACGTGAACTATATCGTGTTGTGGTAATATGCAGAAAATGTACTACAGAGTGTTCAGAGGAAACTAGTAACCTTTAAGTAGATCTTCGAATAACTCAAGCGAACGTTGAACTTAATATTTTTATGTAATCTTTGAGTAATACCACGTGTCATTATTTCAACAACGCTTCAAAATAAGAAGATATGTGATATAGAACCTATGATGCTCAATGCCACAAGCATCATACATCCGGTGTTATCAATCATGTGAGTCAGGATGTCAGATGAGACGGGGAAATGCGTTTTTTTAATGTGCTTTTACTCTCGAGTACATATATGTCGTCAAAAGTACTTATATCTCATCATTGATCAATCCACAAGCCCCACAACAGTTTCATGGTCATGTAAAAACAATAAAATTCAAGAAATTATAAGCAAGAACCAAACAAAAGAACAAGCACTGTCCCATCATCATTATGCTGCTTCAGCATAACAATTCAAGCTATAAAAGATGTAAAACAATATGTAGGCCTTCTTTTGTGTAGTTCTTTCTAAAAACTGATAACAAGTGCGGTTTTCTATTATATGACTACTTGGCGAGATTAGTAAATACCTCCTGAGACACATTTGGTAGCATATCCTCTTTCGTAAAAGCTTGAGGCAAATTCCTCCAGAAATGGGGAAAACTGATAGCAAAATGATCAAACACGCGTAATTATGTTAGTGTAAAGAAATATTATATTAACATGAATTTTTACATAGTGAAAAAAGTTCCAAGACTAATTGGCTAAAGTAACCGAACACCATTGATATATGTAAATAAAAATAAAACTTGTGACCGAACCTGCATTTGCTTGCTAAGTACACTGCTAAAAAACAGTAAGAAGACTTAGGAGAACAAAGATGGCTAAAAGAACAATATGGCTATCATAAGTAACAACCCCAAAGTCGAAAGCAATAGACTAGCCAAAACTTTCATGTTTGAACTAAAAACCATGATGGAAGGTTTTGGCCTAGGTGTTTGGATTAGCTTTATTTTTGTGGGGGGGCTGGGATTATGAGTTTATTTGAATCTGACCTTATGATCTTAATCCTGAATGTGACTAATGAACACCTAAAACTGATGATGAGCTTGAAGTTAGAACACTAAAAAGTATTCAAATGCAAGATATGGTCTTGATTTATTAAAATGGCTGTGGCTGTGTGCTGGTTTTTGTGAGCATGCTAAATGAGGGCAAGTTACAGATAGATTTGTGGTCATAGGTCAAAGTGAGTTTGTTACAATAAGTTTTAACTTATTCGGAAGCAAGAGTTGAAAGTTTTTAAAAAGGGTTGTAGCGGTAAAGTTGATGAAAGGGTTACTGTCTTCTGGTTTTCTCAGATGAGAAATAAGCGCGTGATTGAGGTGTCAATGGGGACTTGATGAAAAGCATGCCCGTTCAGTTATCATCTGCATTTTATCCTAAAATGAGTGGAATAGGGCCATTTTCATTGTTTATAGTTGCTTCATATATGCATTTTGTCATTCAAACCATGCTATCATCTGCATTTTATCCTAAAGTGAGTGTAACAGGGCCATTTTCGCTCCCATCAAGTGCTGGCTTACAGCTGATACTTACAGATGGTCAACGTTACTAGCTGCTATTTGTAGTCCGTGCTATACACGGTAGACTTACATGACTCTGCAGCAAGACAATATATTTGGTAGTACATCACAGCTAAACTTATGCATATCGAGAGTTTACATAACCAAATAACTATTTACATCTTACTGACTGCAATAAGATATATATGCTTAATGTTCACAAATAATATGAAATTCATCATCAGCGGGGTAACAGTCATTAATGTTGGAAACCACAACAAATAACACAAACATGGCTGTATAGATAACACATCTCTGGTAACATAAACTAAACGGAATAATAAAGACTGAATGTGATAGCTACAGCTTGATCCTAACACCTTGCAATCCATCTTCGCTATCAATGAATGATAGAATTTGACTGATCAAGCAAAAGTAACGTTTCCATGTATGAGGTCACGGAAAACGTAGCATACTTTCCACTAATCCCAACATGATTAGGACGCCCTGACGAGGGTTCATAAACTTCAATTTGAGACTCTTCAAGATCACCATCCTCCATTTCCATTACAACTTCACCATTGTTCGTAAACCCCATTACACAATTGAACACCGACTTACCCTCAACCTTAACAGTATATATCTTCGTAAATGGTTTATTCTCACCATCTTTCCTCATCCACACACCACAAACCGACATCTCACCCTCATCATAATACTCAAGCAAACCAAGCGACCCATTCACCTTCTCCACCCATAAATCATGAGTATGTACTAATCTCTCTGGAAGACACACTTCACCAAACTTTTCACTCTTCAAATCAAACGAAATCATAAAATTAGACCTAAATCCTTCATCCAAATCAATATTATCAAAAACACGCCAGTAAATAACCCCATTTACAAATACCTGACCCCACACCAAATCACACGATTTAAAAGGCGCACCTATATAAACAGTTTTCCAAACACGTGAACTTAATGTAAAAACCTGGACCTCCCAACGTATACTCGGGGTTTGAACAACATTAATCTTAACAAGCTTAGGGTCACTAGTATCATAACAAACCCCAAAACCAATAATAGTATATCCGTCCGGTGAATACAATACATCATGGATAACAATACCAACACATTTCCTAACACTAGGATTCCAAATAACAACCATCTTAGTTTCTAAACCTACGTCTTGGTAAAAGCCGTAAAAACACAACAACCCGTTAACAGAACCGAGTGTTAACGCGTGTCTAAGTAAGTTAAGAGACTCGAGGGCGGTTAAGGGAAACTTGTGTTGGGGGAAAGTATTGTCATCGATAATCGAGGTATATGTTCGGACAGTATCTACCTTGTACCGTACAAGTAAATGATGCTGAAGGTTTGTGTGATTAATGTGGTAGTTTTTTATAAATTTCGAGCCGTCGATACGAGACTTCCATCGTTTTGAAACTGTTCGGAATTGAAGTAATGTTTTGACAGGAAGTTTTTTTATGATTTCTGATTGGATTTCGAAAGGTATGTGGTCTGACATTTTGATTTTGAGATTTTTTTTTTTTTTTTGAGGGTTTGAAATTTGGGGATTTTATGATCAGAGTGACTAACACACTAGTGTGTGTTTTGCAGTGGAAAATTCTAAATATGGGTTCTTGCATTATATTCGCCTCAATCTTCTATTTTTTTTCACTTTCAAATCCCCATGGGAACTCTCTCATAAGAACTCTCCTATAAATTTGTGAGTGTCATTATATTTGGTACCTTGTCTTAGTGTCTTAGGTTAGTTTTGAAGCATTGGGGCCTACGTTCTTGGAAACCGAGCGTATTTTTTCTTTTAGCGAAAAAAGTAAAGTCATTTTAATTATAAAAATGTACATATATCTTGAATGACTTGATGCCACATATATGTCTTTTAGGCGAACTTATACACTTTTGCATACAAAATACTTTTAATTATAAAATACATTATATTTTTATACATTATATACATTTTAAAATATATAATAGATAATCGCTACCTCTCCCCCCCCCTCTCCCCATCGCTACCCGATCCAACCATGAATCGATGATCATCCGATCAAAACCATCACCACGATCCAAACCATCAACGATCTTCCTTCGATCACCACCACAACCCACCACCACCTTCCTCCTCCACTTCCACCACCGCACTCCCACTCCCATCTCCATCTCCATCTCCAAGCCTCCCGCCGCCCACCAACCGAACTCGACCACTTTGAACAACATCAGGTTAATCAGTGTTGTTAATCCAAATTGGGTGGTGCGTTCTTAGGCAAAAGTATGTTTAGTTTTTTTTATTATTATTTTTTTATTCTTATCGTGCCCATAAAGTTGGCCACTCTCTTCAACTATGGTCATTGACTTTTTGTTGTTGTTATGAGTATAGGGTCGTCTCCAAGATAGAAAGGCGGGACGAAAAGAGGAATATAATGCCTTTTTCTACTCTTTAGTATCTACGATCGCGGTAATGTTATAAAGGGTGGTTTCTAACCACCCACATGTGTCAGAACAACCACGGCTAGTATCTTTTGAACCACCGTGGGTTGCCCACATAGGGTGGTTAGAAATGTACTAGCCGTGGGTTGCCCACACAAAGGGGTGGTTCGAAATGTACTAGCCGTGGGTTGCCCACACACAGGGGTGGTTAGCAATGTACTAGCCGTGGGTTGCCCACGGCTATCCGTGGTTAGAAATGTACTAGCAGTGGTTTCCGGTTTTTATCATCTCTTTTTTTTTTTAACTTAACTTAACAAATTGTTACCAGGAAACACTATTTGCCATGCTTGTAGAGAAAACAGAACGAGCAATGGCTCACTGTGATAAGAAAGATGTTGTAATTGTTGGTGGTGTGGGGTGCAATGAGCGATTACAAGGAATGATGAGAGTTATGTGCGGTGAAAGGGTGGAAAGTCGTTTGCAACCGATGATGGTATTGCATTGATAACGGGGCCATGATCGCTTACATGTCTTCTTGCTTAAGCTCATGGAAGTACAACTCCACTGAGAAGTCAACCTTCACTCGGAGGTTCGAGCAGGATGAGGTGTGGGTCATTTGGAGAGATGAACATGAATCGAAATCAAGTCCACATAGCCGTCAACGTTGGTCTTCTACCGTGTTAGCTTGTTAACATATACTCATTATATCAAAATTATTTTCATCTTTCAATTTAGATGTATCGATAATTTGATTATTTAGTAACATCAAACATTGTCAATGTTTGTGTTACTGTAAAAATTAGTCTGTTCAATAAGCCCTCGCCTACAAGTTTACATGACCCAACACTAAAAAGTGTAACCGAGACACGGACGGCTCGACCTCATTTTAAGCTATAATCGTGTTTCATTTGGAAAGTCTCGGTCATAAAGAACTCACTAAAAAGGTAAAAAGGAAACATGTTTGGGTACCAAGAACATATGTAAAACAAGTATATAGCTACTTGAATCTATTTTCCTACTTCCTACACCCTTGGCAAATTGTTTTAAGTCAACTTTACATGATGAAAGTTAACTTATTTTTTAAAAAATTCATATTTTAAGAGAAATGAACTTGCTACAAATTTGTGTGAATTACCTAAAAATATAAACAAAGCTAAATCTCTGCAAGTGTAAAGTTTCATTTCTTTATAAATCAAACGGCACTTTAAGGGTATTGAACCATGCCAACACAACAAAACAAGCCTCGATTCACGATTCTCGTACAAAAAAAAAAAAGTAAAGTAATGCATGATGCCGTCTTCCACGGGTTATGGGTACCCAATACCGTTTCGGTGTATGGGGAGGTTAAGATGTCGACCTTACCCTACCTAAGGTAGAGGCTGCTTCAATTCTCATACAACAAGAAATATTTGATAGTAAGTTTTCATAAAAAACGTTTCTTGAAAAGGCTATGTCTCTTTCTTCGGATCCTTTGGCTTGCTCTTTGCAAATCCTTTTGTCCGAGCCTCTCGCAAAAGCAAAACATATATATTAAAATCAAAATCGTCGGAATCTTCTAATGTAATTCATAGGAAACCAAACAACGATTGGGAAAACGAATTGTTTAGAATGAGATGTTGCACTTATGAGACAACCCATAATGGATGCTATCGCATAGTTATGATGCAGCTAGTTTTCTAAATGGCAACTTTTGTTGTTCCCTTCATAATTCATATACAATACGGAAACATACGCTAAGCTAGAAAAAAGTTTGATTGACGGAAACAAGTTAAGAAGAAGATATTAATCCAAATACAAACCTGAACTCTCCATACAGATACCCTTTAGCTCCTGACATGGCACTCATGGATCCATGGAGGCGACGGGCACGAGCCTTCTGAAGTGCTATATCATCAGTATCATCATCCAGTATTTCCAAACCTACTAAATCATCACCGGCACTTCACACCTGTCACATTTCAGGGGAAAAGAAACATATTACAGCAATTACAAAATCAAAACCTATTTGAAGTTTTGAACCAAAAAAAAATTGGTTTGTTCGTTTCAATTTAGGTAGAGGATAGCATAACAGTGATTCAACTACATCTTAGTTTCATCTAAAGATATGGAAATTGTAAGAAAATGCATCGAAGTGATGAAGTTAAAAGTACAAGGGTAACAACATTCTAGTTATTTATGTTATTGTTGGATTGGATTTGAATGCGCATTCTTTGCTTGAAATTTTCTTCAATTGCATCGATAAATGTTGAAAGATTTTGGCATACACATGCACATCCAAGGAATTCACCATTTCACGAAACAACATAGATTGATTTAGTCCGGGCAATCTAATAGTTATATTGTGGATTGCAAGTTTAGTTTATAGTATCGGACATGTTAATTGCAAAAGTCTTGGTCTAACTTTTATATCTATTATTATGTTTCTTGAGATTTAGCGTAGTGGTACTCGATTTGAGGTTCTTGGGTTCAAAAGAAATCACGTCCGTCAAGTAAAGAGAAAAATAAAGTTGGTTATCAACATTGATACCTCACATACTGCTTACCCTAATCATGACAAAGATATGAACCACAACTTATTAGGCAAATCCATGATGCAATACATGCATTTATGTCATAAATGGCCAACTTCAGTTGCAAACTACACGAGACAAAATGGATACGCACAGTGTCACAATGACGATATTACATGGAGAAAAACAAATGGGTGGGTCGGGTACTTGGCCAAAACTAGTTAATGTGAAAGCAGGCAAAAAAGTTAATACATGTCAAACAGATCAACTTGTGTTGACCCATTAAACATATTTTTTCCTTTGTTAGTTTCATAGATGACTAGAGTACTAATACGATATATAGGGCCATATTCTTGGATTGGTCTTATATAGAGCGATTTTGGAGTAGGGCCATATTCTTGGATTGATCTTATATAGAGCGATTTCAGAGGTTGTCCGTGTCATTATTAGCCAATGTACCACCGCGAATGGGTTGAAATTACCACCCTTCGCTAGACAATTCCTTGATTAAGGGCAACATAATTTAGAAAGAACATGATAAGTCATATTGTATAGAAATACTTCTATGAGCTAAAACAAAGCACGCAATTAGAAATTAATGACTAACCTCAACTTGGCATATAAAGCTGAGAGTAACCTCCTTAGAAGATTGACTTGAACCCTTTAAAGATAATAGCTTCAATGCAGAATTAGCAATTGGCCACCCTTGAGGTACCTTAATAAAAGCATCAACGCCATCCACCATATGAGCCATGATCATCTCATCTTTGTCTTCATACTCAATGGAGAGCCTATATTCAATACAAACAGATAAATGGAACAAAAGAAATATGGTAGAGCACATAGAGTAAAATAAATTAAAAACTGTACCGAACTCTTACCTTGACTTGCTTGCAGCCTTGACCAAAGACTTCCTCAATGTGCTTAGAAACAACTCCAATGAGTTCTTGTTCTCAGGCATTGGAAGAAGAGAATACTGGTGTCTGCAAGAATAATAAATCAAAACTTCGAATAAATGAAAGCAACAACGCAGAGAACAAATGCATTTTTAACAAATAATGCAACTGGTTGGGTCCATCATATGTAAAGTGGCATGGTACTATGACTACTCTTCCTTGTGGGCCAATGTTTGTTGGATGAGTAACTATTTTAAGCATTTTCAATACGTTAAATAAAAAAAAATCATAAGTAGAGCATCAGATATAAGTACAATTAAAATCACAAAGTTGGAGATCTAAATCAAGATTACAAGTGGTGAAGTAACTTATGAAATGACTTGGCAGCCTCTATAGCTTCACCGATATACACATCATTTGGAAAAATCTGAAAAAACGAGCACCAAAAGTCGAAAAACATCAAATGGTATAGGTAAGCGGGGAAAAAAACACAATTTTGCTTATTAAAACTCATAAACGAGAATACCTCGGCATTCCTCGGTTCGATGTGCCATCCAAAAGTTCGATTGCCAACTCATGATTACGCTTTCGAGCAAATCGGTTTCGGTATATATGTTCTCATAGACGACCTTATTTGGTTCCCTTCATATTCAATGACTTTAAGTCCGGTCGATGCGTCCTCGATCTTTAGAACACCTTCACACCTACACATTTCGGGGAAAAGAAACATATTACAAAGAATTACAAAATCAAAACCATATGCACCTCTTAAGCACCACGAAACATTGATACTCGAATAAAAGAAAAAGCATTCTAGTATGACAAGATATGAGCAGTAAAACCTTTCCAAGAAGATGAAGTTGATCTTCCGACGATGATAGCTCAACTCGCACTGTGTGTCGGTGGAGGCGGGCTTGTAATCACTGTTTATTACGTAGCAAAAAGACAACATAATGAGATACATTTTGGGTGCCCTTCGCACGAAGAGTGAAACTAAAGAATTACCTTAAAACTATAACATTGATCAATCAGAAACTGCTGCCTTTTAGTTGAGTAGTACATTTCCTGCATCCCAAAAAACAGCTCAGATTACGGATTTACCATAAGCCAATCACTATTCTTTTAATTTTTTTAAATAAACATTAGCAAAAAATAGTATCATCGGTGTTTCAATCAATCATACAGATATATTATTCTCCATTGTCCATTCAAACAAGTATGAAGACAACTTGATAATACTATCCAATCCGAATCAGTACTCACAAATTTTAATGATATATTCACCTTTAAAAGTCGACCCTTTATAACATTACTGCGTGTCTGTAGATACTAAATAGTAGAAAAAGGCATTATAACATTACTGCGTATGGCAAATAGTGTTTCTGGTAACAATTTGTTAAGTTAAGTTAAAAAAAAAAAAAAAAAAAAAAAAAGGATAAAACCGAAACCACCGCTAGTACATTTCTAACCACGGATAGCCGTGGCAACCCACGGCTAGTACATTGCTAACCACCCACGTGTGGGCAACCCACGGCTAGTACATTTCGAACCACCCTTTGTGTGGCAACCCACGGCTAGTACATTTCTAACCACCCTATGTGTGGGCAACCCACGGTGGTTCAAAAGATACTAGCCGTGGGTTCTACACACTGTGGGTGATTAAAACCACCCTTTATAATATTACCGCGTGTCTGTAGATACTAAAGAGTAGAAAAAGGCATTATATTCCTCTTTTCGTCCTGCCATTCTATCTTGGAGACGACCTTATACTCATAACAACAACAAAAAGTCAATGACCATAGTTGAAGAGTGGCCAACTTTATGGGCACGATAAGAATAAAAAATATAATAATAAAAATAAACTAAACATACTTTTGCCTAAGAACGCACCACCCAAATTTGGATTAACAACACTCTGATTAACCGTTCCAGTGGTCAGGTTCAGTTGGTGGGCGGCGGGAGGCTTGGAGATGGAGATGGAGATGGGGAGTGGGAGTGCGGTGGTGGAAGTGGAGGAGGAAGGTGGTGGTGGGTTGTGGTGGTGATCGAAGGAAGATCGTTGATGGTTTGGATCCGTGGTGATGGTTTTGATCGGATGATCATCTAATTCATGGTTGGATGTGGGTAGCAGTGGGGGAGAGGGTGGGGAGAGGGTAGCAGTTATCTATTATATATTTTATAATGTATATAATGTATAAAAAATATAATGTGTAATTTATAATTAAAAGTATTTTGTATGCAAAAGTGTATAAGTTGCCCAAAAGTACATATGTGTGAGACCAAGTTGCCCAAGATATATGTACCTTTTTATAATTAAAAAATACTTTACTTTTTTTTGCTAAAAGACAAAAATATGTCGGTTGCCCAAGAATGTAGGTCCCAGTTGCCCAAGAACTAACCTAGTACACTAGTACAAGGTGGGCCCAAATATATGAACACTTGTCAAATTTATAGGAGAGTTGCCTATGAGAGAGTTGCCCATGGGGCATTTTGAGAAGTGAAAAAAAAATGGGGCATTTGAGGTAATATAGTTGGGCAACTGGGGCATTTAAAGAATTTTCCCTTTTGCAGTTTGGTGACATGGTTCAGTTATAAGATTGGCCCAATAAAGATTATAAAGCGCTCTAGTTCTTTCGTATGAATTTTTCAAAAGTCAAACCCGCATAAATCTCCGTATCTTTTTTATCAGTAGCAGTTTATTTTATAAAATTGTTTGATAAAGTAGTTGTAGTTATAACAATAATGTATAAAATTACGTCAAAAACATACATGTTTAAATATAAACTCTCTAAATAAGTAGAATTACTTTTGCATTGAGGTATTTAAGTAATTTGTAAATTTTACTTCTTTAAAATGCTAACTGCTAATTTGTAAATGCTTTTTCAAAAAGTAGTGGGAAAAATATCATTTTTACAATTTTATAAAAGAGAAATCTTACATGCTTTTCCAAGCGTGCAATAGGCAATTGCATGCTTTTTTTAAAAGAAATAAGAAAACATGTATATATGATATAATGAAGGGTTTAATTTTTAATTTGTTGAAGCGGTAATATTTCCCTTTTTATAAATGCTATCCGCTTTATTCCAAACAAGCTTTATACCAATAACGCTAAATGCTAAATGCTAATTAGTTAAAAATATTCTTATATGCTTGTTGCCAAACATATCACAAGACTTATAACCACAATAATTCGATTAAGAATATAAAGACTAAAATACACCGTTGGTCCCTAAACTTGTAGCGGAGGATTGCGATGGGGCGAAACCGGCATAATCATCGCCACGGGTCCAAACAGTAGCAATTAAATGCCAAATCGGTCCCTTTGACCAATTCTCATTAGTCAAAGTCATTAAGGTTAGGGTGTGCCTTGCACATGAGGTAAACTCGTCATTTCATTTTTTTCTCTATTTTATTTCATCTTCATCTTCCTCATGGGCTAAACCAGTTCCGCGACCTTAAACCCAGAATCCGGCGACCCTTGTAGGACAATCTGTCATATATTGGTGGTAGTATGAGTGTGTAAGTTTGCATATATTGGCGGTTGTTAATATATTAATGATTGATAGTTTTTCGGACATTGTTTGATTGTTTTTCGGACATTGATAGTTTATGTAAACAATGACACTCCTCCCACAAAGACCCCTATAATCATATAAAACCTGGTCAAAACCGAGCAGATCTTCACAAGAAACCGTGGTGGTCATAAGACAGAATGTGCAATAGGTGCTCATATATTTTTCTGTAAGTAAAAAATTATGAGTTTGGTGGTAATTATTGCCCAAAAATCTAAACCTTTGAGGGGCCGTATCCGTTAAGATGCAACTTTGCCATCTCCATGCGACCGTAAACTCTTTTCAAGATCGGTGTCTTGTGCTCACCGCTTAAGTTCACGGTTTATCTTTGATGTATCACTGAACACTTCAGCATAATCACCAGGGCGGCGTGGTAAAAAGTCAACTTTAATATTCACACCGGTTGCCTTTTTACAAGCTTTAACAAACTCGTTAACTGATCTACCTCTTCCAGTACCCACATTGTATATTCTAACTTCACCAGGTTGTGCTTTCTCGAGGGCTTTTACATGAGCATCGACTAGATCAGTGACATCAATGTAGTCACGTATGCATGTTCCATCTGTTGTTTTATAGTCATTCCTCGAACACAGATCAAACAAGTGAACCATGATTCAAGAAAGTTAGCAGCAGTTCAAAATTTGTGCGAAGAAAAAATCTAGGATCAATAAACAAAAGATGAGGTACAATAGCTAGATAAACAAACATAACAGTAAGATGGCTAAGTAGAGTTCACTCAGGAGCACAGATATCCCTCCAAATGATCTTATACTTTGTGGGAGGAGTGTCATTGTTTACATAAACTATCAATGTCCGAAAAACAATCAAACAATGTCCGAAAAACTATCAATCATTAATATATTAACAACCGCCAATATATGCAAACTTACACACTCATACTACCACCAATATATGACAGATTGTCCTACAAGGGTCATTGGATTACGGGTTTAAGGTCATGGAATTTTGGTTTAGCCCATGAGGAAGATGAAGATGAAATAAAATAGAGCAAAAAAATGAAATGACGAGTTTACCCTCATGTGCAAGGCACACCCTAACCTTAACAGACTTTGACTAACAGAGAATTGGTCAAAGGGACTGATTTAGCATTTAATTGCTACAGTTTGGACCCGTGGCGATGATTATGCCCGGTTTCGTCCCATCGTGATCCTCCGCTACAAGTTTAGGGACCAACGGTGTATTTTAGTCGAATATAAATCTCACTAAAGTAATGATAAGCCAAAGGTCTATTGGGAACTAGATTTTAAATTAGTCGAAAAGGAAAATCTTCGAATAGAAACGTGAAAGTGCAACATATTGATATATTATAATGGATTGTTACACATGTTATGTATGAGGTCGAAACATCTAATTTTGAAAGTGTTGCACAAAACCTAAAGGAAGAAGATCCTTCAACTTGACTCAGTTGGGCGTTTATAATAGGTTGAATTTGATTCATTGGCTCAAATCAAAACAACTTCTTTTGATTTGAGTCATTGGATCAAATCGAATGGCTCATAAATGTCCAACTTGAGTTAAGTTGATCATCTCAACTTGAGAGGATCCTATTCCAAAGCTAAAAGATGTGTGAATTGACTAGACAATATAAACTTTACCATAATAGTATGTATGTAAGTGACTTCACAATTATGTGGTCAAGTATTTTTAATATTTTTTGGTTAACGTCTACGTTTACTGTTGTAACAAGTTTCAACTCAATGCAAAATATAGGGTTGAGATCAATAAAGATCACATAAAAATAAAAGATCAATAAAGATCAATTTCAACCACATACTTTTTTATCAAAGTAATTAAATTTATTTTCACATTTATATTTAAAAATTATATCTCACAAATCGTTAATAGTTAGATAAAACTAATTATATCATTCCGACAAAAATAAAATTATTTTTCTATAAAGATATAATATTGTATACTTTCGACGAACTTATTTTTATCGTTTTTGCGGGTTTCGATATATTACAATCAAAATAAAATATTTAAAATACTCTTTTGTTAACACAACCCCTAACTACAAACCCTAAACCCTAACCCCTAAACCCTAAAACCCTAAACCCTAAAACTCTAAACTTCTAAAACTTTTAACCCCTAAAACCCTAACCGCTAAACCAAACAAACCTAAACCTTATCTGCTAAACCGTAAAAAACCTAAACCCTTAACCCCTAAAAATTTAACCCAAAAAGTCAAACCTATAAACCCTAAAAACCTAAACCCTAATTGTTCACTGAGATGACCTCATCTTAACTTAAATAAAGGGTGAATGAGAAAAACTCTTAATTTTCAATTTAGATAAGTAAATTTACTAAACACCGAACATTGGCATTAAAGTTTGAAAATCTTAACTGCGAAATAAATAACTTAAATCTTATACTATATTCAAATTTTTGCAGTACGTGTAAATTTTTTTATTTACACTACATTGAAATATTTTTCGGCAAAAAAAAAATATATATATTATTCACAATGGTTTATCTATTTTAATACATGTTTGTAAGATGATACTTATTTTGTTGTCATATTTTGATGTCGTAACTACTTTTCATATAACATTAATCACAAATAAATTTAGTTATTAAGGTCACATCATTCATAATATGTGTCATGTGTGTATCAGTATGGAAGACGTGGTTTATTATTTCTGTAGTTCTTTTAACCATTTAATTCCGTATATATCAAACATGCAAAATGTCATGTATACCAAAATACAAATCTTGAATACAATATGATGTACAAGGTAGTCAAAACATGTCCTGAATAAATATGTCATTTTGATATTTAAGTCTGATAAATATTTTCTAGTTTCTAATAGAAAATACAAACTTGAGGATGTGAATGGTAATATCAATATAAAGCTTGACTGAACATAGTAGTATTCTGTACAGAAAGTAAGTACACATTGATCCATCCACAAAGGTTTCAATTTTTCTAAGGTAATTCCCCTTTTTATAGTCAACATAAGTTTTCCATGTTTATGTTTGTCACTTAGACAAACCCAAATGAAGTATTCATTGAATGAGCCTAGTTAGCATATCCTAAGCCCTCATTTAGAGTTAATTGCAAGCAACTATTCAGATGATCCAATTTAGTAGTACTTAGTTGAAAACTCAAATGTTAATGGGTGATTTTTTATTTATTTATTTTTTATTTTTATTTTTTATTTTATTTTTTGGTGAAGGTGTTTATGTGAATTGGGATATTTAGAATGTGCTTATGCAGTTATGCTTTTCGAGGCAACGTCAAACGCCGGCTTTAAAATTAACTTTGGGTTGAGATTTTAAGTCAAATGAGATATTATAAAGGCTGGTGGAAAAAAAATAGGGAAAACGTAAAATGGTAACGTGGAGCTGATGTGGCGATGGAAAACCCCTCACCACACCCTCCACACTTAAGAGGAAGTTATAAGAAGAGAGTAATTTAGTAATTCTAATTGGACTTTGTCAAGTAATGGGGTGTTTAGACGCGCGTGTTGAAGTTGATTATTGTGACCGGGAGAAGCAAATTTAGAATGAAATGATCGGTAGTTTATATTTTTCTTAATGATCGCTTTTTATACAACTACTTTTGAAGTGATTTTGTAATGCTGTTGATTTTGACCTATACATCGGTAAGTTATAAATATAATACTCAAACACTTGAAAGTAATTGGTTTACCCCTTAAAGACATCCTCGATTGTAACCACATGCTAAATTAAGGTTAGAGTCTTTTTCATTTGTTTGTATACTTATCATCACAAGTTTATATAATGACGATATTCAGGTGAAATCCACTCGAGATAATGTCTTCTGGTGCATTTTCTACATGTACATTGCAAAATCATGAATTGATGTGCAATAAGGATTTGGCACAATTCAAGAAAAACAGCTTATCTGCTGACCTGTCACATTTAAAGATGACATGGCATAACTCGATGACCTGTCAACATTCCGGAAAGCGGCTCCAATGCAAGGCACTAAACGTTGAAAATAACAATAACTATAATTTCTTAAAAGGCAATGTGTTTCAACTAGATGATGTAATTGAAGCACAACAGTTTGATAGAGAGATACTGAGTGCTATATTTGAAGTGGCACGTGAAATGGAAACGATTGAGAAGAAGTCACGTGGAAACCAGCTTCTGAAAGGCTATTTAATGGCTACTCTATTCTACGAGCCGTCAACTAGGACAAGGCTTTCGTTTGAATCAGCAATGAAACGATTGGGTGGTGAGGTTTTGACAACGGAAAATGCCGAGAGTTTTCTTCAGCTGCAAAAGGAGAGACACTTGAAGGTAACATGTCAAAATGGGTTTGGGTTAAAAGTTAAAACATGTCATTATTAAGTATGGGTCGAAACGGGCCAGGATGGGTTCCCAGATATTACTAAATGGGTTGAAATTTGCTATCTGAATCATTTTGATTTGTTACTGTTTTACAGATACTATAAGGACAGTTGAAGGGTATTCAGACATAATTGTAATGAGACATTTTGAAAGTGGTGCTGCGCGAAGAGCAGCCATGACCGCTAACATTCCGGTTATTAATGCTGGGGATGGACCAGGACAGCATCCTACTCAGGTATCCCAGTTCTCACTTTGTACTTCCTGATTTTTTTTTTTATCTGTTTTCGTTTCTGGTTTGACCCATAACCGATAAAAACCCAAATCAACCCATTTATTTTCCTGAATCCTGGCTATACAACTGAAGTGACCTGTAGTAACACCCCGTTTGACGGTTTGACCTGTCCAAATTGCTACCTCTTTTTCTCTTATGCAGTAAGTCAGTAACGCTAATTTTAGCTACATGACAACATGCCTGAACCTCCTCAATGGACAGTTAGGAATTTGGATCATGCAAATTGAATTAGTTATTGAGTGATAGTCAAATCAAGCACTTCGCATATCTGGATTGTTTTTCTTCAAAATTTACTGCATCTCTGTTCATTTTTGTTTTTCTATTCTGTCATACACATATAGGCTCTTCTTGATGTGTATACTATCGAAAGAGAGATTGGAAAGCTGGATGGAATAAAAGTTGGCCTAGTTGGGGATCTTGCTAATGGTAGAACTGTTCGCTCACTTGCATATCTTCTTGCCAAATACAATGATGTGAAGATCTACTTTGTTTCTCCAGAGGTTGTAAAAATGAAGGTATGGCCAGGTTTCTTACCCGAAGTCAAAGGTTTGAGATTCTGACTCAAATGTCAAGGTTTACTTTAATATTTTATGACTGGTAATTAAATACAAAATATGGTCTCAAGCAGCATAATAGTGGTGGAAATTTCGACCCATTCACTTACGACTGGTTCAGTTTGCGTTATGTTCTTATGTTTTATCATGTCAAATGGGTAAAATACAAAAAATAGGAATCTTTTACAGGCTTGTGTGTTATAATTTTTATTTTTTTTAACTAATCGAGTTACCACTTACCTAACTTTTCTTAATTCGACCAATACAAAACGATTACCTGTTTTGGCCAACCCAAACTACAAAAAGTGCACAAGAAAGACTAAACAGACTAGCATATAAAGACTTCAAATCTTATGTCCCCAAGTCGTTCAATATCTGTTTCAGTCTTTGCATGAAAAGGTACAATATTTGTTAAGACTCGCTTATGTTTACTTGGTTAAATGGGTATTTCATAGGGCGACATTAAGGAGTACTTGACATCAAAGGAATTAAATGGGAAGAAAGTGCAGATCTAATGGAAGTTGCCTCCAAATGTGATGTAGTGTATCAAACTCGCATTCAGAAAGAACGATTTGGGGAGAGAATTGATCTTTATTACGAAGCTCGTGGCAAGTATATTGTTAATCGTGATGTCTTGAGTGTCATGCAAGAGCATGCAGTCATCATGCATCCTCTCCCACGACTTGATGAGGTAAGGCTAATCATCACTTGAAATGCGCTAAATTTATAGAACTATATATGCACTTGCAATATTTTTTTATAGATGCTACAGAAAATACTTTTTTAAGGTATGCACCTCTTGACTTGTCCTGTCGTAAGGTAGAATTAGAGGGGTGGTAATTATAGCCTACTTCCCTAGAAAATGGTCTCATACGGGTTCCATTTGACCTTTAACAAGTTAAATGGATATACTGTACTTGGTTTAAAACCATTGAAACGGGGTCAGAAGTGAACCGAAGTATCTGAGTGCTTACAAAATCTTAAATAGTTATTGCTGTGGTAATATATGGGTAAACTATAACCGTTGTTTAAAAATAAAATTAGTCAAACACGTCAAGTCAACCTCAGTGTATTTAACAAAATTAGATTCGTTTATACTGATAATGTGATTTCTAAAACCATATCGAATACATTAACTATTTATAAAATTCTGGATAAAGCATATAAAATGTTTGCTGATGAAACCGGGCCGTTTAAAACCCTTATAAAAGATTACCAGTTCTGACGTTAACCCGTCACCTAACTCTCCAAACCCACCTGTTTTTCCATCTTTGGAAGTTTCTTGGCCCCGACCCTCTTTAGCATTGTTACTGATGACGCGGATAGTAAATTCATGTTTTTTATGGTATGTAGATCACAGTGGAAGTAGATGGGGATCCAAGAGCTGCCTACTTTAGACAAGCGAAAAACGGACTCTTTATTCGAATGGCTTTGTTGAAGCTCTTACTTCTTGGTTGGTGATCATCAATTTCTAGAAGTTGCGCCAACTTTTGTCTCTTTGGGATTTTGGTACCAGATACCGCCAAATGAGTCTGTTTTTCCGACTAACAAAAGTCGGACCAAGGTTCTTATAAATGCAAAAGCTTTTGTGAGGTTTCCATCTTGTATTCCTTTGTTAAAGTTATGTGTTTCCTATGCTATGAGTGAAAGTCAGCTGCATTTATTGTTAGATTCATACATCGGTTGTACTCATTTTCTTAGTAGCACCAAATTTGTTTCTTGATTGCTGTTTAGTTTCTGGTGAATGAAACTTATGTCCTTAATGAGCGAAGGGAGTGATATAACTCGATGGATAAAAGGCACAAACCTGTCTGGTTCAGTACAATGATATTTTTATTTTTCGTATATCAGTTGCAATACATGCTCGAGTTCAGACTTGAACAGAAGACTATTTGCTCATGGAGAACCTATCTGCGCCTTGGATACTGTTAGGCCATTGATACAACCATATATATTTTCCGGGGTTAATGGTGTTGTTTGTGACCAGTAGGTTTAAAATCAATACCAGATATCTAAACATGTTTGCCGTTAGTAATATTATTTTAGTTTGGGTCCAATTTCGTTCCAGCCCAAAACCATCATACTTGAACGAAAAATCAGTCAAACAAGATAGGAGAATGATATGATTGCGTTGCCAAGTCAATTAATACATAGTTTCGGTTCAATTTGGTTCAACCCGTCATACAGAAACCAAAAACTCAATCAGAATAGATGCAAGAATGGTAATCATGCATGATGCAGTCAATTAATACAAAAATAGATTGTTTCCGGCCGAGACCCATAAACATTCCTAATGGAATTAGAGGGGTCCTTTTTGCTTGATTCTTTTATCAGCCTGAGAACAATCACTTGTATTTAGTGAAATCATGAAGGTTTAGAAGCTATCTCAATCAAGCATCAACACGATACTATCCATATTTTTGGCACGGAAGCCTCCTAAATCAAAATCGTTTTACTCATAGTATTAAGTATAAGGACTCGTCGAATCATCATCATTCAAAACACAACCATCTATCATATATGGTCACAACAGGTTACAATATAAATTACTAATAGGTCGGAAATCTTTTATCCACGTCATGTGCCCATGACTCCAATCCACCGACAATATCCTTTGCAGAGGTAAAACCCGCCTTATGAAGCAAATCAACTGCTCTCTGTGAATCATTACCTCTTCTGCACACTACATAAAGATGCGCATCTGAGCCATCATGAACCCCATTTTCCTTCACGGAATCTAGTGCAGAAGATATTTCAGGCAACCGACCTTCCAAACTTGCAAGAGGTACATTCAAGGAGTTGGGAAGAGAAACGATCTTGTAATGGTGGGATGGTCTTACATCAATCAGGATATGTGGTTCGCCCTTTTCAACCACCTCGTTGTATTCCTTGCTGCTTATTCTAGAATCAGGTGTGAGCAATTTTAACTTCAAAGGAGCCTGCAAAAGATATCAGTGATCAAAACTGTATTTAAAAGTCAAGTATCATATAACTATTTGTTCTTAGGCAATCATATATTGATTCCAGAAAAAAAAAAAAAAAAAAAAAAAAAAAAAAAAAATTTGCAGAGAATATAATCACTTTTAGGGTGATTTTGGTCTAACTTATCCTCATTCTTGCATCTTAGGTCAAATTTAGGGACTAACTTCTCAGATATATGAATAGATTTCACTTTTCAACAATTTAAATGAACATCTGACAGTATTATATTCTGGATAACTGAATGCTGCGTGCAAAAAAGTTTGTTCAGCAGAAAGGAATGTGCAATTTTTCCTAGAAGTAATTAACAACATGATAAAAAAGATATAAGCAAGACATGTAGAAAACCACAATAAGGCAAAGGTTTCTGTATAGAAATTGCAGAATGTCGTAAAATAGTTAATCTAAATATATTTACTATGATGGGTAAAATAAGATTTTATTATTTTACCCGATTAGAGTTTGTCTTAATGCTAATGTCAAGATTAAATATGACATATATCAAATTTTGCCTTGTATATATATCCGTGTGACCTTTCCCTATAAGTATGCAATTAGTCATCATCTAGGGGCCACTTAGACAATATGTGTAACTGAGCAAATAGTTGAGCACAACATATCAAAAAGGGTGAATTTCATTTCTACCAGTCAAAATATTCAGGGATTAGAGAAAACAAACCGCAGACAATGGCGACTGAGTGAAATTCTCATAGTCAAATTGTTGAAAGTTGTCGTGTGTTATCGTTGCATTTTCTCCACAAGCTTCACACTGTGGTGACCTTCCTCTGATCTTTACCTGAATTAGTAACAGATTTTCAGATATGTAACTTATTATCAGATGTTTAAGACCATTAGAATTGCTAAAAGAACTCACAATGCGGATCCTGGCTGACAATGCATCAAAAAGAAGCATTCTTTCCGAAAGTGGCTCACCAACTAAGCTTGCCACTTTAATAGCCTCTAGGGCTTGAAGACAACCAATAACACCAGGAACTGTAATAACATAGTTAAATTACTTATATTTAGTTGCCAGGAGCTGAAAAAATACGAGTAATTTGCATAACAATCCAGCATACTTCATTTGTCTAGTTGTAGACATTGTCTGTTTCTATTGCAGGTACGACTTACAAGAGAGTAAAAAATGAATATGTGTCATGGTCTACATCATTTTTATAACCCGTAATCTTAATATTTTGATAGAGGTTTTAACATTACAACATAAATATGACATTTTTATACATACATTTTACCTTCTTATGGATCTTACTCGGGCTTTTGGTTATATATTTATACAGAATTATAAGAAGACAGCTGTCAATGTAAGAATTAAGACACGACAAAAGTTGAGCTTTACCTACACCTAGAACTCCACTGTCGGAGCATCTCTGACATGCTGTTGTGGGTGGTGGGGTTGGAAAGAGGCATCGATAACATGGGCCTCCCTTGTAATTGTAAACCGCAAGCTATAAAAGCAGTTAAACCAAACATTTACATGGGCCCAAATATTTTTTTTGTAAGAAAAAAAGAGATATTATAATGCAAGCAGTACCTGCCCTTCCAAACCCAATGCAGCGCCAGATACAAGAGGCTGCAAACATAATCATCATAAGTCAATGCATGCAAATTGTTTTAAAATATACCTTTCAATGTATCACATTTCAAATGTCATTTTTAACGTATGCCAAAGTTTAGAACCATACCTTTCCTAGTAAAACACAGCAATCGCTGATCAAATATCGACTGGGAGCGTTATCTGTTGCATCTATAACAACGTCGTATCTAGAACATAACAGTCACGGAATTCATAAGACAGTTATGCCAGGGGAAATTAATATAACTATGACAAAAGATTAATAAAAGTATATTTATCAGGTTCAGTTTGAAGTAAGAAGAATACTTGCTCACAATCTCCAATGCATTGGATGTGCGTAAAGCTTCTCTGTGTTCCACTACTTCAATGGTGGAGTTGATCCTAGACAAAGAAAATAACAACATTAGTTACTCTTGCACACACGTAAAAAATTTACGTTTTCAAAGTACAGCTAAAATGGAGCATTAGTAACATACGAACGGCAAGCTGCAGCAGCAGACTCTACTTTAGACCGACCTATGTATGCTTCACCATGAATGATCTGAAATTTTGATAGAATTACTATATCAACACTATGCTGGCTAACATAATTCAAAGAACACAGACCAAGAAAATGATGACGTGCAATGTCAAGTACATGATCACAAGATTATGAATGACAATTGATGACTGCAATAGATATTTATCACGCATTTACCTGTCTGTGCAGATTGTTTAGCTCAACAACATCATGATCCACCATTCCCAATCTACCTGTCAAGATTTGGCTAAATTTATTAATTCAAAGGGCTTAAATAGGTTCCGTAATTAGAACACTAGTATTCACTACCACTCATATGATGGGTCTAATATGTGTATACTTAGAAGCACAAGACACATTTAACAATTTGTTCAGCATTATTTGCCATGAAATTAAAAGACGGGAAAATTAGAAAGCTACAACATATAAGCAGATATCTCACCTACGCCACATGCTGCTAGATATAACAGAGCAGGGGATCCCAAACCCCCAGCTCCAATGACTAAAATGGATGACTTTAACAGATTTGACTGTGCTGCAACCCAACAAAAAACAACTTTAGATCAAACCAAGACATGTCAAATTCTCAGAGAAATTTGTAGTATAAGAGGATTTACGGTTTAGACCACATCCTAAGAATTAGTATCGATATGAATTTCCATAACATATAAACAAATAGAAAAGACTCCCTAAAACAAAATAGCAGTCTTTCTTTCTCTCTACTTCATTTCAATACGAAATGCACAGACAAATTCCCTAAGCAGCATGATGTTCATCTCTAGAAACCAAAAAGAATTGCAAAGGGAGTGAATCGAACGATCAAGATACAAATCAAAAACTTATATGTCATACAACATTCTATCCCTAAAATTTAGTCCACTACTGACTCGAAAATATCAAGCTACTTGCTTTTAAGCTTCAAACTTAATGGAAATCGCCAATCTAAATTAGATTAAACAATCAAATGGACCTTTGTCCTATGGGTTGTGGCCTGTGGGTAAGTCTCAATTAACTCATATGTGTAACCTTTTCCCCTTTCATAAAAAAAAATGGATGGGGCAAACTGTAATTGCTAAAACTTAAACTTTTCTATTGATGAGGTTTTCCCTATTCAAGTTAACCGGGGAAAGCGAGTATTTGACACGGATGTACGCAGCGTAACCGAGATATCCTCGGGCCCATTTTCAAACCATTTACCTAGTAAGGTTCGTACCTAAGACCTCTTGTGAAGACATTAAGTTACATGTTACAATGCATTTGCCACGAGAAAGTTTGTTCCATATCTCATAAAAAAAGCATAATCCTAAGAAGACATGATCCGAAGCCGATACTTGACATGTACCCCCTCTTCTATGCTAATCAAAAGGAAAACGAAACCCACTATTTGCTTTATCCGGTATCAAACAAGAGCTATAGCAAATTCAAATTTTAAAACCAAAAGTATTCTAGAGGGAGTGACTAACTCCTACACATATAGAGCTTCCAAGCTTGAACTCGTTACATATTTCGAGCTCCTTTTTTATGCTCAAGCTCGATTAGACACTATCTTAAAGCAACGGGAATACAATTTAGAACCAAAACACATCAACCTAATCAACTCAAACACTAAGAGGGTGTTTGTTCAACCTTATTTATTAGCTCACGAGCTTATGTGATTTCGCCTTATGTTTCATAAGCCTAATTTTTTGCAGCATGTTTTGAAACTTTAAAGGCTTATATAAGTTCATTATGTGACATAATGAACTTATACAAAAGTTTCAAAACCAGCCAAAAAAAATTAAGCTTACGAAACATAAGGCGAAACCACATAAACAAGTCGTGAGCTAAAAAATAAGGTTTAACAGACACCCCGACCCCTAGTATCTACAAAGAATAATAACAAAATTTTTAAAAACTCATATCATATAAGGGGGTGTTTGTTTAAGCGTATATAGCAGGCTTATGGCTTATTTGGTTTCGGCTCATGTTTCATAAGCTTACTATTTGTGGCTTGTTTTGAAACTTTTCGCCTTAAATAAAGCTTATCATGTCATGATAAGCTTATATAAGCTGATATTTTTTTTCCAAAATAAGCCACAGAAAGTAAGCTTATGAAACATAAGCCCAAAAACCAAATAAGTCATAAGCCAGCTATATAAGCTTAAACAAACACCCCCTAAATAGAAAATAATAAAACCTTGAACACCAAAAGAAGGAAGCAAAAGCTGACGACTATATCTATAAATACTATCAGCACTCAAACCATGCTCCCCAAAATTATCACAAGTCACTTTTTGATTATTTTTTTGATTCAATTGGGTTTCAATAACTGAAATTCGAGCTTCAATATCTCGTTTTGAATCCTTCAACGACTTCAATTCCTGAATCAGTTCATCATAATCTCCACACCCGTTTGATTCCATTGTTTTCCGCTAAATTTAATTTTGGAGGCACAGCTTATAAAATGATAAACCCTAATTTCTAGACTTTTTTTAGTTTTATAATTGGCGCCTGACTTTTGGGAGTTTCGAAGATCGTTTTTGTAAGATAAGGGTGTGTTTTGAAATAATCGTTTGTTTTCAAGTAGTTTGATCTAATGATGGAGATTAACATAAGATTTAAACTTAAGTCCATGTTTTTTTTCGTCTTTTTATTTTTCTTTTTATTCAAATATTTTTTTTGTCTTTTATTTTTAATTCACGTTTTTTTTTTTAATTCGTTTTTTTTAAATTCACGCTTTTTTAAATTCGCTTTTTTTTTACGTTTTTTAATTCGCGTTTTTTTCTTCGATTTCATACATTTTCGTCTGTTTTCATCTGTTTTCGTTTGTTTTTGTTCGTTTTCATACGTTTTCGCCCGTTTTCATACGTTTTCGTCCGTTTTTATACGTTTTCGTCCATTTTCATCATTTTTCTTTCATTTTCATACGTTTTCATCCGTTTTTATACGTGTTTTTATGCTTTCATACGTATTCGTTTGTTTTCTTACGTTTACATTTGTTTACATTTAGATTAAACAACTTAAACAAGTTGATTTTGCTTTAAACACATAGTTATTTAGTGTACTTTTTTTTATTATTTAAGTTGTGATTGAATTTGTCTATTTAATGGATACATTGTGAGTATTTCAATAGGTTTTACAACGGGATTTGAAAATATCTATGGTTGATCAGTGAAGAAGCTATGGTTAAACAAAGCACAACATCTTCATAAACAAACTAAAGAAGCTCAAACACATGTTACATCACAAGTGATATCACGTGTGGTATCACAAGTGATATCACCTGTGATATCACACGTGATTTCACAAGTGATATCATTTGTGATATCACACGTGATTTCACAAGTGATATCATCATATCACATGATTCAACAAAATAGAAGAAGTCGACATATCCGTGATGTCACAAGTGATATCAAATTCTCTCCAAAAGTTGAACATCATGAGAATGAGATACACGAAAAATTAGCAATAAAAGTGTGGTAGTTAGTAGTTATTCAAAAAATCACAAGTGATATTCAGAAAATCACAAGCGATATTCAAAATATCACAAAATGATATTATGAATATCACAGAATATCACTTGTGATAGTCCGAAACATATAAAAACGTAAGAAAACGGATGAAAATGTAAAAAAACGGACGAATACATATGAAAACGGACGAAAACGTATGGAAGCGTAAAAACACGTCTGAAAACGAAAGAAACCTGATGAAAACGTATGAAAACGGACGAAAATGGACAAAAACGTAAGAAAACAGACAAAAACGAATGAAAACGGACGAAAATAGATGAAAACGTATGAAAATGAATAAAAACAAACGAAAACGTATGAAAGCGAAGAAAAAAACACGAATTAAAAAAAACGTTAAAAACGTGGAAAAAAACGTTAATAAATAAAAACGTGAATTAAAAAAAAAAAAAAAAAAAAAAAAAAAAGAAAAATAAAAAGACAAAAAAAAGTGAAGAAAAAAAAGACAATAAAAAAAACACGGACTTAAGTTTATCCATTAAATCTTAGGTTAATCCCCATCATTAGATCAAACTAGATGAATGGTGGAGATTTATCCCTTGGTAAGCACCAAAATAATAGTAAGCAAAAGAAAATTCTCTTGTTTTCAAATACATCATTTATTAAGGTTAGTACTTACTTCCTCCGTCTCAAAATTATTGTCCGTATTTCCTTTTAGGGATGTCCCAAAATAATTATTCACTTTCCATTTTTAGTAATGAAAAGAGAATTTAATGAAGGAATATTTTATTTGTGTGGTTAAAAATTGTAATTACCCTACTTTTATTAAACTTTGTGTTTTTTATCTATAGACAATAATTTTGAGACGGAGGGAGTAATAATTAATACGGTATCTTTCCTTTTCGAAAGTGCACCTGCATAATCACATCTTAGGCTGATCAGGAAGGGGGCATGAGGCCTTCGGTGACTTCAAAAGTCACGCGCGATTCCTTGGCCAATGAACAAACTCACGCGCGAGTCACATAACCCAAGAATATTTAAAGTGAATGGTTCACCTAGTTGCGTTTGAAAAAATCGTGGGCCCCATATGTGTTTCTAACCGTTTGGATTAAAAAAAATTACAGACTACCTATAAATACCTACTAATTTATCATTTTTAAACAAAAACTCACCATTTTATACTCTTACGCTCTTAACTTTTTTTACTTCATAATTTTATAAAAAAAATGCCTTAAGAAAACACTTCCAGAAACACCAAACGTACCCAATGAAGAAATGCATGTAGCAATCCCCCGAAGGAACGTTTAATCAAGGAAATACTCCCTCGTCAAACCAACAAATCAACTTACGACCACAATCATTATATTTTAACCAACCTTACCCAAACCAACCATACCGTAACCCATTCCTACAACAACAAAATTTTAACCAATTCTCACAACAACACCAACAAAACGCTTTTAGCCAATTCTCGTCACAACAAAACACGTTCCCATTTGATAACCCCAACTACGGCTCACAAACCCAAAGGGGTGGTTCGTCATCACAACATCATACGCAACAACCCATGTCTCCCATTTCCTCATTTCCATATGAAGATTTGTACGGACCTCATTTTTCGGACACTTTTTATCAAAAAACTGCCCATGAAGAATCTCCCGTCGGATTCATTGCCCCGGAACTGCCACCGGTCATAGTGAAGCCGAAAAGACGCCAAAATAGGGAGACTCAAACCGAGGAGCCACCCCAGATCATTCCATACCCAAGAGTAAGAAATTGTATTGCATAAAGGTTGGATTCATGTATCCAAAGATAGTGCCACTGGTAACACAAGGAAGGAGAATGGATTTTGGAATGAGGTTGTCGCGTACATAAAGAGCAAAACAAAGTCGGATCGTCGAACATACGACATGGTTTGCGGGAAATGAAAGACGGTGCGCCCAAACATGGCTCGGTTTTGTGGAGTGTTCAATAACGTCAAGCGTATGAATCCAATGAGTGGAGTCAGAGATGAAGATTACTATAGTACGACGACTCTTAACTATGAAGCTGATTACGGAGTAAAGTTCACACTTCGTCATTGTTGGGAGGTGGAAGTGCAGGAATATAAAGTAAGGCAAAAAGACTTAATGTTCTATATGCAGCCATATGAACACTTGACTGGGGAAGCACGCAGAGTCACAGACGAGATAAGGGCGGGGATCAAAGCGAAGTGGGGTTTGGACTTTTAGTTTTAATTTCAAAATTTATGTAATGTTTTACTTTTGTATGTTTTCGTTTTTAATATTCGTACTTTATGTACTATTTTTAATATTTGTAGTTTATGTACTATTTTTAATTTCGTACGTTCACATTTTTAATTTCGTTCATTTACATTTTTATATTTGTATGTTTACATTTTTAATTTCGTAAATAATTAAAAAAAAATGGAAGTTATGGTGACCATGTCCATAAAAAAGTGAGTAAGAGTGAGGGTAAGTGAGAGGAGAGAGAAAACTGATATGGCGCTTATTGGGACAGCATTGCTTGGGACTCCTTTTTTTAATGATGAAAAATAAACCTTCGCAACACATAAAATTACAAACGTTAGCCAAAAACCAAAATGAACCATAGTCGCTCTGACGCTCATGGCGCTCCGATCTGCAGCAGCAAGACTGAGGACTTTTGGTTCGGGTCGGTTTTTGAAAGTCGGCTTTCCCCTTACCCGACAAATGTGGTTCTTTCAATACAGGTATGAATATGATATGTGCTTCACTGGGAACACTCGAAACGAGTTTTAGAATTAGAAGGATTTAAAATCACAACCTCTCATTTTTGACAAAATGCTAACTCAAATATTTTATCAAACGCCTCTAGCCAAGGCTTTTCTAAACCTAGGAGACTCATACCTTTGATATGACATCGAGGGAAAGTATTCATATGACCATAATCCGTGTTTACGTCTTCTCTAATCATGTAACGGGTTTTACTCCCTTATTGGTCAAACTAAGTCAAAGGTCTCTTTGCGTAAATGCAACCTTTCCCATTATGGGACATGCTTGACTGTGATGCAAAGCACTTAGATTGTTTGCATCAAGATAATTATTGATTACATCAAGTTATGAAAAAAAAAAACACGAGTTATGATATTATGAATACTTGACGTTGTGTTATTTGGGAGCATGTGTTTTCTTTGATTTTCTTACCCAACACATACAACCTATGATCATCATTGTCCAATATTTTCTTTCTTAATGATAATATGATTATTCATAATCAATCATTTGATTATCTCTTATTACCAAACCAACCCTTTAACAAATAAACCTTCAAAACCTTTTGTTTCCTCATTGCGTGCTCGAAAAGATTCATTCCTACTGATGGCTCTAGTTAATGGACCATTTTTTTCTTTGGTGTTGTACCCAACACAACACCTTCATTTGCTCCACAAACTGGTATTGTTCCCACACACCTAGCCTTAATTCATTCTCTATCATTCTTAATGAATTACAATTTTCTTCTAGTTTTTATTGAATGCAGATTGATCTTCTCTTTGACTTCTTTTGCAATAAGAAAAGTTTGACCACAAAAAAGGAATATTTCGTTGGTTACTTGTTTTGCGTCACATAACTTTTGTTTCTTGTATGCCCTCAACTTTTTCTTTCTAATTACAAACTCAACCTCATTCTCAGAACCACTTGCAAACTCATTATCATCTACGACATCAAACTCATTTTGCATAAAAAATCATCTAGTATCTAGAGAGCTACCTATATTGGGTAACTGTGTAGTCTCCCTCCATTTGAACAGAGTAACATCAACATCAGGCTGCACAAAAGTATTCTCCTCATCAACCAATGTGTTTCCATCTTGAATGTTCTCAATAACATCATCATCACTCTCATAACTATCTGTTTCACTCACATTGTCATCACCTAACTCTTCTTCAATTTCACATATCTCTATAGGACTATCTATTTAGATATGGTCAATGTGTTTATCTATTTGCTCATTACCATCAACTAAAACATCTACAGTTTGATGAGACCTCTATAGATGAAAACAAGGTTTTAATCTCCGCAACCGACTAGATTACCCCAAAGTATTGACTTCCAAAGGTGGTTGTGTCATTTGGCTTACATCCTGGACCACAAGCTTATTAACAATATTTTCTAAGAACAATGTTTTTAGCAATATGAAATAATAGCAAAAGTTTCCTTCTTCTTTGCTGCATCCACATCAACAATAATTGTCCTAATTGAATTTGGTGTCATTTCACTAAGATCCAATATTGTCTTACCATTTTCAACATAAACTTCTATCATCTTATGGTCATCAACAAGATCTTTCAATATTTTTAAATTCACAATCTCACTTAAGTTATACAAACAATCATCTAAATTACTACCAGGCTTAACAAAGTAATAGTAATTGTTTTTCCTAGCTCGTAACCCAATTCATACATAAGAACATCAAACTCTTCAACTGGCACAGTACCAACATCAACCAAATCAACTATGGTTTCCATAACTCCATCCTATATTCTACCAGACCAGTATTTAAAGACACTATTGTGATGAACCCTCATGCTAAACATATTAGATCTACCACCTGAAACAAATAAAAAAATAAAAGTCGCACATTATCAAACCTTAGTTGCAAAAATAGAAACTTATTAGATATTCTAACGATTAACGATTATAACAAAAAAAAACATACCGTATTTCTTCTTAGCAGAGTTGTACAGAATGATATCATCAACTGAAAACCTAGATCTCTTCTTACTTTCCATAAAGTAAAATCCATGTTTTGGAATTCTCAATAATATGAAACTGGTTTTGTCACATGCAATTAGGGTTTGTGATAACTCTTGTAAAGAAAGTTTTGGTATGAAAAAGAGGCACTCTAAGTGTTATAGATGTATATGGGGCGGGAAGAGGAATGAGACATGTAGAAATAATACATATTAATTATCAAAAATATGAAATGACAATAATGCCCTCCAACTAAAAACAAAAGTACACGAAAAGGAACAATGTTGACCGAGGGATATGGGTCAAGGGACTCAGATGATATAAAAACTTGGAAAAAGGGATTACGGATGACTAAAATGCGAAGGTACGACCCTGGTAATGTTTTTTTGACAAGTTTAGGAGCGAACGGTGTATTTTACTCGTTATATTTTTATCAAAAAAAGGGTAACAACAATATTAATCTCTACTACTTATAAAGGGTATATGTTCTTTCTTGAAACTTAAAAATGACATAAAACTAAGTAATATTAGTGGTCTTTTATTATATTTTGTTTCTAATCCATATACTTTTTTCTCGCAATAACTACAAATTGAACATGTAAGTTTTGCATCAAAGGTCAAACCAAAATCATGATTTCGCAAGTATAATTATTTACCGCTATACACCGTCGCTTTTCATTTAACACTCTCTCACGCACAACAAACCCAAATTCATTATCATCTCTATCAATTACAAACCTAACCAAAACAAAATCATTTAAAAAACACAGCAACAACAATCATATTTGTTACAAAAAAAAAAATTCACACGCAACCACTTACCTAATGATGTAGACTAAAAATGGCATAACACAAATTGGACATGTTAATTCACATGAATACCGGAAACAATTCTTCCAACTATCATTGATTCAAAGAATACCGATAATTAGGGTAATTTTCAAGAACCGCCAAAAATAGGCTTTTCATATATGTCACACCCCAAATTACATTTTTGCGGTGAATAAATTCACAGGGATTGATGTCATAGCATCACAATCACGGTTATATTGAACGACCTAAAATGTCGTTTGGAAAACACATCGTTTGATTTAATAAAACAATCGAGTTTACAAAGTATAGGTCCCAAATGAAAATCAACTTGCGGAAATAAGTTTGTTACAATTCAAACGATGTTTTAAAGTTCATAAAACCCAAGTGAGATGCGTCGTCACCGCGACTCTATGATGTGTCCACATGCATGCCATGAAGTGTATGCCTTAGATACCTGAGATAAAACGTGCTTAAAACAGTCAACACAAAGGTTGAGTGAAATTCATAGGTTTAATTAATTCGTTTGAACACAATATTCGTACTGTGAGTTACGTTTTCACACACATCGTTGAAAACAAAACATCATTTATTTCACTAAGTTCATGACAACCAAAGCGTAAACCTCGTACCAATAGAAATTGGTAAAATCGTTTCATCGCGACCTAATATGGTAAACTTGCCAATTTACCTTAATGATTCAAATATAGTGCATTCGATTTCCCTAACCGGGTCAATAAGAGCAGAGTGTTAATTCCAATAGGCATATTCACAATATTCGCTCACCGCAAGTGACTAATGGTGCATGATGTAGGGACTTCAAACATGGCAATTGATTACTTAGTGACAATAAAACATTTGGATATAGCATACAGTTCAAATCATTTGTGTTCGATTAAAAATGTAGCATGTATCTCCCCCAAAAGTTTGTAAAACAATTAAGTAATAGAAAGTGGGGCTATGAACTCACTTGGTACAATGATGCGATGACAAAAGTGTGTACAACGAAATGATCATAATCTCTAACTGCGACCTATTATGAATGATATGATATATAATAAGTCATGATGTAATGTTATGCATGCAATTGTATGATATCTATACCACTTGTGAATTTTTGAAAATAATACTTATCGTCGAAAAATAATCTTATAACATCTTGACAAATTTTAAATTACTTTACATGTATTTAGATTGAAATGATATCCTCGATAATCATTTAGTGATTTATTATGAAATTATAACTTTTAAGTCAGTAAAATAATGTCTTTGAAAATTTCATGAAAGTGACTAAATAGCCTTGAAAAGCTAGTCGTAAAATGGTGCACGTCGAGTGTTAGGAAACGAACTCAACGGTTTTGGGAAGCTTGTATCATTATCTCAAAGTTTTAGCATTTAAGTTTTCATCATAGAGGTCTCGATCATGGAGAAAAATATCGGTAAAGTATGGTACTTTTGTCCAAAATATCGTTTAAGGGTGGTTTTCGGCAAAGTTTAAGTGACCGTATTTTATTCATTACAACTCCGCTTAACGAATGGTTGGACATTTTGGAAAATAGGCTAGGCGAACTTACTTTTACTAAAAGACATCATGTTATAAAAAGTACTACATCCATGTTAAAACGACCCTCAATATGGTCCTTTGTGGCGTTATATTTGTCTAATAGAAATATATTAGTTTTTCTTATATAATATAGTTACGGCAACTTTGTATAAATGCGTGTAATTTAATCGTTACTAGTCCGTTTTTTACGTTTTATATGTCCTTAGCTTCGTATCAAAGTATACTACTATATTTTTGATAAGTCGACACATTTTATAACGCCTAAGCCTCATTTTTGACTCGTACAAAGTAGACGTAACATGCTGAATTTTCTGGTTTTTATACTTTTCGTCGTCAAACTTGAAAAATTCATAACTTTTTCGTTATAGCTCCGTTTTAACCCGTTCAAGCGGCCACATTTTCGTTTTAAAGTATATTTTCTAAATATCTAGGCCAAAAATTTTTACCTACTGTCGAAAATTCCAGATTTCAAAAATATGGACAGACCCTTAAGTAAACTTGTCGAAATGAGTTTTTCTCGCGCCAAACCTATTCCAACCAATTCAAAACAACTCCGAAGCTATTCTAATCCTACCATACACCTTCTTAGGGTGTCAT